>OY288288.1:73834739-74359739 GCA_958450335.1 Hibiscus tridactylites | reverse complement strand
AAACCCTAAACCCTAAACCCTAAACCCTAAACCCTAAACCCTAAACCCTAAACCCTAAACCCTAAACCCTAAACCCTAAACCCTAAACCCTAAACCCTAAACCCTAAACCCTAAACCCTAAACCCTAAACCCTAAACCCTAAACCCTAAACCCTAAACCCTAAACCCTAAACCCTAAACCCTAAACCCTAAACCCTAAACCCTAAACCCTAAACCCTAAACCCTAAACCCTAAACCCTAAACCCTAAACCCTAAACCCTAAACCCTAAACCCTAAACCCTAAACCCTAAACCCTAAACCCTAAACCCTAAACCCTAAACCCTAAACCCTAAACCCTAAACCCTAAACCCTAAACCCTAAACCCTAAACCCTAAACCCTAAACCCTAAACCCTAAACCCTAAACCCTAAACCCTAAACCCTAAACCCTAAACCCTAAACCCTAAACCCTAAACCCTAAACCCTAAACCCTAAACCCTAAACCCTAAACCCTAAACCCTAAACCCTAAACCCTAAACCCTAAACCCTAAACCCTAAACCCTAAACCCTAAACCCTAAACCCTAAACCCTAAACCCTAAACCCTAAACCCTAAACCCTAAACCCTAAACCCTAAACCCTAAACCCTAAACCCTAAACCCTAAACCCTAAACCCTAAACCCTAAACCCTAAACCCTAAACCCTAAACCCTAAACCCTAAACCCTAAACCCTAAACCCTAAACCCTAAACCCTAAACCCTAAACCCTAAACCCTAAACCCTAAACCCTAAACCCTAAACCCTAAACCCTAAACCCTAAACCCTAAACCCTAAACCCTAAACCCTAAACCCTAAACCCTAAACCCTAAACCCTAAACCCTAAACCCTAAACCCTAAACCCTAAACCCTAAACCCTAAACCCTAAACCCTAAACCCTAAACCCTAAACCCTAAACCCTAAACCCTAAACCCTAAACCCTAAACCCTAAACCCTAAACCCTAAACCCTAAACCCTAAACCCTAAACCCTAAACCCTAAACCCTAAACCCTAAACCCTAAACCCTAAACCCTAAACCCTAAACCCTAAACCCTAAACCCTAAACCCTAAACCCTAAACCCTAAACCCTAAACCCTAAACCCTAAACCCTAAACCCTAAACCCTAAACCCTAAACCCTAAACCCTAAACCCTAAACCCTAAACCCTAAACCCTAAACCCTAAACCCTAAACCCTAAACCCTAAACCCTAAACCCTAAACCCTAAACCCTAAACCCTAAACCCTAAACCCTAAACCCTAAACCCTAAACCCTAAACCCTAAACCCTAAACCCTAAACCCTAAACCCTAAACCCTAAACCCTAAACCCTAAACCCTAAACCCTAAACCCTAAACCCTAAACCCTAAACCCTAAACCCTAAACCCTAAACCCTAAACCCTAAACCCTAAACCCTAAACCCTAAACCCTAAACCCTAAACCCTAAACCCTAAACCCTAAACCCTAAACCCTAAACCCTAAACCCTAAACCCTAAACCCTAAACCCTAAACCCTAAACCCTAAACCCTAAACCCTAAACCCTAAACCCTAAACCCTAAACCCTAAACCCTAAACCCTAAACCCTAAACCCTAAACCCTAAACCCTAAACCCTAAACCCTAAACCCTAAACCCTAAACCCTAAACCCTAAACCCTAAACCCTAAACCCTAAACCCTAAACCCTAAACCCTAAACCCTAAACCCTAAACCCTAAACCCTAAACCCTAAACCCTAAACCCTAAACCCTAAACCCTAAACCCTAAACCCTAAACCCTAAACCCTAAACCCTAAACCCTAAACCCTAAACCCTAAACCCTAAACCCTAAACCCTAAACCCTAAACCCTAAACCCTAAACCCTAAACCCTAAACCCTAAACCCTAAACCCTAAACCCTAAACCCTAAACCCTAAACCCTAAACCCTAAACCCTAAACCCTAAACCCTAAACCCTAAACCCTAAACCCTAAACCCTAAACCCTAAACCCTAAACCCTAAACCCTAAACCCTAAACCCTAAACCCTAAACCCTAAACCCTAAACCCTAAACCCTAAACCCTAAACCCTAAACCCTAAACCCTAAACCCTAAACCCTAAACCCTAAACCCTAAACCCTAAACCCTAAACCCTAAACCCTAAACCCTAAACCCTAAACCCTAAACCCTAAACCCTAAACCCTAAACCCTAAACCCTAAACCCTAAACCCTAAACCCTAAACCCTAAACCCTAAACCCTAAACCCTAAACCCTAAACCCTAAACCCTAAACCCTAAACCCTAAACCCTAAACCCTAAACCCTAAACCCTAAACCCTAAACCCTAAACCCTAAACCCTAAACCCTAAACCCTAAACCCTAAACCCTAAACCCTAAACCCTAAACCCTAAACCCTAAACCCTAAACCCTAAACCCTAAACCCTAAACCCTAAACCCTAAACCCTAAACCCTAAACCCTAAACCCTAAACCCTAAACCCTAAACCCTAAACCCTAAACCCTAAACCCTAAACCCTAAACCCTAAACCCTAAACCCTAAACCCTAAACCCTAAACCCTAAACCCTAAACCCTAAACCCTAAACCCTAAACCCTAAACCCTAAACCCTAAACCCTAAACCCTAAACCCTAAACCCTAAACCCTAAACCCTAAACCCTAAACCCTAAACCCTAAACCCTAAACCCTAAACCCTAAACCCTAAACCCTAAACCCTAAACCCTAAACCCTAAACCCTAAACCCTAAACCCTAAACCCTAAACCCTAAACCCTAAACCCTAAACCCTAAACCCTAAACCCTAAACCCTAAACCCTAAACCCTAAACCCTAAACCCTAAACCCTAAACCCTAAACCCTAAACCCTAAACCCTAAACCCTAAACCCTAAACCCTAAACCCTAAACCCTAAACCCTAAACCCTAAACCCTAAACCCTAAACCCTAAACCCTAAACCCTAAACCCTAAACCCTAAACCCTAAACCCTAAACCCTAAACCCTAAACCCTAAACCCTAAACCCTAAACCCTAAACCCTAAACCCTAAACCCTAAACCCTAAACCCTAAACCCTAAACCCTAAACCCTAAACCCTAAACCCTAAACCCTAAACCCTAAACCCTAAACCCTAAACCCTAAACCCTAAACCCTAAACCCTAAACCCTAAACCCTAAACCCTAAACCCTAAACCCTAAACCCTAAACCCTAAACCCTAAACCCTAAACCCTAAACCCTAAACCCTAAACCCTAAACCCTAAACCCTAAACCCTAAACCCTAAACCCTAAACCCTAAACCCTAAACCCTAAACCCTAAACCCTAAACCCTAAACCCTAAACCCTAAACCCTAAACCCTAAACCCTAAACCCTAAACCCTAAACCCTAAACCCTAAACCCTAAACCCTAAACCCTAAACCCTAAACCCTAAACCCTAAACCCTAAACCCTAAACCCTAAACCCTAAACCCTAAACCCTAAACCCTAAACCCTAAACCCTAAACCCTAAACCCTAAACCCTAAACCCTAAACCCTAAACCCTAAACCCTAAACCCTAAACCCTAAACCCTAAACCCTAAACCCTAAACCCTAAACCCTAAACCCTAAACCCTAAACCCTAAACCCTAAACCCTAAACCCTAAACCCTAAACCCTAAACCCTAAACCCTAAACCCTAAACCCTAAACCCTAAACCCTAAACCCTAAACCCTAAACCCTAAACCCTAAACCCTAAACCCTAAACCCTAAACCCTAAACCCTAAACCCTAAACCCTAAACCCTAAACCCTAAACCCTAAACCCTAAACCCTAAACCCTAAACCCTAAACCCTAAACCCTAAACCCTAAACCCTAAACCCTAAACCCTAAACCCTAAACCCTAAACCCTAAACCCTAAACCCTAAACCCTAAACCCTAAACCCTAAACCCTAAACCCTAAACCCTAAACCCTAAACCCTAAACCCTAAACCCTAAACCCTAAACCCTAAACCCTAAACCCTAAACCCTAAACCCTAAACCCTAAACCCTAAACCCTAAACCCTAAACCCTAAACCCTAAACCCTAAACCCTAAACCCTAAACCCTAAACCCTAAACCCTAAACCCTAAACCCTAAACCCTAAACCCTAAACCCTAAACCCTAAACCCTAAACCCTAAACCCTAAACCCTAAACCCTAAACCCTAAACCCTAAACCCTAAACCCTAAACCCTAAACCCTAAACCCTAAACCCTAAACCCTAAACCCTAAACCCTAAACCCTAAACCCTAAACCCTAAACCCTAAACCCTAAACCCTAAACCCTAAACCCTAAACCCTAAACCCTAAACCCTAAACCCTAAACCCTAAACCCTAAACCCTAAACCCTAAACCCTAAACCCTAAACCCTAAACCCTAAACCCTAAACCCTAAACCCTAAACCCTAAACCCTAAACCCTAAACCCTAAACCCTAAACCCTAAACCCCAAACCCCAAACCCTAAACCCTAAACCCTAAACCCTAAACCCTAAACCCTAAACCCTAAACACAACTTAGGTCATTTTGATGCAAAAAGTGATGAAGCTATTTTTATAGGTTACTCTTTAACCTCTAAAGCCTATCGAGTATTTAATAAAAGAACTTTAGTAGTAGAAGAATCTATTCATGTTGTATTCGATGATAACCTCCTTCCTAGGAAGGATTCTTGTGATGATGATGATGTAGGGATCATAAATGCCTTTGATGGAGGTCAAACTTCAAAGGAGGATGAGATTCCAACAAAGGAAGAAGACTCACAAGATCCACCTCTTGAAGCCTTGAAGGACTTGGCTATTGAGGAAAAAGAAGTGAGCTACCCAAGGGAGTTGAACTATGTCAAAGATGGTGAAATCTTGGGTGATCCATCCAAGGGGGTAACCACTCGTTCTTCTCTTAGATTAATGAACCATGTTGCATTTATCTCATGCATAGAGCCTAAAAATATATAAGAAGCATTGAAAGATGACTTTTGGATTATGGCTATGCAAGAAGAGTTAAATCAATTTGAGAGAAGTAATGTATGGACATTGGTTGATAGGCCTAGTAATCAATCTACAATAGGAACTAAATGGGTATTTAGGAACAAGCTAGATGAGAGTGGTAACATTGTGAGAAATAAAGCTAGACTTGTAGCACAAGGTTACACTCAAGAAGAGGGAATAGATTTTGATGAAACCTATGCACCCGTAGCTAGAATGGAAGCCATTAGGATGTTGCTTGCATATGCATGTTATCATAATTTCAAGCTTTTTCAAATGGATGTTAAAAGCGCATTTTTAAATGGTTTTATAAATGAAGAAGTGTATGTGGAACAACCACTGGGTTTTGAAGATTCAAAATTTCCAAATCATGTTTTCAAACTTACCAAAGCTCTTTATGGTTTAAAACAAGCTCCTAGAGCTTGGTACGAAAGACTTTCAAATTTTTTGATTGAAAAAAGATTTGAAAAAGGTAAGGTGGACACTACACTTTTTATAAAAATGTATAAAAATGACATCTTAGTAGTTCAAATTTATGTTGATGATATTATTTTTGGCACTACTAATGAATGTCATTGTCAAGAGTTTGCTAAGTTAATGCAAGGTGAATTTGAGATGAGCATGATGGGGGAGCTCCCATTCTTTTTGGGACTCCAAATCAAGCAAAAGAAGGATGGCACCTTCATCAACCAAGCAAAATACATAAAGGATATGCTCAAGAAGTTTGGCTTGGAGAATGCAAAGCCTCAAGCCACTCCTATGAGCTCATCTACAAAGCTTGACAAAGATGAAGGAGGTAAGTGTGTTGACTCTAAACTTTATCGTTCTATGATTGGATCTTTGTTTTACCTTACCACAAGTAGACCGGATATATTGTTTAGTGTTTGCTTGTGTGCTAGGTTTCAAGCTAGTCCTAGAGAGTCTCACCTTATAGCTGTTAAGAGAATCTTTAGATACCTTAGAGACACTCCTTGTTTAGGTCTTTGGTATCCTAAAGACTCTACCTTCAACCTTCATGCTTACTCGGATGCGGATTATGGGGGTTGCAAAATTGATAGGAAAAGTACTTCAGGAACTTGTCAATTCTTAGGTAGTATGCTCATATCTTGGTTCTCTAAGAAACAAAATAGTGTAGCCTTATCTACCACCGAAGCCGAGTACATATCCTTAGGGAGTTGTTGTGCTCAAGTTCTTTGGATGAAGCAACAACTCTTAGATTATGGAATTAAAGTTGAAACCATACCCCTAAAATATGACAACACTAGTGCAATATGTTTAACTAAAAATCCCATCCAACACTCTAGAACCAAACATATAGAAATAAGGCATCATTTCATTAGAGATCATGTCCTTAAGGAAGATGTGGTTATAGAGTACGTAGACACCTTGAATCAATTAGCGGACATATTTACAAAACCCTTAGACAAAGAGCGTTTTTGGTCCCTTAGGAGAGAGTTAGGTCTAGCTAGCCTATCTTGACCTTTTAGGACCTCTTTTGTGCTTAAATATGCTTGATTTTGTGAAATGCCATGTTTATGTGTTTAAACTCCTAATTTCATCCATGCTTATAGCTAGGGGGAGTATGTTTATGCTTGAATATGTTTTGCCTGCTCATTCATGACATGTATACATGATAGGCCTAAGAAAATTTCATTTTTCTGCACTTTTAAAGCCTCATCTGCACTTCCAGGCCCAGGTGTATCGAAACGGGTGACCCTGTTTCGATACGGATACCTTAAATCCAGTTCTGAGAGAAGGGCGTTTCGAAACGCCACCAATGCGTTCCGAAACGTTTTTGCTACTGCCAAGGGGTGTATCGAAACGTGTTTCGATACGGGTTAACGGGGCTTCGATACGGTCAACACCGTATCGAAACGGTCAGCCTATGGTCTCAAAACGGTCAAACCCTAGTCGTCCCGTTTCGAAACGGTCCTGACCGTTCCGAAACGGCATCGCGGATTGCTTTATTTAGGGCTTTTAATGTTAAAATTCACTTTTTATCAAAACTCTTAAAATCCTAAACCGCCTCCCTCTCTATAAATACCCTCTCAAACTCATTGATTTTCACAAAATTGTGAGGGGTTTTACTCTAAAACTTAAGTCTAAGCAAGTTTCATCAACATTGTGCAAGGATTTTCATCAAATCATCCAAAATCCCAAACTAAGGTAATTTTTTTATCTTTTCTTTTTCTTTCAATTTATGTTCGAATCTTAGGTTAGAAAATTTTATTTTTGTATACATTATAGTTTTTCCTTTGTGGGTTTTCCATATCTCGTAAAAAAATTTCAAAATCTCAAAATTTTTGATTCGAATATAAAATTTTTCAGTCATCTTTTTCTTTACTATTTTTTTTAATTTTAATTTTTTTTAATTTTGTTTATAAAACCTAAGTGGGATTTATTATTGGATTGATTTTAAATATCAATGCATACACTTAATTTTACAATATACTTGCTTAATGTTTTTAGATGGCGGATCAAGCTAACAAAAAGCGCAAGGCCGTTCAAACCGGTGATTCAAGCGTTCGTCCGAATCTTACTCTACTTTTTCAGAAATCCCTTAAAACTCCGGAGATGCGTGCTCGCTTCTCTTATGTCAATGATTTCGAAATTCGTAAAGAACGTGTCATTGATCTTGACTTCCTCAACTCCGAGCGATTCCTATTCTGTTATCTCGACCGTTTGAGTGAGTGGAATCTTATCTTGTTTTTGAGCATTCCGGATATTCGCTACAAACACATGGTACTCCTTTTCTACTCTAATGCTCGTTTCATTTATGATGAGACCAAAACTGAGATTATAGGAATTGAATCTTCCTTATTGGGCAAAAAGTTTGTTGTTAATTTTGCTCTCTTGGAGTCTATTTTTAAACTTAAAGATGAGGGTCTTGAGGATGAACGCCACTTTGGCAATTTCACCGGTCGGGCACTTACTTTGGATGTGCACGATCGCGTTCTTCACTTGATGGTTTCTTGGTTCATTCGACCTTCCGAAGGTAAATACTCTCATATCCGTCAAACTGATCATTTTTGGCTTGAGTGTTTCCGTAAAGGTGAGCGCCCTAATGTGCCTAAAATAATTTTTGCCGAGATAGTCAATAATATTAAGCTTATTGACACCAATGAGTTGAAGTCTTTTACCTATGGCACAATCTTGAGCTACATCTTTCATGATCTTGGTATCGATTGTACCTACGACTCTCCAGAACCTCGCAAGACCAAGATTGGTGAGTCATCCCTTCGCAAGTCCGGGTTTACATATGTGAATGATGTTTGGGAAAGAATTGATAGAGAAGCCGTTCCTCCTCCCGTTGCTCCTCCACCGCAAGTTCAAGTTGCAAACAATGAAGCCCTCACGGCTCTCATTACCGAGCGGTTCAATGCTTTAGATACTCGCATTGCTTCGGGTTTTGAATCTATGGACAATCGTTTGAAAAATGTCGAGGATCGCCTTCATACTCTTGAGACTTCCCATTCAAACTTGGATCTATCCTTCTCTACTCTCTATGGGCAATGGACGAAGTTTCACCGTTCTCAAGTCAAGAGCGATGATGATACTTCGGATGATGATGACGAGGCCTAGGATCTTCATATCATATCATATCATATTATCTCTGCATTTTAGGATTAATATTGCATCTTTATGTTTTATTATGTTTTAGGAACCTATGCTTTTGACTTTTTATTTGGGATTTTATGTTGAACTTAATGTTGGTTTATGTTTTGGATATTTTGATATTATGAATTAATATTATTGTTGCTTATTAATGCTTATTGGTACTAATCTTTTGTCTTCTCTATGAGCTTTCATTATTCTTTTTGATCTAACAAAAGGGGGAGAAGAAATTTAAGAGCCACAAACTAAAATTCGTTTTAAATTTTAAAAGGTTTTTTAAAGCTTTACAACTTGGATTTCAAGTCAAACATTTTTTTTACTTTAAAAACCTATCTTAAATTAAGGGGGAGTTAGAATATTTTCAAAACTTTCAAAATTCTTAAAAATTCTAACTTTGGTTTTGTTATATCAAAAAGGGGGAGATTGTGAAACAAATATTTTAATTTTGATATAACTAAAAACCTAAGGACTAAATTGAAAATATCAAAACGAATTTTAAGTCCTCAAAATATCCCCATATAATTTTAAGATTATGCCCAAGTTAAAAACAAAGTTTTTCAAATATTTTTCTAAGTGTTTCAAGTCAAAATAGTGATTTTCAAAGTCCTGTTTCGAAACGGCCCTTAGGCGTTTCGAAACGTTTTCATCACTGTCAACCCCTGTTCCGAAACGTGTATCGAAACACTTGACCCCGTTTCGAAACGGTATCTCACGTTTCGAAACTGTTCTTCATATTTGATTTAAAAAAGGCACAACGGTTGAAATATTTTTGCTTAATATTTAAAGATAAATAGGGTATTTCGAAACGGGCTAAGGCTGTTTCGAAACGACCCTTGACAGTAGCAAATCCGTTTCGAAACGAATCCAAGGCGTTTCGAAACAGGTCTTAAGTTTGAATATAAAATATGACCGTTGAAGTTGTTTTTAACTGATTTTCTGAAAACCGTTAAGGTGTTTCGAAACGGGCTAAGACCGTTTCGAAACGACCCTTGACAGTGGCAAAAGTGTTTCGAAACGGCCCTAAGGCGTTTCGAAACGGGCTCTTAAATGCACCCCAACGGCTCTTTCTATTTTAGTCCGTTCCGAAACAGGTACCCCGCGTTTCGAAACGGGTTGTTGCAGACTGCATTTATGGTGGTGAGATAACATCCCCAACGGCTCTATTGATGAGTGCAACAACCACAACGGCTAGAAATCAATGAGAAGGTATAAAAGAGACCTCAAAAAGCTCCAGCAACAACTATTGATCCAAAAGCAAACATCCAAACATCAAATCCAAGCAATTGTGCAAAAATTCCATTTTGTCTAAAACCCCAATTGTAATTTTCATTCATATCTTGTTAAATTGGGTTGAGTGCTTGTAATTGGGCTATCATTTGTATTGAGAGATACCTTATTAGCCATCAAATTTCTTTGTTCACTTGTGTGAGGATTGGGTTGATTTTTGGATAGAAAAATCAACCGAAATTGTAAAGGGTTGCCTCCTTGTCCTAGAAAAGGGGAAGAGCAATTAGTGGAATTGTTGCAAATCCTTAGTGAAGCTAAGGTAGTAGATGTAGAGTTCATTTGGAACTTGAACCACTCTAAATTCCTTGTCTATTATTTTTTATTTGCAATTTCCACCACAAAACCTTTAAATTTCCAATTCACCCCCCTCTTGGTCATTATCGATCTTGCGATCCACTCAACAGTTTGGTCCAACTCAAGTTTCATCAAGGTATCTGATAAAAAGAATTAAATAAAATAAATTTTAATTCATTTAGTATGAATAGGGGGTGCTTATTGAGCAAGTCGATCGCGATCGATTCGTGCTCGTTAAAAAATCTTGTTACTCAACTCAACTCGTTGTTTGTTAAGCTCGATAAAATTTTGCTCAACTCATACTCAATGAAAAATTGTGATGCTTGTTAAGCTCGTCAAAATTTTTACCTTGTTTTTTTAAATATAGGTAAAAGCTAGTGATATTATTAGAATTTAATATAAACATAGAAATTATAAAAAGAATGTGAGTTCTGCTGAGTTAAATAAACAAACTTGTCATGATCGAGTTATAGATGAAGTCGATATTTGAGTGTGAGACTTCTTATAACATAATTTTTTAAGGTGGCCACCAAAAAATCATAAAATTATTTATATAAAAAAACAACGAGTTGCTCACGAACTGATCTAGTCGAGTTGGACTTTGCTCGACTTGATTCGCTAAGATTTCAAGTCGAGCTCAATTTTGAGTTGAATCAACTCAAATTGAGCATTAATTGAGTTTTGATAAAATCGAGCTCAAGTTATTTGCGAGCTGCTCAACTCAATACGTACCAATATCAAATTACTCTTTTGTTTTACTTAATCTTACTTGATTTAAGACTTTAAGTTTAAATAAGATAAATTTTAATTGGGCTCGTATCAAAATTGAGACTACCCATAATGTTTGATAAGTCTGATCCGCTTAAGTTTGAATGAGGTAAATTTTAATTCGGTTCAAATTATAATTTTAATAATAAATAATTATTTGATATATTAGCGATAAAAAATTTTATACATATGTTGGATTTAAAGTTTAAAGTTTGAAAGTTTAGGATTTATGATATGTTGTTAGAATTTAGAGTTTATTATTAAAATTTATGATTTAGAATTAAAATTTAAATCTTTTAACTTTATTACCCAAAACTTTAAACATTAAATTGAAACTATGGACCCTAAATTTAAATCTTTAAACCATAAATTCTAAATTCAGTCTCATTCAAAAAAAATTATATAACGAGTGTATTAAATAATTTTCCTTTAATAATAACTTGGGAAAGATGGGTAGTAAGGTAATTAGGGTAGCTAGTGTGGATTTGTGTACAAAAGGGAAAAAAAATTGGTTTCATGCCCGCTATCTTCCTCCCTTTAGCTTTCTTCTCTACTTAAACCTCCTTATCCATGGAAGAGGAAGATAAAAAAGAAATGCAATTACTCCCCACTGCTCTTGCCAGACCCGGTTCTTCATCCCTAAGATATCGATCGACCACGGCGGCAACAATGAATGATCAACACGAAGAGCCTTCATCACTTGACTTGCAACTATCAATCAATCGAAAGCCAATTCCATTGAACTGCGTTACCTCGGAAGGTCTCATTCATGGCTTGGACTGCCTGGAGTCGTTGAGATGGCAGGCGGCTGAGCAAATCCGATTGGCAGCTATTGAAAAGGCTTATGCAGAGAGAGTTAGGGAGCTGACGAAGAGGGAAATGGAGATGGCTCAGTCGGAATTCGCAAGAGCTAAGCATGTGTGGCAAAGAGCAAGGGAAGAAGTTGAAAGAGCTGAGGAAATGAAGGAAAGAGCAAGGTCTACGTGCATGGAGATTACTTGCCAATCTTGCAGGCAAAGGTTCAGACCTTAATACATGTTTCCCGGGTGTCGGATAGGATTATGTGTTATGTTCGTACCCTAGCTTGTTTAATTGTAGGTATCTGCGTTTTATTCCATACCAAGTCTGTTTTTGAATTCTGAACATGTTTTGCTTAGCCTTAGGGTTGAAATAAAATCAAAATCGATTTTAATCTTAAAATTTCAGTTAGATTTTTGTATTCTGAGAATGAGATGAATCATCAAGCTTAAGAGCAAGAAGTTCCCAAATGAATTTATATATTTAGTTGGCCGTCATGCAAAACTTGAATCTCATACCATTTTAGCTTCTGTGAATACAAAATTATAGTACTAGGGTAAAAGTTAAAAAATAATCATGCATATCCCACACGAACAAAAATCTCTGCCCCTAATTATGCTATTTTTATGTCCCACACTAAAATATACTTAAAAGTTAAATTTTAAATTCTAACTCTAATTTTTACGTTCTAAACCTTAAACTCCACACTCTAAAAATGCACACTACCCCTAATCTCCTAAACTCTAACCACAACCCCTAACCTTAAATTTACTATTTTAAAGTGGGGGATACCAAACGGGGCATGGTTAGGGGAGAGGATTTCTATCCATCCCACACCTTAGCTGGAGTTGGAGTTTAAAACTCATCAAAGCTGGCACATAAGTTGAGAAGCTTTGATATTAATGAAAAGGAAAGTAACTTCATGAAGAACAAGACAGAAAACCAGTTGGATTCAACTTGGTTCATCAAAAACCAAACCCGCCCACTACCCATGTCTGGGATCCAACACATTTTCCATCTGTCTGTCTGAAATAGTTAAAAGCTTTCAAGCTGTGGATTTGAATTAGTCACCTTCAAAGATTACTCATTTACAGATCATCTTCAGTAATTAACGCACTGGTTTCAACAATTCTCCCAATACAATTATAATCAGCATCAAAATAACATAAATATCAGACCATAGTGACGTGTGAACAGTAGAATTGTAGATTCCTTGTCTTGTACAGTTTATTTGGTTACAATCATAGAAACGCAACCACCATGAATTCTTGCATAAAGTTGATGGAGCAGTATGCACATTGCAGGTGTAGGACAAGGGTATCCAAAACAATCAAACTTGTTATTATGAACAAAACTAACGTTTGTCTTTTCACCTTTGTACACATATGTCTGGTGAACAGCTGAAGTATTAAACTTTGATTCATGGTCTCCCTCTACTTTAATCATCTATTTCAGTTTAGTTTTCATATTTTTCTTGATTTACCCTTATATTTTTATTTTGTTTACCAATTTACACCACTTCTTCCGCCGTTAGAAATACAATATACGACATGATCCATGTTAGAAGTTGTCACCTCTAATAAAACTAAGTTTTTATAAATATATATCAAAAAATATATTTTTTTAGAATTTATATCTTTTTAATTATAAGCATGTTTAATTTATTCTTTAAAAAATTAAAATTTCATGAAACGTTATAAATGTAAAAATCAGAGAATGTTGAAAAATCAGAAAAATATAAAGATATAGATGCTTCTGCTCTCGTAGCACGTTTTCCTCTACTCTCGTAGCACGTTTTCTTTTGCATCTTTCTCTCTAGTTTCTTCTACGCCTTTTCTCTTTTTCTTCCTTAATCTTGTTCTGGTCTCATGGGTGATGTAGAGAATGGTTTGGCCACTTTGTCTATAGATGATGGGGAGGATGAGGGCCTTCATATTGATCTGGAGGAGGCCGACGTTCATACATCCTTTGATCTCTGCTTCGTAGGTTCGTTCCTCACATCTAGTATTATTAATTTTCCGTCGATGAAATCTACGCTGGCCACGGTATGGCACCTTCCGGGCGGTATTTCTATTTTGGATCTAGGGGAAGGCAGATTCTTATTTCGTCTATACCATATACTTGATGTAGAACGGATTGAGAATGGAGGTCCGTGGACTTTTAACAGCCATTTATTGGTGATGCACCGCTTACGTACGGGAGAGGATCTGTTATTGGTTCCTTTGCATTTCGTTGACTATTGTGTTTTTGTTCACGAAGTCCCTCTGGGTTTCCAGTCGGAGAAGGTTGCAAAGGTTCTGGGAAACTTTATTGGTTCTTATTTACTGTATGACTCTAAATCCACCGCATTGGGTTATAAGCGTATTATGAAGATTCGAGTACAGGTTGATATTCGAAAGCCATTGAAAAGGAAAAAGAATATTCTCCTTGCGAATGGGCAATCTCATTACGTTCGTTTTGAGAATGAAAAATTAACACTTTTTTGTTTCCTTTGTGGTATTTTGGGTCATGGCGAGAGTTTTTGCCCCCTTCGGTTCATGGAAGGCGGAAGGGACCTTACTCCGGGATGGGATATTTCTTTACAAGCACCGTCTAGACGAGCTACTCCGGCGCCATGTCGCTGGCTAATTGAGGAAGGCGTGGAACGCGTTAATTTCCCTGGCGTGATTTCAGCGCAAAACAGTCACAGGGAGTTTATCCAACCTGATTTGCGTTTGCCAGCTCAAGAGAATATGAGCAGATCCCCTTTGGGAGAATTAAATATTGGGCTTGATTTGGACAATCAGTCGATATCATCTCAAGGAATTGATTTGGGTAATCCCCGTTCACATAATGATCCAAATAAGGAAAATACCCCCCCCCTTTGACTAATGTTGGGGAGACGGTTGTGGGCTCTAGGGGACTGGACCCCAATACTGGACTTGATACTGTCATGAACTCACTTGATGAAGATAGCCCCACTGAATTTTTTTGAGTCCGCAAAAAGGGCAAGAGTATAGCAGGCTAATCCTGAAGCTTCAGATAGAGTTGATCCTTCAGGTGTTCATACTAATCTATCGGCAGTTCTCATCTATGGGGCCAGCCGTTCACAATGAAAATCGTATGTTGGAATGTTCGGGGCTTAGGGATGACCCGAACTGTTCGTCGTTTTCGCGCTACAATGCGTGAGTTTCATCCCTCAGTGGTATTCTTGATTGAGACTAAGCTTCAGGCATCTAAAATGGAGCGTATTCGTAAAGTGTGTGGCTTTCCGAACAGAGTTGACATCAGTTCGAATGGTAGAAGTGGTGGGCTTTCTATTGGATGGACGTATGAAATTAGGATTTCTCTTCGATCTTTCTCTACTCACCATGTAGATTTACTTATTCATGATACTTCTCCCTCTTGTGATTGGCGCTTGACGGGATTTTACGGGGGCCCAGAGGTTGGTAACTGGGTTCATTCATGGCAATTGCTCAGATAGTTGGATGATTGTCCACATATCCCATGGTGTGTGATGGGAGATTTTAATGAAATTCTTAACTTAGAAGAGAAACAGGGCGGTCTCTTGCGCAACGAGTGGCAGATGCGTAATTTCCAAGAGGCTCTTAGTGATAGCTCTCTTTCTGACTTGGGCTTCAATGGAAACTGGTATACTTGGGAATGGGGGAGAACTACTGAAAATAATATAAGGGCTAAGCTGGATCGTGTGGTTAGTAATCAGGCCTGGGAGGACTGCTTCCCAAATTTCAGGGTTGATCATCTAGCCCATTCCTTCTCGGACCATTGCCCGATTCTGCTGGATACTCAATGTGTTTTGGGTAGGGACAAACAAATCTGGCACTTCCGATTCGAGGCATCATGGTTACTCGAATCTTCATGTGAAGAGGAGATTCGTCAGCTTCGGGATTCGTCAATTGGTTCGGTCCCAAAAACGTTTGTTATACGTCAGTAATGGGCTTGATCGTTGGTTTCGGAAAATAAGAAAGGAGAAGAGGGTGAGTATTGCTGAACTGAAAGAGAGAATTGCTTTTCTGGGAAAACAACAAGTTTCCAATGAAGTTCTTGGTGAGCTTGTTGATTCTAAATTGGAGTTAAATCTTCAACTAGACAAAGAAGAAATATATTGGGAGCAACGAGCGCGTGCAAATTGGCTCCGGAATGGGGATCGCAATACGAGCTTCTTTCATCGTTATGCAAGTCAAAGAAGAATGAGGAATCACATTGATGGTCTTGTCACAGACGATGGAAATTTTATGATGACATGGATGAGGTTCGGCATATTGCGATGGAGTATTTTCAATCTCTTCTTACATCTACTAATATAGCTGACCCATCGGATATTTTAAATGGAATTGAACGGTGCATTGATCCTTCGATGAACCAGATACTAATGGCAGATTTTACAAGAGATTATATGTTTGTGGCTTTGAATTCTATGGGTCCTTTAAAGGCCTCATGAGCTGATGGGCTGGGTGCCATATTTTATCAGAGGTTTTGGGGGATCCTCGGCCCTGAAATAGCAGATTTCTGCATCAATACTTTACATGGTAATCTCTTTGTGGCTGATATTAATAATACTCATATAGTGTTAATTCCAAAAATTACTGCGGCCCGTTCTATGTCTCAATTTCGGCCTATATCGCTATGCAACGTTTTATTTAAAATTATTTCTAAGATGGTTGCGAACAGATTTAAACTGGTTTTAGGCTTATGTATAGATGAAGTTCAGAGCGCTTTCATCCCAAGGCGGCTCATTACTGATAACATTTTAACCGCTTACGAGATTCTTCACTCGTATAAACGTCAATGGTCGGGTCGTAAGGGATCGTTTGCTCTGAAACTTGATATGAGCAAGGCCTACGACAGAGTTGAATGGAGCTTCATCTGATGTGTTCTTCACCAAATGGGCTTCTGTGTGCCCTGGATAGATTTGGTAATGGGGCTGGTTGAGACTGTTTCTTACTCAGTGGTGGTTAATGGATTATCCAGTGACTATTTTGCTCCGACTAGAGGATTAAGGCAAGGAGACCCCCTTAGCCCATACCTTTTCCTCATTTGTGTAGAGGGTCTATCATCTCTCCTACGCTCAGCTTTAGCCTCTAACAGCTTCCAGAGTTCTCGTATTGTCTGTGGTGCTCCCTTGATTAATCATTTGTTCTTTGCGGACGACTGCATGATATTTGGGGAAGCCCTTGCTATGAACGCTACTTCTTTGCGAACACTTCTTCAATACTACGGTGAGTGTTCTGGACAGATTATCAATTACGATAAATCTAGTATTTATTTCAGTTCCAACGTATCTTTGGCTATTAGAGAGGATATTCAGCAAATTCTAGGGGTTCAAGAAGTTGACAACCCAGAAAAATATCTGGGCTTGCCAGCCATTGTGGGCCATAATAAAGGACGGGCTTTCTGTTATCTTAAGGACAGACTCAGTGTGCAGGCTACCAACTTGGGCTCAAAATGTTTGTCTAAAGGTGGGAAAGAGGTTTTTATTAAATCTATCTTACAGGCTATCCCTATTTTTGCTATGACCTGTTTTCTTTTGCCGAACACATTTTGCGAAGACTTTCAGGCTATTGTTGCACGCTAATGGTGGCAAAATTCTAATTCTAAGAAAGGGATCCATTGGTGTACCTGGTCAGATTTAAGCAAAGCGAAGGAGGAAGGGATTTAGAGACTTTGGCAAATTCAATATCTCCCTTCTTGCCAAACAAGGGTGGCATCTAATTCAAAACCCTAGCTCTCTAATTGCTCGTCTTCTTAGGGCAAAGTATTATCCTTCCGGGACCTTCTTGCAGGCTGCTCTCGGATCGAACCCCTCCCTTACGTGGCGAAGTATCTGGTGCTCGAAGGGGCTTTTGGACCTTGGACTAGGATGGCTAATAGGAGATGGGAACAATGTCTCCATCTGGAACGATTACTGGTTGCCTTCGTTACCCTCACGCAAGGTGTCATCCCCCCGGATCGCAGGTATTGAAATGGTTTCATCATTACTGGTTCCGGGTGAACTAAGATGGAATGTAGATCTCATCCAGTCGAGCTTTTCGAGTGAAGAAGCAGAGTTAATTCTTAAGATTCCATTGCCCACTTTCCAACAACAAGATGTCTTAAGATGGAAAGGGGAAGGATCAGGCGTTTACTCTGTAAGGAGTGGGTATAGATTACTACTTGGTGATCCGATTTCTGACCCTCATTAGCCTAATGTCTATAGCTATATCTGGAAAGCACAATGTCCTTTTAAAACACGAATTTCATGTTGGAGGATGGTTTGCAACTATGCCCCTACATTGCAAAATCTAGTGTTCAGACGAGTTTTACACGACCCCAGATGCCCTCGCTATCATCTGGTTGCGGAAACATCTATCCATGTCTCAAGGGATTGTTTTTTTGCTATAGCAGTATGGAATCAGTTAGGTTTCTCTCTATCAGTTATACAAACACAAGCAAATATGGAAGAATGGTTATTACATCTATTTCGCGCAAACAATCAAAGCTATCATCGAAAGATTGTGTTAACCATGTGGGCTCTATGGAATTCCAGAAATAAATTACTTTACGAGGGTATAGTGCAAACCTTTGAAGAGGTCACCACTTTTCTCACCAGTTACTGCCAGAAAATTGATACGGTGGCCACTTCTCTCCATCATTCTCGCCGCCACGGTGGTGACCGGTGGAATGCTCCGGCTCTTTCGACCTACAAAATCAACACAGACGCAAGTTACGATGGTTCGAAAAATAGATCTTGTTCGGGCCTGATTATTCGAAACTATCAAGGCCTTATAATGGGCTCTGCCTATCGAACTAATCTTCACATCACCTCTGTGTTTCAAGCTGAGGCTACGGCGGTTTTACAGGGTCTACAGTTCGCTCAGGACCTAGGACTCCACGACGTCGTTGCCGAGACGGATAATAAAACGGTAATAACTAAGCTCAACTTGCATGCCCAAGATCTGTCTGAGGTTGGTTCGACCATCAGAGACACTAAAATACTAGCCTCGAGCTTCGATAGGTGTCGTTTCTCTTTTGTCGGCCGGAGCGGGAACGAGCCGACGCATGCATTGGCTTCGGAAGGTTTGCGTCAACGGGATGAACGGTCGTGGGTGGAGGACGCGCTCGTAACCGTCTCCTTTCTGGCTGATCAAGATCGTCGACTACTAGATCCACCCTAACTGACTGGGTTTTTGTCTTCAGCCTTGGGGTTTCTTCATCAATATGCCTGGTTACCCCCAATTCGAGCGTCTTCTACACGAAGCTTTCAATTTCGACGGTTCATTTTTTGTGGAAGAGCAGCCGGTTGATTTGTCTTTTCTCTTGTTTGGACATTTATTCTTTTATTTTCTGCCGTTTACTTTATCTTTTGTTGGGCTTTCCCTTTTGTATTCGGTTTATTTGGGTTTAATAATATTCGACCGGCCTATTATCAATATATATATATATATATATATATAATTCCGACCTTTTAAAAAGAAATTTTGGACATTTAAAGATATTTTATTTAGTATGATTGTTTTTTTTAAAAAAAAATTAACATAGAATTCAAATAAAATCATAAGAATTTAAAGAATATAAAATAAGAAAATTTCTTTTAAAAGAAGATATTTTTAGTGACCTAAAGAAAAGAAAAATCGAGGGGCAAAAATATGAGTAAAATACGGATGTTATTGTATCGATTTATTATCGCTCGGTCACGGATGACAGTCGACTAAAGGCAGCAATTGAATTGAGATTAAGGTTATTTTGTAAGAAAATGAGAAAGATAAACAGATTAAAAATTCAATTCAAAAAGATTAGTGTTATAATTAAAACTTTTATGACTAATTGATCAAAACAAGATAACGCCTAAAACTCATAACTAAAGTTATAATTTATTCTAAACTCTTGTCTTTGGGCCAACCTTGCTTGATGTACTATTTAATCAATTTAAAAAACTATAATAAGTGAAAACAAAATTTAAACCCTTCAATCAATTTAAGGTTAAAATGAATAAAAAAATATCATAATCCAACTCAACTCAACTCATAAACAAAATCATTTACAAAAATCCACTAATTTTATTAAACGAGATACATTCGAAATTACAATGAAAGTTTATAACTTAGTAAACAAAACACCTAAATCCAGATATAATCTTAGTAAACAAAACTAGCGGCTCGAGATCAAAAGAGGACCATACAAGGAAAAGGTAAGAACCTATCTCAAAGACCCGAAATAAAAGAAGAATACAAACATCACCAAAAACGACGATGATAGGTAAAATCATCAACAAACAACATAAAAATACATATTACGATGAAGGTTCGTTGACAAAAAGGTCATTACCACAACTCAATCGCGAATCAAACAGTAGATGTAATCGCGTATTCAGATCCAGTTTGAAGGTCAGAGACAGGAAGATCAGCAGCATAATAAATGAAGCACCATCATGATCAGTTGTGGCGTCGTCAGATTCACCCCTAATAGAAATAAAAATAAACATCAAAACAATAGAGAAAAACGTGTCATAAAGATAAATTCATTAAAATAAAAAATTAAAAAAAAACTAAATAAATAAATGAAAAAGGGCGAACGACGGTCAACAAACAACCTAAAACTATTGTCCCCGCCGGCCATGGATTAAACAAGAATGAGAGCGGCACTTAGAGAGAAAAGGAAAGCTAGGTTAAACTCAAATGCTGAGTTTTTATACATTTGAATGCTGAAATTTAATATACCACACCACATGCTTGTTTGAGCCATGAATTATGCAAGGGATTGTTTATAATCATTACATATGACATTTTATGATTGTTTGATACGTTTTGTTTTGGGCCTATATCCATAACTAATACTCTAAATAATAATTTTAAAAAATTACGTTAGCATATAAACATATCCATACATTTGTAATTAAAGTATTTTTGCATTTAATACAATGTATATTTTATTAAAAAATTATAAATATATACAAATATTAAAAATCTTGATATATTCGAAACAACATTATAGCATACCGATATTGATACATACCTGTACCAGTACCAAAAAAAAAAAAACGTCCACCCGTATACTACTCACAACCTTGTGTGACACCCCATCTAATATTTGTTGTTTTGCAGCAGAACAAAAGAAGGGCGTTACTCTACATGAACCGTCTGGGAAGAACAAAAACTTGTGGAATTGGATTCACCGGAGATCCTAAAGTTCCATAATCTCCCCTTGGCAGAGACCATGTTCTCTTCACACAGGAATTCCCAAGAAAACCATTTCTCGATCGTCCGATGAACGTCATGCACCACGACATCGGTCGTATTCCCGGCGGCTCTGGCCAACATGCTGGCAGTGTAGATAGTTGACATCCTGCCCGGAGCTTCCAGCGTGTCCCCAATCGGTCCGTCCACCACCACCACATCCCATTTAAGCTCGTACACTTGTTTTGGTAAATTCCTCAATGCCAATTCGCAATTTGATTGCTGCAACAGATTTATGCTTGGGGTGCAAGCTGGATTTCCCCTGGCATGTTTGAGTAGCTTGTATGCCTTCTTAGCAGGTACACGGTACTTAACCATATAAATCTGATTCCGGTTAGAATCGGATTTGACTTTGCTTATCTTGTAATGATCATCCTCGAGAAAAAGAGTGATCCCTCCTGCATTTATCGAGGAGAGATCGAGGTACTGTGATTGAAGGCCGAAAACAAGAAGGTTACAAGGTGCTTTACGAGTAATGAGATTCGAAACAAGCATGAATTCCTTGGGGGCGAGAAGGGTCGCATTGGCTGCGTTGGATCGGATCTTATTGCATTCGGCAGGCGATGAACACTCCCGTTGAAGCGATGACGACAAAGCAGCGGAACGAGACCAAGAATCTGAATAAGTAATTGCGAGTTTGAGAAGTCTGAGGACGGAAAAACATGAGAGGATGAAAATAAGCGCAGGTAGTAGTTTCCTTCCAGGGAATTTCATTGTTGGAACCCTGAATCAAGTCGAGTGAGAATGCATTTTGTTGGTATATTGTTTTACCTTTTCCTTGCACCTTACAGCCTACAGGCAGTGTAATCACATGTTGATTGAGGAACAAGTAATGGCCGATTGCTTTGGTTTCAAGTGTTGAGCTTTTTCCTTTGTTATTATGATCAGCTGTCAGTAAAGTCACCTAATTGATTCCTGCCACATTGCAGTTAGGTTTGGTGTTCAATCATTTTATAAACTTTTTTTTGAACATGTTAATTGGTACCATTTTGTAAATTACATATTTTTATCAAATGTTTATAACATTTAATACTTATTAATAGCATATTGTATGTGAAATGGTAAGGTTTTGGCAGGCATTGGAAGGCCTGGTTATGGTTTGGGATCCTATTTAGGAGGTTTTCAGCCTGAAAATCTCAAACCATAGCCTCGAAAGCCCAAACCAAGATGTACAGATATGGATAGCCTTTATTTGCAGGAGGATTATGACATTTCGTTGCAATTTGAGAAAATGCTTTAGTTATGTTATTTGGACTGAATCAATTTTAAGATTTTACATAATCAGTTATTGAATTCATCCATAAATCATTACTTAATAATTAGTTTACTTATTTCTATTCAAAAAAAGTTTTACTTATTCATATTTCCATTTAGTTTTTCACTTCGTTAGATTCTGGAAAATTATTTAACCTTCGTAGTACAAGGGGTTGCTGTGGTGTAGTGGTTATCATGTTAGCTTTATACGCGAAAGGGCAGCAACATATTTGTTCATTGAACAAGTGTTTCTTCATCCTAAAACACTCCGGTTCAGCTGACATGTTGATTCTGGAATCTTGTTTTATGCTTTGATTGCACCTCATTTGCATAGGTGGAGCCTGAACCAAACAGTCTGCAATGCCCATATAAATTCCAAAGGCATCCCCGTCTATTTTATCAGTAAGATTCGGTTTAACCAATGTTAAAATTGGGGCCAAGTCAAATCTTGTTCATGTCTTAATTGGACTGACTTCAACTACAAAAGCTTTGATTTAAGACTTGACTCCTATCAATTCTTCAATGATAATGGCATGCGGTTTTAGTCATGGTGCCAATGAGAAGAAGTAAATTTGGCAACAAATGATTTGTGTCATTGTGTGTAGTAGTTGTTGGTATTGCTTTCAATTTGATTCTCTCGTTGCCATTATTGATCCTACATATCCACTAAATCCCAATGGTAGAGATCAGTTATTTTCATATAATTGCTCAACTAAATTGCCTATAAAGGTCTAATCGATGGCCAAGTTTTGTAAGAATGGGCTATGCCCTACAATAGAATAGAACCAGCGGTTTAGAATTAGGACCATTGTTCCGATCATCACACCTGAATTATTAATTCAGGTGGATGGAAATCATCTGCCCCCAAAGTATGCCCCTATTTGTGCCCCCACTTTAAAATAGTGGGTTTAGAGTTTAGGGTTTGGGATTTAAGAGTTGAGCTTAGGGTTAGGGTGTAGAAAATTAGGGGTAGGGTGTATTTTTTAAGGTTTAGGGTTTGAGGTTTAAGATATGAAAATTAGGGTTATGGGACAAGATTTAATTTTTAAATATTTTAGGCAGGGGCATAGAAGGAGGCATGGTTAGGGGCATGAGATTTTTACCCAATTCAGGTACTCATCATAAAATTTTTATGTTGTTAATTATCCTCTTGATTAGGGGTAAAGTCAAAAATTCTAATAATAAAGAGATATTTCGATTTCAACCGGAGATTATATTAAAAAATTAATATAAAATTAAAATATGAAATTCAAAGAAAAATTATTATATATCGTAAAAAAAACTCAAACTTTTATGATTTCCTCATTCCTATACACTATAATTGTTTTGTAATAACACAAACAATTAAAATATATTAAGTTACAATTGCAATCAGTATACACTCCTCTAATTATTATTAACTTAATTCACAAAGTACATCAATTTGTTTAATTATAATGAATATATTCAATCATTATAAACACAAATGCACATTTAGTACTCAATATATATCTTAATAAAACTCATATATTATATAGTCATATTTAAATCAAAATAAAATCAGAACTGAATTCACACGTACATAAATTTATGTTTGATTATACTCACAACTTCAACCTGACAAGACTTTTTTATGTTCATAATTTTTTTAATTTTTTGATAAGACGCGTATACTAGGGATGCTTAACGAGTTGAGCAGCTCGTGAGATGCTCAAACTCGACTCGGTCAAAATTTGGTAAACGCTCGGTTCGGATTAGCTCGACTCGAACTCGACTCGAAATCTTAACGAGTTGAGTCGAGCAAAGTCTAACTCGACTCGATAAGTTCGCGAACAGCTCGTTAATTTTTTAAAATATATTTTTTAATAATTGCAAGATTGGTTAAGTATCATTGAACCTTTTTTTTCAAGAATGCTTTTAATATGTTAGTTTAATGTATTTGTGGAGTGTTACTTTAGTTTTAATATGTTAGTTTGGCGAACTTGTGGATTGTTACTTTAGTTTTAAGAGAAAACTACACCGGTGGTCCCCTAACTATCACCGTTCTCCTGTTTTGGTCCCCAAACTATGTTTTTCGGCAAAATTGTCCCTTCTGTTACATAGTTCTCCTGTTTTGGTCACCGGCGTTAAATAACTAACAGTTTTGCTGACGTGGCATTTTTAATATTTTTTAATCATTTCTCTCACATCTTATATTATTTTTATTTAATTTTATTCACCCAATCATGTCGTGACAAGTGTCACTACCCTATTACTTGAAAAAAAACTCCCAAAATCCTTAAAAATGCATTGGTGTAGCTAGGATTCAAACCCAGGATCACCAACACATAAGGCATGCATGTGAACCAACTATGCTAGGCTGGTTACTTGATTTAAGTCTACTAGTAT
The DNA here is from genome assembly GCA_958450335.1 of Hibiscus tridactylites. Lineage (NCBI taxonomy): Eukaryota > Viridiplantae > Streptophyta > Magnoliopsida > Malvales > Malvaceae > Hibiscus > Hibiscus tridactylites. Next base: position 74,335,183 of record OY288288.1, on the reverse strand, counting down.
TTATATTTAAGCTGTACAAATTAACCCAAAAAAAAAACTTAAAAACAAAATTGGTGCCACCAAAATTCGAACCCAGGTAACTAGCATAGAAGGCCATCGTATAAACCAATTACACTAAGCCAACTATTTGGTTTGAATTTTCTAACATTTATATTTAACCTATACAAATTAGAAACAACACATTCGAACGCAATACCTTAATGAAAAAAATTTAAATATTTAACCACCAAGTTAAACTAATAAATTGTGCTATTTTTAAATTAAATATATTTAACTAAATTATGTTTAAAATTAAAAGATCAAACTAATTTTTTACTTTGATTGATAATAACAAAACTAATTAAATATTTATTATTATTATAAAATTATTATAAATTAATATTTATTTATTATATTTAATATATTATTTATTATAAAATTAATATTTATTAATAATATAAGAGGAGAGAGAAATGATTAAAAAATATTAAAATAATAATATTTATTAATAATATATTAAATATAATAAATAAATATTAGTTTATAATAATTTTATAATAATACATAAATATTTAATTAGTTTTGTTATTATCAATCAAAGTAAAAAAAATAGTTTAATTTTTTAATAATTTTAAAATTGTAATTAAATTTTTTAATAATTTTGAGAGATTTAACAAAAAAATTAAAAAAATATTGAGAATGAATTTATTTAAAAATATTCAAAAATTTAAAGATTAATATGAAATTTTAAAAATCTTGATGGGGAAAATTTGAAATTTTTACAAAATTTGGGGCATGACCCCATCGGTCCCTAAGAGCTTCCGCCCATGATAAGACTTATTTGAACCCAACAAGTGTTTTAGTGGAAAAACAGATGATATTCATCCTATGAGATACATGTACAAATCGCTCCATCTATAATGTGTATGCGTATCGTGAAAAGGTTAAGAACATTTATGAATAAATATTACCATGTAATCACTTATAAAAATTATTTAAGAATATGCTTTATGACTATTAGATATAATAATATTCACAATGTATCAAACAAAATTTATTAATATTGTTATCGTAAAGTTACTATATATATTAGGATTAGATGTGTATTTCATGCATTTAAAAGTATATAATATACAATATCAATAAATAAAGTGATCATTTTATTACAATTTACAAATAATTTTATTTTTTTCTTCAATAATAATATTAAAATAAAATGAAATAATCACATGCTAATAATACATTAAATATATTATAGTATAATATTTTAAAAAAACAAAGTATTTTTTCAATTCCAAAAAAAAGTACTTTGATTGGTTTGAAATGTACGAAGGTTTGAAATAAAAAAGTACTTTGGGGTATATACGAAGGTTTGAAATAAAAAATACTTTGGGTGCATTGGTAAGGCACATTGCACTCCCAAGGAGAGGACGTGAGTTCGATCCTTGGAGACGACATTGTTGGGAGGGGCAGCCACGCACCTCGAACATGGACCGTAAGACGGACATGCATATAATCAAGAAATGTGCTGCTTCTTTGAACGCTAGATCCTTGGTATGTTGGCGGATGCCGCGGATCCTACTAATTTTACTTTGAGTTTGACTTTGATTGGTCATATTAAAGGTTTGCTTGAGCGTTCGTGACAAATCACTTTTGCGCATGTTCTACGAGAAGAAAATAAAATCGCGAATGTTATGACAAGATTATTTTAGGATAATAATTTTGAGCAACGTTTTTATGTACCCCCTTCATGCTATTTTTGTCTTACTGCATGATGATTGTTCTCGCCTCATTACAGTTTGATGAGATTGCTCTTTGTAATTTTATGTTGATTATTTTGTCCATCTCGATGGTTGTTGTCGAATTTATCTCATATGATTCTACTATAATATTATCATTGGCATTTTTTTTACTTAAAATTAAAAAGATTTTTAATAAAACTAATGATAATATCCCTTATTCATTAAAAAAAGTACTTTTAAGTTAGTTTACAATACACCAAATTTGATGTTTTGAGTGGGAGGTGAAAATAGTTGATGCTTTTTTAAATACTATCAATAGGGCTGGCCGGATTCCGTTGGAAAGAGACACCATTAAGTGGGCGGGTTCGTCGAAAGAAGTCTATACCTCGAAGGACTATTGCAACGCGGTCCAAGGAGGTACGTTGCAGGGGAGTGAAGTGTGGAAACTGGTTTGGGCTAGTGCTGCTCCGCCTAAGGTTGCCGCTTTTTGCTGGAAGGCAATTCACAAGAGGATCCCAACATTCGATCAGCTGGTAAAGAGGGGAGTGTCGATTTCGAGTGCAGGTATGTGCGTCCTTTGTAAAAGTGAGGTTGAATCTGTTGACCACCTGCTGTGCCATTGTCCGATTTCTTGGGGACTTTGGCAGTATTGGTGCAATGGGTGGAACATTGCTCTCACAATGCCAGAGGACCTAAAAGCCTTACTGTTGATGTGGGTTCATTTGCCTTGCAAGTATAAATTGAGTAAATTCTGGCTACTGTCCTTTTTTGCTATAATCTGGACTATTTGGCTATGTAGAAATGAGTCTGTGTTCCTTAATAAGTGTTTCGATAGGGAGCGTATCTTCGAAATTTTCATTCTCCGATTAGGCCATTGGTGCTTGGAGATTTGGCCGAGGTGTGTGAACACGTTAGCCGACTTTGTGAACTGCCCTCAAAGCGTGACTATTCCTGATATGCGCAACAAGAGGAATACGCAGTGCGGATGTGTTGCTCCTTGTGATGGTATTTTGAAGTTCAATGTTGACGGCGCGGTTCGTGGTGGGTACGGGTGTGCAGGCATCGGAGGTATCTTAAGGGACGGTTCAGGTAAGACGCTGATTCAATTTTTAAAATCGATTGGCGTCACCGATGTCCTTACTGCTGAAGTCTTGTGCGTTCTTGAGGCATGTGAAATTTTCGCTAATTCAAGATGGTTTGAGAGACATAAACTAACGATCGAGTCTGACTGTGAAAGCACAGTTAATTGGATTAATGGGAATGGAACCCCTCCTTCCAACATCAAATACTTAGTTGATCGTGTGAAGGAGTGGGTGGGTATGAGAGGATGGGTTGTCACTTTCGACTTCAGGGAAAGGGACAATTCTGCACATCAACTAGCTCGCTCAGGTGTTGGAAGGTCAGATCCTCTCTTATGCTATTCCTAAATGTTTATGCGATTGACATTGAATTAGCTATGAAGGAAGGGTGATGGGAGTCTGGGTGGAAGGCTGGAGACTGGTTGTGGTGCCGCGTCTGGAGGGTAGAAGATGGTGGACTATGGGGGCCTCAATCCGTGGTGCAGGGGCGAGTCGAGTGAAGCTGTGTGGTTGGGTAATGCCACTTGAATGGAGTGCTATAGTTCCCTCGTAGGTTCGTACCATGGGTTGGATGCCGAGGGATAAGTTGTGCTGGTTGTTGGGTGGTTTTAGGGTGGATATGGAACGCATCTTCGCTGTGTAGATGATTCGGTTTGTATCATTGGTTGTGTGAGCTTGTAACATGGTTTCTCTGCACTCTTTTTCCTCCAACCTAGGATTAGGGAGATTTTTTAATGAGGCGAGATCTATGTTTTGATTTCGGATACCAGAATAAAATTTCACCTTTCAAAAAAAAACAATACACCAAATTTACCCAAATCACATTTCAAATCTGAAATTAATACCCTAATGTTATTCAAGGGGAAAAAACAAGTATTTATTGGAAGCGAGTAATATAATGATCTGGCAAAGTGCATGGATGCCACGCAATGGAAACAGCTAAATCAAACGGCTATTGTGATAAAACAGATAATTGCAGTTTGAGATCCCTAATATGAAATCTGATTAACACAAGCATTAAACATCAATTAACAATAAGCTACCCTAATCCTAGAGAATATAAATCCTCCGCGCTTTTTTATTTTTTTTATGTTCTCGTACTAAAATTTCAGGTTTAAAGTTATTATTTTAAATTAGAAAATTATGGTATGATCTATTTTTAGAGTGTGGTTTAAAATTTAAAATTTAAAGTTAAAATTTAAAATTTATTTTTTTTTAATATTGAAACATAATAAGGGACACTGAAAATAGACAAAATACTTTGTCCAATCCTAGACTAAGTTCATCTAACAAATTGTATCACCAGGCATGACATAAAAAATCAATATATAATTATATATAATTATATTGAGCGACTAAACATACTCTTAATAATATTCAATATTAAAGTTAATCTTTTGAAATTTTGGGAGATTTGTGTGATAAAGGATGGTGTTGTTCCTTCTATGTGACATGAGTCTAAAAAACGTAATTTACATGTGTATGTAAGTTTACCCAAATTTAAAATAAAATTAAAATATTACCTTATAATTTGAAATCTAACTAGGATACCAATTTGATACCTTAAAAATTTTAATTAAAACAATCATAAATCTTTCTTTTAATTCTAAAAATGTTAATTTAATGATTTTTTAAAGAAAAAATAAGACGTGCAATGTCATATAAACAAATTAATTTAATGATTTAATACCTTGAAAATTATATTTTATATGTTAATTTTTATTTATATTTGAAATTCTAAAAAATATTCTCCCAACAACATTATATTTTTATAGTTTGGATTTATATCCTTTTCTTTAAAAGTACAACATATATTATTATTGTACCTAAAATCTGCCTGTAAAATTCTCAAAATTTAACGGTATTTGTTTTTCTTTTTTCTTTCCGAACAAAGCAAATTTTTATTTAAATTTAATAAAACTCAAATGTCCGTAACATTATTTTAATTTATAACATTTTTAAATTTTCACTTGAAAATAGGAAAAATGATTTTCCCAATGCATATAACACTCTGGCAGGCAGTAAGGCCTGTACAAAGCCAGTCAGTCACCATTTGTTCTTCTAATTAAGGTAGGTAAAATTCATTCGATTCAAAAGCTATTTTTTTATTTGACTCAAATTTAAGTATTTGGTATGATTTCTATTCAAAAGAAACATTTGAAATGATTTATTTTTATTTATGTTCTATTATTTTTATACTATTAAAAACAAATGATAAAACAGAATTCATCAACTTTAATAATTTGAAACTTTTAATAATTAATTGAATAACTTTTTAGTTCAAGTTGTGTCTCTCAAATATGTATGATTTCTTTATGGATTAATATTTGATACACTGTCAGTGTAAAAAAAGTTTACACAAGCATGCCTATTTTCAAGCTTAAATTTAAAACCTAAAATTCTAACCTTAAAACCCTAAAAGTTTAACCCCAAGCCCCAAACCCTAAACCCTAAATTCTAACCATAATTCTTAAATTCTAAATCATACAACCTAAACCCCTAACCTCTAAACCCCAAACTAAACTCCTAAACTCCTAAATAAACCCGCTTGTGAAAACTTTATTTTCCACCGCCGGTGTATAGGATATTAATCCTTTCTTTATTTCTTGAATTCTACGTTCGTTTTAAATCATTTTCTTTTTACCAAATTTGAACATTATATTACTATTTCTAATGAACTTTATTTAAAAAAAAATTATTTTTTACAATTTTAATATCTCAACTATATATTTTATTCAATTTAATTTTTTGTCAACAACTTTTTACAATTTTTTAATCCATAACTTGAATTCATTTGTACTCATATAAAAAAAATTCTCATAATTTATTTTTTAATATTATAAAACAATTTTAGATATATTTGATCTACTAAAAAATATTTAACAAAAAAATTAAATAATAAAATAAAACTTTTCAGTTGGAGTCAGAATTATTTTTCTTCCCTTATCAAGTACACATCTCTAGTTTTGAAAAAAAAATTATAGGATGAGTTTAGCTTACTATATCAGTCATGATCTCATTCGATGAAAACTGTTATTTTTTAATTATTTTTTCTAACCAATAAATCTTCACTAATATTTTTTATGTCATTTAAAAAATTAATTTTAAAATTATTACATTATTAAATTAATGACATAAAAAATAATAATAAAATAAATAATTTTTATTGGATGAGATGTAATAAACGAGACTCATGTTGTTTTTAAGCTCATCCTTCATACAATGCACGTGACGTGCCCCTTACAAAATGCCACGTCATGTTATCAAGACCTTGAATGAAACTGATGACGATGATAAATAAAATCCCCTCGTCTCCCTCCCCTTCTCCACTACCTTGAGATCTTAGATGCTGTCCTTTGAACAAAACTCCCATAGTTGAAAAACAAACAGAATGGGGGAGGTCATATCTTCAACACTTGAAACATTTTTTCCCTTCTAATTTTCTCTGCAGTTTGCTTGATTCCGGTTTCTTTTTTATTTGCAGGAAGAGAAACAGAAACCAGTGGAGGGGAAGGAAATGGAAGAGAAAAAGGTTGAAGAAGGAAAGAAAGTGGAGGAGGAAAAGCCAGCAACAGAGGAAAAGAAAGGCGAAGAATCCCCAGTTGTTCCTCAAGAGATTATATTGAAAGTTTACATGCATTGTGAAGGCTGTGCTCGCAAAGTTCGTCGATGCCTCAAGGGCTTCCAAGGTTTATATAAAAAGAAACTCAGTTTTTTTAACAAAAATAAAATGAAATGATTGTATGAATGTTTTTATTTTAATGGGATTTGTAGGGGTTGACGATGTAATGACTGATTGCAAAAGCAATAAAGTGGTGGTGAAAGGAGAGAAAGCGGATCCCTTGAAAGTTCTCGACAGACTTCAAAGGAAGAGCCACCGTAAAGTTGAGCTTCTCTCGCCGATCCCAAAATCACCGGAGGAGACTAAAGCAGAGGATAAAGAAAACTCTAAGCCTGAAGATAAGAAAGAAGAGGTTTTGTTTTTCATCCACTTCAAAGTTTCATTTTTAAATATTTCTTAATCTGATAAAAGTTTATTTTTTTTCTTTTGGACTGATTTGCAGCCTCCGGCGGCGGTGGTCACGGTGGTGCTGAAAGTTTACATGCATTGTGAAGCTTGTGCACTGGGAATTAGGAAACGTATTCAGAGAATGAAAGGTTCTCCTTTTTTCTTTATTGATTTATTGTTTTATAATTCATTAAGATTCCGTTGAAAATCAGTCAATTTCTACTGATTTTGAATCAAATCACACCAACCCCACACCAAAGCTCAATAAAAAAAACCATGTTTTTCTTGTAGGCGTGGAATCAGCTGAACCGGATCTAAAGAGTTCAGAAGTGACAGTGAAGGGAGTGTTTGAGCCGCCAAAACTGGTGGAGTACGTCTACAAGAGAACCGGCAAGACGGCGGTGATAATCAAACAAGAAACGGAGACGCCGAAAAGCGACGGAGAAGAAAAGGCCAAAGATGACAGCAAAGACGAGAAGAAAGGTGAAGAAAGTGGTGGCGGTAAAGACAAGAAAGAAGCCAGTGGTGGACAAGAAGAAGACAACAATAACAAAGACAATAAACAAGATGGTGGTGGTGACAGCAAAGAAGCCAGCGCCTCCCCAGCCAACGACGCAGCACCGGCGATGGAAGAGACCACAGTGGCGGTGGAAGTGAAGAAGAATGAATATTATTATCACCCGCCGAGGTATGCAACTGAGTTCTACGCATACCCTCCGCAAATCTTCAGTGACGAGAACCCCAATGCTTGTTCCGTGATGTAAAAAACTCTATGGTTTAGGGGCATTGCTGGAATTAAAAGTATTGGATCCTGCTCTTTGCATGTGCGCCCCTTGTGGAGTTTTGGACGTATAATCTACAGACAAAAACTGTAGAATTTTGCAAACCTTTTGTATTATTTTCATATTTTTAGTACTTCTTTTATATTTTTCAAGTACTTATAAAAACATAAAAATAATAAGGTATAAATTTCAATTTTTTTTTTTTTTACTTTTTTCTCTTTAATTAAGTGTTGCATGAAGCTGCAATGTTTTTCATTTCTACGTTACATAACAAAGACGTACTATGTTATTGTGAGTTATTACGTGACAAAACGATGTAACTTTCATTATGACTAATTTCAGATAGGGTACGAAACAAGTAATAAATGTGACAAGTACTTGAAACTGTGGAATTTGTATTATGCGTCTGAAATTTTATTTTTATAATAAAAAATAGATGAAAAACTCATCTCTATTCGTATTATAATAAAATATATAAAATATTAATTCTTCATAATGTTTTTTAATAGAATTTTTCATATTCAGATTTTATTATTAAATTAAAATCTTATTGATTATAAACTTTCTTTTATATATACATTCTGGAGTTAATTTGGATGAGATTTTTTATATGTACAAGTACAAATATTTTGGCTTTTATTAAAAAACGTATTTTTTTATGAATCGTATTCCTATTGCCCAAAGGAAAGGATTCAAATTTATTTTTAAAATTTGTAATTAGATTCAAAATCCATCAACGACTATTGTTGTTATTGTATATTTAATTAATTAAAAAGTCCGACAAGTTCATTAATATATTCGAAGTGAAACTGATGTGCATTGCTTGTTTTGTTTCTGCTTAAGCAATTATGAAGATATGGTGTGGACACAGACACCAACAGGCAAGGCAAATGGGTATCCTATTCGATTGTAATCATTATTTTCTTAATATAAAATAACGTTTCCTATTTATCTTATATTATAAAATTATTAAATAAAAGGGAAAGTTTGATTGATATTTTTTTATAGTCTAAAGGTGATTATAATGTAGTACATATTCATAGATATTTTTAACTTTTTAACAATTTACATACAACTTGTAGACAAAACGATTTGAATATGTATCTACCGAAATGAATAGCATTTACTTTTTCACTAGAACATATTTATTTAATAGTCTAAAAATAATTATAAGATAATATTTGTTCAGAGAACCGAGATACATTTTGATTGACAAAGTATCATAATAATCTAATGAACGAACCACAATTCCTCTTACCAGACAAAATTAATGGTTAATATAATTTGAAAAAAAATAAAAAAATGTATTTAAGAAATATCTAATGTATTATTGCTTTATCTAAAATAGTTAAATCCGTTTTAATATTGGGCCTGGCATGGCTTCTGTCCATGGGCGGAGCTACCCTATCATTGGAGTGTCTGTTTATACCCCAAATATTTTTGAAAAATTATATTTTTTATATAATATATATATATTTAAAAATATATATAATTGACATTTTTATAAAAAATAATATTTATTTATAAATAATTAATTACTTTTAAATATTTTTGAAAAATGATATTCTTTATATAATATAATATTTCTGTCTACCTCCCTCTAACGTTTTCAGAAACAGTTTGATCACTCATTCTGCATGAGATTCCAACAGGGACCAACACCACATGCTACTTTACATGTTTCAGTAAACGAATAATTAATTAATTAATCGATATGAATATAATATAAACTATTATATGAATCTCTTATATCATGTGATATAAACTATTAATTAAAAAATATATTAAAAATTATATAAAATCAATTCAAAGGAATATAAGCTTTACGAGCTCTTTTCGTTTTAAGAATGTGAATTATAATCTACTTGAGAACAATGATAAAAGTGATTGTTTCTTTTCTTTCTATTATCATTCGACTGGTTTTTGCTAAATCCCAAAAATCACTTCTCTTTTTGGCCTTTACTGAAGAAAAAAAATCATTGTGATTTGATTATTTGAAAAAAAAGTAAAATAAAAAAATTCAACTCATCAAATTAACATGAACGTCTTTCTTTTGAAATTATTTGTATATAACGTCTTGAAATATGTAATGCAATGTTGTTCCAGAGTCATTAATCTATTGAAATTATTTGTATACAACTTCGACTGGTTTAATTTCTTAGAAACAGTAAAATCTCAGTTACCAAATACCGAGTTATTCCTTGTAGCCTACCTTTTAAAATAATTTCTATCAACAATTAGTTGATCATATAAACAATTAGTTAACTAATTAATTATATTTTTAATCTATCACCTAATCTTCAGGTAGGAGTATTGTTAAATAAGTTAAAAGATATTTCATGTCATTTTCAATTTTGAAATCGGATAAAATGATAAATCTATAGAAACAAGTAATTCAACCTATACCAATTTTAAAAGTGAGTCATAAATAAAAAATTAATCGAAATTTTAATATTTTATGTAAATTATATACATTTTTATTGACATAATAACAAATATAGTCTTAAGTTTTTACGTATTATATCAATTTGATTTTAATTTTAAAAGATAACACATAATTTATATATGCTACAACAAAGATGTTTTTTGGCTGCCGCCTAGGAGGAAACCATTAAGTTTAACGTTGATGGGTCAAGGAGGGGAAAACCGGGTCCTGCTGGATATTGGGGGTGTGCATCGTGATAGGGAGGGTCGTGTGTAAGCTATGTTTTCGGGTTTGCTAGGAATTATGAATTCTAATGAGGCGAAGGTTTGGGCTATTGCGTATGCCCTCGATATGTTGGTTAATTTGTCGTGGGCTGTGACGCCTTCTATAATAATCGAATCTGATTCTACGGTGACAATATCATGAGTGTTTCATCTCGAAAGAAGGCTTTGGCGTTTATGGAGTTGTTTTCGACAAATAAATGTTGCTTGTCGTATGTTGCCATAATGCCATGTGTTTATTTTCTTAATGTTTTTTGGGAGGTAAATAGGATAACTGATGCGCTAGCTTAGGAGGGTGTAGACGAGAGTTCCTGGTTTCGTGTGATTTGAGTTGGGTGTGGTGTTATGGTCAGATAGTTGAGCTTGGCGCTTGCTTGCTGGTGGAAGCTTGGGTGTTGGGTGTTGCATTGTTTTGATGAGTGAAATTTTGTGTTGTTGCTAGTGGGAGGCTGGGAGCTACTGAATTTAGTGATTGCGTGAGTTGCTGGGGTTGGGTTTCTTTGTGGCGCTTTATGCTTATTGATGGTCTTTGATTCGATTGTTTTATTTTGTTCGTTTGTTTTTTCGGCTTGTTTTCTTTAGCTATTGTTATCGTGTTATACTTTTTTCACTTAAATTTAGTAGGTTTTTAACGAGGTACACGATAGTATTTTATATAATTTTCCCCTGCTACAAAATCATACTTTATCAAAAGAAATTATATATTGTGCAAATGTTGAGAGTTAAATTTAATAATTTTATAAAATTAAGACTAGATTTACTTAAAATATAAACATTGAAGGTTGTATTTAGTACTAGTCAAAATTAATTATCTTTAATTACTCACTTTTAAAATTGACGTAGATTATTATGTAAGCAGCACCCGCTGAAAACCTAATTCTGCCTTAACTTTTCTTTTTTCTCTAACGCCGCCACTTTCTCATTTTAGTTTAAACTAAGGCCGGCGGAGGCAACAACTTTAGGGTTGTTTTGTTGATTGTCGGCCGCTCACTTTTATTTATTTGTTTCGTTATTTTATTTTTCAGTCTTTTAATTCAATAAATCTGTCTTCATGACACGTTTTTCTCTACCATTTGGTACGTTTTTCTGCTTTTTGGCACGCTTTTTTGTTATTTTTTCTATCAAGGTTGGATCTGACGTCGTCACGACTGATCAAGATGGCGCTCCTTTTATTATGTTGTTGATCTCCCTGTCTCGGACCCTTGAATCGGATTCGGATACGCGATTACATCTACCGTTTATTCGCGATTGAGTTGTGATAATGACCTTTTGTCAACGTACGTTCACTATAATATGCATTTGTCAATGTTGTTTGTTGATGGTTTTACCCATTATCGTCGATTTGGGGATGTTTGTATCCGTCTTTTGTTTCGAGTCTTTGGATTAGGTTCTTACCTGTTCTTGTATGGTCTTATTATGATCTAGAGCCGCTAATTTAGTTTTTGAGTTTGTATATGGGTTTAGATGTTCGTTTACTTAGCGGTAAACTTTCATTGTAATTTCGGATATTTTTTTTAATAAAATTAGTGGATTCAATTTCAAAAAAAAATTGACGTAGATTATACGAGCACATAAGTTAATTTTTTATCTTTCCTTCAACCCTAGTCGCTCTCGACTGCCAAAATTCTTTCAACCCTAGCCGCTTTCTACTATCAAAATTCCTTCAACCCTAGCCGTACTCTCTTTTGATCAATCCCTTTGATCGGTGGTCGGCAATCAATTTTAGTATTAATTGTCGATCACCAGATTTATTAGTTTTTTTGTTTTTTAATAAGAATTTGTTTCTATGTCATTGTGACACGCTTTTTCTTCTGTCCTTGTGACATCTCTTTGTTTTTATTTTGTGGTTTAGTTCATCTGTTGTTGTGGCATGTTTCAGCATACCCTAACTATCGATTGTTGTTCGCACAGAGATTCAATCGGTGCTAGTTTTTGTCAGTGGTCACTTAGAAAGTTATATCCCCACTCAGTTGATGGCTGTTTGTCGATGAAATCAGTCTTGAGTAGCGGTACTTTTTGCTTGACAGTTTGGATCGCGCACCACTCTTTCCTTCTTTATATATCTCGTTTGGACAGAGACAAGGAAATTCAGGAGGCTACTAAATTCTGTTGGTATGCTTATCTCTATAAAAGTTCTTTTTTCTTTGTTTTTAGTTGTTTAATCTGAATTTTTTTCTTGGATGCATTGTAATTGTGATTTTTCTATGGGTTTAATAAAAATTTAGTGGCTTTTATAAAAAAAATTGACATAAATTATATTACTATTTTTTCTTTCTAATTGGACTATAATTTTAAAATTAAATGGAGTCTAAGAGATTCTTTTTACCTATAATGGCTGTATTTTAATTTAAAAAACCACCCATTAAAAACATCACAAATAAATTAACAATATTGCATGCCTTACTCTCTATCTCAATGTATATATATTGAACCTTTTCACAATAAAGAATGGTGAGTACTCTGTCCGATCAGGGTATAGGTTTATTGAAGCTTCCTGCAAGGATAGCTGCAGTCCTTCTTCCAGTGAGGATCCTAGTGTAAGAAAGGAGTTTTGGACTTCTATATGGAGCCTCAGGGTCCCCTCTAAGATCCGATCTTTCCTCTGGAGACTATGCCATAATATCGTCCCTACAAAGGGTATTCTGGCATCTCGCTTTCATGGTAACTTTAATGATTCTGATTGTTGTCCTCGATGTGGAGAGAAAGGAAAATCGATCGAACACCTCCTGTTCTTTTGTCCGTTTGCTCAGGGAGCTTGGAGGGCTTCAGGCTTTAGTTACTCTCCTTCTCGTGCAGGTTTTCCTGGGTTCCCGAAATGGTGGCACAAAATAAATGATTTCCGCAAGCTTGGTAGCTTTGATGACGGATGTGCCCTTATAGCTTTCCTCCTTTGGTCCCTCTGGAAATCAAGGAATGCGTGGGTTTATGAAAGCAGAAAAGATAGACCTTGGGAGGTTTGGCTTAGAGCGGAACAAGCGTACACTGAATACCATCATGCTACGTTTTCTAGTAGTTCAGGGATGCCCCATCCTAGGCAAGAACCTAAGGAGTGGTTACCACCACCCCCGGGATCTTTCAAGATTAATTGTGACGCTGCCTTTGACCCTCACTCAGGGACTGTTTCAGCTGCGGCTATTGCGAGGGATAGCTCATGATCTTTCTTTCATGGAATCTCTGACTCTCTCGTTGCCCCCTCTGCGGAAGCGGCGGAAGCCTTAGCCATTAGATTGAGTATTTCGATGGCTTGGTGGAATGGTTACGATAACATCATATCGAAGCGGATTGTAAAGCAGTTGTTTGCAGACTTAATGAAGGATCTTTGTCCGACTGGGCTACAGCGGCCGTGGAAGAGGATACCCGTTTGTTCTCTAGATCCTTTAATTCCTGCTTTTTCTCCTTTGTTCTTCGATCGTGTAATCAGGCAGCTGACAAGCTAGCCAAACATGCTAAAAGGTGTCACGGTCAAACCTTGTGGGATCGTAGCACACTCCTGTCTATCTTAACGTCTATGTAATCTTTGAGTTTTGAAATAAAGTTATCCTTTTGAACAAAAAAAAAGAGAATACAAAGATATTGTTTGGCACATTGACTGGAAATAGGGAACAAACCCATAACCAGTACACCAACAAACCACAATTACTGAAGGATCTATGAGTGTATCTAACATAATACAAATCAAAGAGATAACCAATAAATTAATGAAATAAATTAGATTAAAAAAAATTAAAATATTTAATCTAAAGTAAACCAATAAATTGAATAGAATGTTAACAAAGTATAAATTAATGTTAAAAGAAAAAATCGCTTTTATAGAAAAGTGGCAGAGTGTCAGCAATGGTGGCTGTGCGGTCCCATGTGATGGGTCTCGGTCCATAGTATTTACGGAGGTGAGCCCACGTGATCCCATTCCTCCCCCTTTACCATTTTCGCACTCATTTTATTCATACTCTGTCGACTGTCTGCGTGCACTCGATCCCATATTTTCCCTTGCCACAATATATTTATTTATATACTCTTTTTCTTCTTCTGGCAAATCAAAATATTTATAAATAAATTGTGAATTTGTTATTCCAATGTTATCGCAGGTAACCCAAACAAAAAAACTGAACTAAAACAGATGGCATGGGCAGGGCCAGGGTACCAAGACATTGGAACTACCATCACTTTGAAAAAATTCTCATCCACATGTTCTCTCAAAGTATGGTTACAACTTACATGAGAATCGACAATATAGTACAAATTAAGTCCTTTTCACCCCTCAATACATTACCCCAATCAGCACCTAGTCTGTGAAATAATTTAATAAAATAATATTACATTCCGTAAACTGAACTTTTTAACTTGTCTTGAACAGCCAGATGAGCTCCTAGATTCGACCACCTAAATCATCTTGATTTTTATTTGTTGTTTGGGCAATGCTGTAGGAAACAGTCATGTATTTATGTAGTAGAAAAAAGTAGTTGCACACAAACATATGCAAGTGTTTTGTGATTAGACAAAGAGAGTAATACTCCTACTAGTATATATGGAGTACGTGTTGAGAATTACAAATTAAGTGGCACTGAACCATCTTCCATCCTTATCCAGGAGCTTATATCAATTATGGTCTATGGATATCAGAGATCTATCCCAGATTATCTCTAATATAACGCCGATCCTCACCTTTATACAACTATTTTATGATTCGATTCCAAAGCCATTTAAGCTTTCAATGTATGAGGAATTGCTTGTAAATTCAAAGGGTGATCCTCATTAGCTTTCAGAAGCAGCATACAAACAAGTTGGTGAAAGCTTGAGTGCAACGCCAATATCCCACATTACTGAGATACAATGAGACGACAGGAGAAGCTTCCTATAAAAGACGCGCGCTTGGAAATTTTACAGCATACCTTTCTCGGCTTTTTGTTTAAGGTCAATTGTAGTATCAGTTTTTATTAGTTTAATATCTGATATGTCAACATGGTATTAAATTTATTTTTTGAGGGGGAGTTTCCATCACAGTAGTTTGCTACTTGGACACTCGAGTGTGGCCCAAGCGTTGCACTATTTATTGGGCCTGGCGCACCCCACCCAATCCATATATATCATAATTTTCCTTTTAATCTTGTTCTGTTGTATGCTTTTCATTTGTTACATTTTTTTGGAGAAGCAAACAGAAACCTGTCCCCTCCTAAGCAAATATTGTCATCTGATGCAAGGTTTTTGTGATGGTGTTCTTGGCATAAAAACCCTTATTATGGATTTGAATGCCTAAAATGGAGGGTGCACACGATTTCCCTGATCACCATGTTGAGTTGAGACCAGGGCATTGACCACCACATGCAACAATGCATGCATTCGCCACTTCTGATTTAAAATGCACCTGAGAAGTATGACACAGTTCCGGACGCACGTCAGTGAACCGTGTCGAATCCATAGGTTATCATTTTGTAACTTAGACCAATAATACTAGGATAGTATGATAAAGTTAGAGCATCAGTTAAACCAGATTAATTTACAGAGCATCTAATGGAAACAAAGGATTAGGTTTATGTACGTAAACTCCAAATAAACTTCCCATAAAATAAAAAAATCCCACCACCAAGACAAACAAATCACCATATATATATATACATACACACACATATTTGTATCCAAGTAAAGGAAAGCCAAAGCTGGGTTCATTAGAAGTAAAATGAAACCTGAAGCTGATAGCACTAGACAAAGATGGAGGAGAGATCTGTAGGCAATCACTGGCGTCACCCGGACTCGAACTGGAGACCTTGACGTGATAACCAACTGCAAGGATGTCAACTAACTGTTTTATTGATAGTAATGATAGCATTGAACTCATTTCAGAAACTTAATTCTGTTTTTAGGATGCAAAGAACTTGTCCTTGCATAACTTCGAAATTAACCTCACGATTTGGATTACAGATTACTGTTTAGAGGAATAGGAATAGATCTCATTGGTGAAAATGATTTGGGATTAAAGGTAGAGTAGATCATACAAGGTTATAAATTAGTGATGCTTGTGAATGGTGTAACAAATTATGAAGACTCCCATGTTCAACCAAATGAAACGGGTGACGTTGGGTTTATAGGAAAATGAAACTACCAACGTGTATGAGTAGAGCTTTGGGTGTCGGTAAACAAAACTTTACATTTACCGTTCGTGCGTTCAACCTTGTTTGGCAAAATAACAAACTCCGGTGAATTTCTTTTCCTCTTATGACCATCAACTCAAAGATTCCTGCAACCTGCTCAAGATATTGAATACTGCCGTATTCTAAACGTTTTCTTTTCCCTCGTCATTTCCTTATATCTACAAACTTTTAGGTCCACTCATAAAGTAAACACAAACGAATTTGATAAATGGTATCTAGATTTATTTTAAGCTTTACTTTCCTACTTCTATTTTTTTATTTAATTAACTACTTTTAACATGATTGGTTGGTTTAATTTATTTATTTTTTATCAAAATTAACACTCGGCATAAATGATTTATTTAAACCCCTAAACCATATACCCTAAACTAACTTTCTATACCCTAAAACTAAGACACTTGTGGAAACTTTCAGTTTTCACCGCCAGTGTATAGGATATTAATCCATAAATAATAATGATATTATTTTACAGGAACATATTAACGGGTTAGTTCAAGTGATAAACGGGTTGGTATCATTTAGGTAGGTTTCGACTTTGAAGTTTTGTATATGCATAAAATATCTTTCAAAAAATTCATCTACCAAAGTCAATTGTGCGACACGAGTCGGTCCGGATTAATTAGAACAAAACTATAATAACCGGGAGGGGGAAATGTAATATTTGCTCATAGTATAGCTTCTTCTATAAATAACTTCATATCCCTCAGTCCCTCTGCACTTCTTCTTTTTATGTTTCTTTCAACAAAAGGATCTAGCTTCAACCCCATTAATGGAAACCGCTAAAGCCGTCGACGGAGAAAACCAATGTTCCAAAACAGACAAAATTGTGTTTGCTGTACAAATCTTCTTCAGAATTGCGGCGACTGGGACAGCATTGGCTGCCGCATGTGTGATATTCAATGCAAAGCAAACTGTTGATGTTATGGGCATGTCATTTGATGCTAAATATAGCTATTCTCCTGCTTTCAAGTGAACAACTTAAGATTATAATTTTTTTATCAAGTCCCGGAATTCGAAAGGTCATAATGTTAAATAATCCTCCATATACATGTATTTTTCTCAGGTTCTTCGCCTTCGCAAATGCCATTGCATGCGGTTTCACTTCCCTCTCCTTGGTGATCGTTATGTTCTTTTCCCGCCATGGATTGAATGCTTCTATCTACTTCATGTTCTTCCTACACGATCTGGTATGTTATGTTGGTTTTAATACAAACTGTTGGTTTGATATTGAATTGATGATATTCCGGCGGGTTTTGGGACATTGCAGGTGATGATGTCTCTGGTGCTATCTGGTGTGGTGGCGGGGACGGCAATCGGAGCTGTAGGCCGCGACGGAAACAGCAAGACTGGCTGGCTTAAAATATGTAATCGTTTTGAGAAATACTGCAACCGGGTGACCACTTCATTGATACTCTCGTATGTGGCAATGATTTGCTTGCTGGTGCTTACCATCACCTCCGCTGCCAAGTCTAGAAATTAGATAAAGTCGGAGAACAAAATCAGTAGCTTTTATGGAAGAAATAGTTGGAGAGAAAGATTTTGTATTGGGATTGTAGTTTCTGTATTTGTATGTGTTGTGTACTTGAGTAATATACTCAAATAAATTTTCATTTGTAATTCACGTTATATCTATCAATACATCTTATAATTGTCTCGTATTTGTATTATTTATTTATATTTATGTTGTGTAATTTTATTGTATCCAAAGTTCTATTCATTATACATCTTAACCGTCCCTTTGATGAAGGCCACCTTGTCCTTACTTAAAGAGAGCTTTTCAATTTGTAGGGATTCAAATTTCTTATTGCTTTTGCTGTGAAATTGCTGATTATCAGACACCCAAGGTCCATTACAGTATTTGTATGTTTCTAGCCGGAATTTTATTAAAATGAGAGCGTATAGATTAATTTGTATTAATATAAAATTATTACCCCATGTTCATTCCATATTTTCCCTAGTTGATAATAGTGGGTACAATACAAATAATTTATGCAATTTCAACATCTCTTGGTCAATAGAATTAAAAAAAAATAGCATATCCTCCGTATCTCATATAGGTTTCATAATTATAGGAATTAGTTCTATAATTGATACGACATAACTATTTTATAAATAATATCTCATAGATTTATCAGTGCTGCATTTTTTTCTTGGCAAGAACAAGTTATGACAAAATACGAATTGTTTATCTCGACGAAATAAGCGGAATAACTATTTTCATTTCAAAAATATTACGATGTTCAGTATCTTATAGATGGCTTCTCTTACATTACCAGACATGAGTGATTTTGTTGCAGAATTGATAGTCTTTTTTAGAATAATTACCAACCAAAAAATTTTTAATGCCAAAAATACTAATTACTTTCGTAATGATAATTGGAATGATATTAACTTCCATTTATTCATTATCTATGTCACGTCAAATGTTCTATGGATACAAACTATTTAATGCTCTAAGAATACATTTGTTTTTTTTGTCACTCGAACATGCTTAATATTTTATTGAAAATTAAACTTAGCATTTAAATTTTTAAAATGCACTTTATACTGAATATTGATTCAATCCAACATTGTTGAGTGCAATGATATTACTTTTTTAAGGAGAGAATTCGAGTTCAAATCTTAGAAACGATATTTTTAAGATGGAGAATCACGAATCTTAAACATAAACCATAAAATAGATATATACTTTACCAACAACAAAAAAAAAACACTATAGGAAAAGCATTCTTCAAATTTAATACCACAGGCACATGGTGTACATTGGCAATTGGAATCAGATGCCAATAATCCAAAAATATAAATAAAAATAATAATAAATTTTAAGGCATCCTTCGTCCATAAGTATGAACAGAACATCATAAGCGCAGCTGCGCAGTTGCTTCCCTCATTCATTGATGATTCTACTTTTGTCCCCAAAGCAAAGATTTGTTCATCTTTCATGTCCTTAAACTCTCTTTTCAGGATAACAAATTCTAAGCCCTCACCAAACAACATCTGTCTTATTGGAGAATAAATAAATGTTGGTATTTGAATCCCTGACTTGTTAGATGTGAAATTTTATCCAGACAACTGTCTTTTGTTACAATATTGGATTCGAATCTTAAACCAACCGGATAAAAGCTTTTAAAAGTGTTAGTATGAATCAACAAAGCTCTCCTCTCCTCTCCTCTATTTTTCTTTTTCTAATTAAAAACATCAATGCATGAGCTAAGTCAATTCGGGAACTAGTTTTTAAGAAAGTTGTTACCTGTTAAGGAAACAGCCAGCAGAAGATTGCAATATCAGCATTCAGCAATAACAATAGAACAAATGCACATGGTCAAACAACATCTGCACATGCTTCAGAGACCCACAGCTTGTATATCATCCATAGAAACTAAACAAAAGCTATTTTGCAAAGTAATTCTGTTATATACAGCAAGTGTTAGTGAAGGATAAAGATTGATTATTGATGATCCTTGGGAATCCCAGAATGTTGATAACAGAAAGGATTGGTACAAGTTTACAGTGGTTGAGGTTGTGAGACAAAGCCACTTGTTGAAGTCTATTACTAGCAGTCAAAGCAGGCTACCATGTATCATACCAAGCCAATTCTTATTGAAATTTCCTAGCATCCTCCAACATAGGCATTAAATCAAACGCCAAAGAAATGGTTCTAGGCTAGCAGAGTCAATATAATGTTACTTGATTCAGTTAGGACTTGGTCATCTGCAACAACCCCTCTGTGAAGTCAATAACAACTCATGAAAAATAGAAAACCATGAATTTCCAGGCATCAAACACCTAACGAATTATAAAAATAAAGTGATCTAAGGCCAGCAGGTTCAGTATAATATAACTTGATTCAGTTAGGACTTAGCCATCGGCAAACAACCCCTCTGTGAAGTCAAAATTGTGAAAAGAAAACCATACATCTCCAAGCATCCAACATAATCAGAAAGTTTTACAATTTATACAAAGAACCAATTAAAGATCAAGCAGATTCAATATGATATAACTTGATTCAGTTGGGACTTAATCACCAACAACCACCCCATTGCGCAGCCGATAACAAGTAAAGAAAATTGTAGGAACGAAAACAATGAGTTCATACATAGACGTGAAATCATTGAATATTTAGGTAATGATAATTGGACACCAGTCTAATTAGGTAACCACCAAACCAAGAATACTCTACAAACAATAAAGAAACTTTTTTTCCCAACTCTAAGAAAATCAACATCAACTATGAACAAGAAAATGTGAAGGAAAAACAATAAACCAAAGTAAAAACATGACTATTGTACATACAGTTCAATGTACCAATTTTGCACGGTATCTCCAACTGTTATGGTCTGGCGAAAACACCCCAAATTTTACCACGACCAAGACTCTCCAACAGCCTTTTAGCCCCTTCAACATTCATTTCCACAAGTTTCTGCAAGTAAACACAAGCACCAGCAGCAACCATTTGCTTCCTACATTTCTTAGAATTTAGAAGCTCTGATAAGATCGAAAAAATGTACATTTTATCCAAATTTTGTGTCGAAGGGTCCAATAACTGCACAGCATTTGCAATCCCTCTCTCCTCGTTTCGGAAAACCTTTCGGTTTCCATCATACAACAAGAGCTTCGATAAGGCCATTGCAGCTGCATCTTTTTCTTCAACAGCTTTCCCATCCAACATTTTAATCAATGCGATCGTACATCCACATTCACCCATTTCTTTCCTTGTTTTTGAGTTAAAACTGAGCTCATAAACAGCTCTAGCAGACGCAATTCTTACTGCTAAAACCCCACAGTTTAAAGAATCCTTGAGCCGGGGAATGAAACCGTCAGCAATTAGAGCATCTGCAATAAGGGGACAAGAAGCTAATTGCCTAACGAAATTAACAGAAACTTCAAGACTTTTTGGATTCGGAGACGAATCCCAGAAATTCCTTAAACATTCAATCCCACCTTCCTTGAAAATCAAAAGCTTCAAACTTTCATCATCAGAAACCAAATAGCACAAACAACCAATCGAATTTTCTTGTGCTAAGGCGGTCCCAGAAGCAGCAAGCCCGATCAAAACAAAAACCGCACTTTCTTCGATAATATTCTCTTTAATCTCATCAAAAGAAGCTAAAATTTTCAAAACTCCTGCTGCTAAAGCTTGGGAACCGGCGGAACCAGATTGGCAAATCTCTAAAAGTGACGAAATCCCACCTCTGGAACCGATTGCTCTAGCGTTTTCTTTTGAAAAACTTAAAGCTTGTAGAGCAATGCACGCTTTTTCCTTGGCAAAACCGCTCCCCGATTCAAGAACTCGAAGCAGATGGTTCAAAAGCAATAGCCCTTCAGCGATCAATACATGTTTACTCGATTCCACTGATGACACCCTCGAAATGGCGGCAACCGTTTTCTCTTTCATTTCTAAACAGCTCGAATCCAGTAAGCGGGCGAGCACGGGAACCACACCCTGCGCCACGGCTATCATCACGTTTTTATCGTCCTCTTGGAGTAAGTCTAGAAGCGAGTCCATGGCTGAGTTCTTGGACTCAGTGGTTCCAATTTGCAACCGAGTAATTAAGTTCCTAGACTCGACTCGTACTGCTTCTTTCTTTGAAGAAACAAGGACCCCGCCGTCTTGGAGGACTCCACTCCGAATCAAAATCTCGCTATCTTTGATATGTCGATCTAATTTAGACAAAACGGCGTCAATATCGCTCTGGGTCTTGAGTTTTCCCTCGGCCAAATCGGGGGATTGACATTTCTGAGAAAGCGAGAAAGCTTCGTTCAAGGTGTGGGAAATGGAACGAAGAAGGTCGAGGGCGAGTGGGTTAGAGGAAGAGGCGGGAAAGTCAGAGAAGTCAACGAGTTGAACCCGAAGATCATTAAGCTTAGATTTGATCAAAGCCCATTTTCCTTTGAAACTGAAATTGTTGATGTTTTGGATTTG
The DNA here is from genome assembly GCA_958450335.1 of Hibiscus tridactylites. Taxonomy (NCBI): domain Eukaryota; kingdom Viridiplantae; phylum Streptophyta; class Magnoliopsida; order Malvales; family Malvaceae; genus Hibiscus; species Hibiscus tridactylites. The sequence goes on along the minus strand of OY288288.1, from coordinate 74,312,817 downwards.
CTCCGAAAGAGAACTCAAAATTGAAACAGAAATTGCATCGTCGTTTTCTTTCATGGCCGTCAAAAATGAAACCAAATGGAAGGGGAAATGACAAGGAAAAAATAGGTTTAAAATCTATGAATCCATAAAGAGAGACGGGAGCAACTCTACTAGCTGCGTTGCAGTTGCAGATATATACTGTGAGAGAACGGAGGCGTTATTTGAATACCAGACGCAATTATAGCGCGTGCAAATAACGGACTTTTGACTTTTCAACATTGCAATTTGTTCCCTCTAAATAAGGCAACAGCCAACGGGTAAGGAACTGCTCGGAATCAAAATCAATATATATATATATATATATATACTCCAATAGGATATAAAAATGTATTTAATTACTGTTCAAAAAATGTATTTTTTTGGATTAAATTACTATGATAAATTGTAAAAAAAGAACACACAACATATATAATGAAAAAATTATCTAAAATAAATTACAAAAACATGATATTATATATACATATATATTCTCAACATATAAAAAGTTAAAATTATTAACATAGCTTAAATAAATTTCGAGTTTAAGATCTTGTATACATAAAAAAAATTCGTTAAGAGACTCACCTATTACAGCTAGATATAAGACACAAGTCAATATAAATTAATTAAGGTAAAATCCTAAAGAATTGAGAAGGCATTTTATAAATCATTTTAACTTTTATATAATTGTTTATTGAATTTTAATTTATTGACACGGTGTTGTTACAGTATTTTAGAAGATGAGCTCAAAAGTACTCAAGTATATATAAATTAATCTTAAATTTATTTATTTTTAATAATAACATCTGAATTTATTAATCATCATAAAAAAATATTACAAATATTATGCATTAAGAAGAGATAAAAAGAATTAGTTCACTAAAAATTTCATACAAAGGTGTAAAGAAAAACAAGTCCTTACATGGAGATTAGCATATCATCAAAACTCAAAAACCTACATAAATCTCCTTCTCTAGCCAAAAAGAGACGCTTTACGAAATGAAAATGAAGCATTGAGCGAACAAAACTATAATGTAGATTGCTTCATTACACCGTTTTGATTATATCGACTAACAAATCATCAAACGAGTGGGATCAATCATTTCTATGATCACCGACAAAATTAAATAAGAAAATTAGCGCCATGAGGATCTCTATACGAGCACCAAACGACCGTTACAATATGTTAAAATCGTGCTAACGACAAATGAAATGAACCACCAAGACCAATAAAAAACATACCACAAATACAGAGAAACCCGTGTAATAATAGCATAATTTTTTGTTAAAATTAAAAAATAAACATAAAGTAACAAGAAAAATAATGAATACATATCGATGAAGGACTAGTTAATGATTAAATATAGATGAAATTAATTGGCAGCAATTAAATTAATTTTTCCTCGCTTATTAAAAAAACAAATCTTCGCACGAACCGACTTATCTCAATAGTTAAGGGAATGATTGTTGTTTTTAGAGCTCACAAGTTCGAGCACCAACAGCTATAGCAGGATGATTAAGCATGCATTGTACAATAATTAAGAGTATATTTAAAACAGATACTACTTGTAATCACTTTAGTTTTAAAAAAAATATCCCTACACTTACTCTATTGGTTGAGCTAAGACTAGGTTAAAGGTTACACTTAATGGTTAAGTATTTCATTTTTTCCATTAAGGAATTTAAAAGATAATAATTAATTAATTCGAAAAAGGATAATAATAAATTAAAGGTGGATAATGAATTTTTCGATTTTGAAATAAATGCATGTCGGAGGTTGGATATTTTTTCATTAAGTAAAAGAATATAATTAAGTAGACATTTAGTGATTAAGTATCTCGTTTAAAGAAAAAAGAAACTATGACTATCATGTAGTATTTTTTTATTTTGGTTCAAATATCATGTAGTAATTTAATAGTTAATATTTAGATAAGTTGGACATATTAACCCAACAAGTAGTCTTAAAGAAAAAGTGAATGATATTTATTTTAAGAAATTCGAGTTTAATCATTTTGCCCGTAAGGTATGTATATTACCAAATGATTAAAAATATTTATAAACAGATACCGCCTTTATCATAAATCACACCTAAACCTACCTATAGTGGTTAGAATGGGCAAATGAAGTAGCATTTCTTTAATTTTAATTTTAAGCAGTAGGAGTGTGTGGGACAGATGCAATCATTCAATCATTATTACGAACCGAATTAAACAAAACCAAGATTTATATACATGGAGTTTGCAGCTTCAATAATTAGTACAGTGAGTAATTTAATATAGGAATCTTCTTTCATTAGAGAACTAATACCATATTGTATTAGGAAAAGAGGACCACATTTGAGCAAATACAAGTGAGCCATGCTTACACCATATCTACTGCAGTCTGCAGCCTGCACCCATGGCTATGATTTGAACCACATAACAAAACAAAATGCCAACCTGTACACGAGTAGCATTAGCAATGCATGGGATGGTAAACAATTAAGACCGGGCAACAAATGGTGAAGAAAGTTGGGGAATGTCTATTTCTTCGACCCAAAAACCAGGTGTTTTCTCACAATTTCTTTCATGATTGCTTCTATGTAAGAAAGTTGGGGAATGTCTTTTTCTTCGACCCATCTCTCTGCTCAAGCTCTTCGGTTGCCTGTCTCATGAGTTGAGAAATTGCCCATTCCACAGTTATTGCTGAGGTATCTGTGCCCCCACCTATCAGGTCCTGCTATCCGACGAGAAAATTATTCATCCATACACTTCTGTTGTATCCATGTTTTGCAAACCTTACACTAAATGTTCCCCAAGTCAATCTCAGAAACTTTACGTACAGAACATCAACTAATGCAACATTAATCTCACCATCAGCAGCATAACAAACTGTAACTCAACATCCTTTGATGTCAATGAGCAATGGCAATTCTGTTAGGAAATGTTGTGTGGTGTCACCTTTGTTTATGAGTGCAGGTTGATTTGTTGGCTAGACTCATTGGATCTCAATCATAATCGGGTTGAACTGAAATGCAAAAATATATATTAGCATCCAACCCCAACTACTATACATAAAGGTTAAACTAAAATAAGATACCTGCAACATACCATATTTAGGTATAGAAAGTACGGACATCTTAACACAACTTTAGGTGAGTCAGGGATGGATCGAGGGGGATGCTGGAGGGGGCAGTCGCACCCCCTAAAAATTTCAAACTCCCATATAGTTTATGTATTTTCTTTATATTTTCAGGGTATTTTCTATTAATGATCTAAGTTCGCACCCTCTAAAATTTTGTAATTTCGCACCCCCTAAATTCCTAATATAACTCTCTACCAGTTCGCACTCTCGACATAAAATCCTGCGTCCGTCCCTGAGGTGAGTAATAGTATTTGTTTACTTGCTAACTAAAAATTTACATTACCATGATGCAATGAAGGCAAAAAAAAAAAAAAAAACTCAGACATGGTTTTTGATCCTAAAACATAATTTGCATGTGAGACGGAAGTTCTAGATGACTATCTCTATGTTGCCCCGACTTCATTTTTCCTAAAACATCCGTATACAACACATATCTGGACATATTTAGTGGTATGATTCTCCAAATATATATGAAGACTTGAAAGAAAATAGAACATACCTGAAATGGACATTGAGATGTGAGCATATACATATAATTATCATGCCGGAGGAGTGCAAAAACATATAGCCAATTAGCCAGACTGTAAATACAGAACTAAAAGCAATCAGAGTTAACAAATACTTGTTGAGTGAATGTTCCATTCCTTGGGTATAATATGCCAGGCTAATCACCATAGAAATTACCTCTCCAGTATCTAATTGTAAAGACATATTCTATTTCATAATTCAGACCCTATGAACAATTAATAATAGAAACGGGAAACTACTACTCAAAGACAACCATAGTGAAACATGCTTCATTCCTTCCATAAGTATACGCCACGGTAGTCCGTCGGCATATAAAGCACTTGTATAGCACCTAATTGTAAAAACATATTCCATCCATTGAAACTGTTATTTTGTTAATCACTTCAACCAAAGTAAAAGCTTATATTCTTGCATTGAAGTTCTCAACAATAGTTAGCTTAGAACTACCTTAACAAAAGCTCTTACATTGCAAACAAAAAAAAGCCCTATTGATTTGATTCTCCTATTTTTCTACAACAAAAGAGGAAGAAGGTAAAACATATGGCTTAAACTCTTACATTGCCATGGCTGATGAAATTCTCCCATTTTAAAATATGTTAGGAAAAGCCTTCACCAAGCTTCTGGATTGCACAAAACATTTTCCTTCTTGAACCAACTGCATTTATCCCCATATCTTTCAAATCTTCCAATGTCAACAATGGCAGAACCTCATCATCCACTTCATGGATCTCGAAAACTGGGGCATACCTTCCTAAACCCAAACTATTCAACCATATCCTAACCCCATCTTCCTCACACCGCCTGATGTCGGTATTGGATGACTCCGGCCGATCAGAAATCCTTGTCCGAATTGTCTTCCTATGATTATTCCCATGAAAAAGTACTTCCCTTTCATTGCCATGGACACCCAAGTTATCCAAAGAATGAACTGGACTATGCTCTTTCATGGGACTTTCCGAGTTCTCCATGTCGAAATCATCGTTATCTTCCTCTGTATCCAAATTATTGTTGTTATTTCTACCGTTGAAGTTGATGTTTCCGCCGTTGGAATCGTCGACTTTAGGAACCCAATTCGTGCGGATCCGTTTAGTGGCGGAGCCCCGCTTGTTGAAATCTTTGACTCTCCAGCTACCAATTGCGACACCATCTAAATTATTGTTAGCTTCCGTTTCATCATCGGGGGGTTCGCTGAAGCCAATGGTGAGAGCGCGAGTCTTGGATAATTTAGAACTGGCGACGGCGGCAGCTGAGTGATGTTTCCATTGCTTGGTGGCGGCGGAAGAGGAGGAGGGTCTTCGGGCAAGAGAATCGTAGGGTTGGTCTCCGCCGATATCGCCTAAACGAACGCTGGGACGTCTCTGGCGTTTTGGACCAACTCCAACGGTCTCAGATGAAGCCACCACGAGAGGCGCTCCGACGCCGTTTAACTGAGAGTCTGCCGGCTGTATATCCTCCATGTTTAATTTTTTGTGAAGATTGATAATTGATAAAAGGAGGAGCTTGGGGACGTTCCGACGGTAAGAAAGAGAAAGTGAAGACCGAAGAGAATAGAAAGTTGGAGAGAGTGCGAGTGGTGGGTGTTGGGTTAGCGCCGCGTGTCCCTCTTTTGCTAGCGGAAGGGAAGGGGTCGTTTTTTTTATTATTGATATTCTTCTAAGTTCTAATTATTAAGGATTGTTTATTCTTAATATTCCTATTCATTAATCTGTCACCTCAGTGGACAAGTTGGTCCTTCAGTTTGGCTATAATCAAAACGTTTCAACTCATGCTCTTATGACTTATCCGTGTGTTTGACTCCAATTGATTTTGAATCAACTTCAATTTTTCATACGTTTGTAATCCCAAATCCTCAATTATTTATGAATTTCTCAAGGTTTTTAATCGATTCTGGAGTAGATTAAGTTCAGTGTCATATTTTGGAATTTGATAGCATAGTCGATGACTTATGGATCTTGTATTCTCGGATCAGGTGTGTGTCTTATTTGTACTAAAATATTTTGTGCAACAAAATTTTGAATTATGTGATTGTTATTACCGTTATTGTTGTGCATGTACTGCTAGTTCAAGTGTACAATTATTATGGTCGCTGAACTATTATGTGTAAATACTTGAACCTATTAAATAGTTAGTTTGACCGAATAATTTATATTATCGAATAGTCTGTGTTCCTAAATAACTCGTATTTCTGGATAAATTGTATATCTGTACGGTTATTGTACTGAATATTACGTCTACTTTGTCTGTTTGAATATAATGAACTTCTGAATAATCTGTATTTAAATCTGAAAAATTAGTACATTTATTATGTTATGAAAGTCTAGCATCTCTGTCATGTTCTAAAAATTGGTACGTATAGCATTCTGTACTCTGCATGAGGATTGAGATGTTAAGGAAGAAGTATGATCTAAAATTATGTTACGACGTACATATATATGTATCTGTTAATAATCTAAATATTAAATACTATCAGCTAATGTGTAGGGTTGGATCCGAGTTTTGGGATAACTCGTGAATGATGTGTAGCGGATGAATGGGTTGTTAGGGGCTTATTAGCTCGAGTCTACATTTGTTTTGTTTGATCTGAGTCTGCATCTATTATGTATTGTGTGATTTTGAATGAATAATATGATGATTGGATTTTGCTAAGCTAAGAAAGAGTAAAAAATAATTGCAAACTAGACCCCATTTCCCCTTGAAACAGTGGCCCAATTTTGGGAATGGGGAATTTATCATAGAAAGGGCTTTAGAATAAAGGTTTCACAATTCCGAAATGGATATCTCAAATCAATAGCAACTTTGTGATCAATACTTTGAAGACGGTCAGAATTACTCCCAAGTTAAAGTTAACTTAATTCTAAAATCAACAATAACCTACTATCCAAATATTTTAAAATCTTTGAACAAAAAAATATATATTTTAAAATCTGGTTAATAGGAGTGTAATCGAACCAAGCTTGAAAGAATATAGTCGTGTTTGTGTTTGTGTTTGGTTATTTATTTTTAAAAGTGTTTATATTCGACTTATGTGATTAAAATTTTAATTCATGTTCGTATTCGTTTATTTATTTTTAAAGGTGTCAGTGTTCGTTCATTTGCAAACATGTTTCTTTATATGTTCATCATCATGATTGTTTATATGTTTATGTTTGTTTATCGTTCACAAACATATCCATTGAAAAAATGATAAAATTACGCCACTAACCCTAAACGAGTTTGTTCTTGCACATTTATTTATGTTCGTTTATTTATTAAATGAACATAAAAATTTTACTCCGCAAACAGTTCATTTACATATCTACTGCTCAATGTGTCTAATCTCAGGATTGCACCATATGCATACTTACCCTAGATGTCACCTCGGGAAAATATTTTGTCCATAAGAAGGCACCCATATTAAGCATAGTGTCACGGACTTATTTCTTCAAGCTCAAATCCGTGCGGCACTAACACTTTCGGCGCGATGCTAGTCAGCCTTAATGTCGCAACGCTATGGCAAACATAAGGAGCAAACGAGTTTACAAGGAAAGAACCTTGTATTACACAACGGAAGCTTTACAAGTGTTTGAGTGAATGACTACTTAGGTGATTTACAAATGAGGGAGGTAGCCCTATTTATAGGCACCAACCTCCTCAACGGACGGTCAGGATAGTTTTGATCCAACGGCTACAAAGTTGCCTCCAAAAATATCTAAGGGACCTAGACATATCTAGATAATTCTATACATATCTAGTTATATACTAAATGGTCTAAAAGCTCTACCGTATTATAAGGAATCCTAGAATATTCTAGGGCTGTCCCTATAGATCTATACTTGTGTATAGTCTTCTAGAACGTTCCGGAGGTGTCTAGACTAGTCCCGAGCCTTCCGGAGTTGTCCTGATGCTTCCCCGAGCTTCCCAAGCTTTCTAGGTCCTTCCGAGTGGGCCTAGATGGTTGTGGAGCGTCCTAGAACCTCCTAGAACCCTTTGGAGACGTTGAAAGAGAGTTGTAGGCCTCTCTGGGGCGTTCTAGAACCTTCCTTAGTTCATGCATTGCCTTAAAACGCCCATGGGTGCATTGAGCACGCCCAAAACTCTTCATTTGGCCTCGGTTGGCCTTGGTGCTTAAGGATGGGGCGTGACAATAGTCTAGCATTTTCTTGCCTAGAAAAGTAATTTTTTTCCTTAAAAATGTCGATATCTATGCAACAATAAAACTTTTCTCAAACCTTACATAATCTAGCATTGCTTGTTGTTGCGTCCATCTACGACTCCCATCCCATTGCGGACACAGGATGTGAGAGAAGAATGTGCTGTCATTCGAGAAGCAAAAATACAGCACCCTTTGATAGCCGTTTGATCTATTGGTAATTGGTAGAAGCAAATTCTGACAACCTCAAATATCCAGATATGAAAGCCTGCAGGTAGTCTGATCGGCAGAGATTCTGTTGACCTGATCAATCTTCAATCCAACACTATAATGAAAACATATCCATCTTTTGTTGTCCCTCAAGAAGCATGATTGCTCGACTTTGATAAGCCATGCCTCCAAAAAATAAACAGTATGGCAATTGACAAGAGACAAACTCAACAGAAAAAAAATGATTTTGACATGTACAATGCTTTCCAAAATCAACTGCACGGCTTAATATCTCTGCTTCGCATGTAGGTTAAAAATTGTGTTGGTAATTCTGCTAAAAGTGCTTGAACGACAGATATTTCACCACCTGCAATGAAAATCGATTGTTATATCCCAACTACAAACCGTTTCCCAAGTGTTCTAATCCATCTTCACATAGTACAATTGAAATGAGTGGACGACTTACCTTGTACATCCCTAAATGAAACAAATTGAACAATATCACGTGAAGCAACTCGTCCGCTAGAGCTTTCAAGTCTTTCCCCCTTGTCAGCATCTAAAATCTGTAAATAAACCAATTGATTCTTCGACTCAAGTACCCGCCAACAAAAAGATAACTTATGAAGCAACCCTTCTCCCATTAGTGGATATTAGAGGCTTTAAGTAGAAAGTACCTCCATTTCTTTGAAGTCTGCTCCTCCAACTCCAACAATGAGGATCGACAGTGGGAGATCCGATGCTTTTACCAGCGCATCTTTGGTTTCCTGGAGATCAGTTACTACCCCATCCTAGAGCAACCATAACAAGAATAAGATACGGCGCAAAAATTAGTAACCTTTTCTAGTAAAGGGTAGAAAACCAATTAATTGTATGGCATTCATATATTACATGGACATATATGTCCTCAAAAGACAAAATTTATCCCCTTCTGTTGTAAATCTTACCGTGATTATCAACAAAACAAAGTATTTTTGAGCTTCATTGGCAAGGGATTGACTGGCAATTAGCGCAGCTTTGTTAATCACATGTCCAAATAGTGTTGGTCCTGCAAGAGAAACGTTGAAAAGGGCACTGGTATAGGCCATCATAATTCCCCGGATTCCTTCAACCTGAGCAATAATGATAATTGGTTAATATTGGGGCACATAGACTTAAAGATAAGATCATACAACACACTGAGAATAGATTTATCCCAGCAACTACTCACCTTACAGTTGTTACTGCTTCCATTCAAGTTGAAACAATGAGAAACAGGACCATCAATGGGCCGTGCTCCAAACCCCCACGCAGGAAAACACTTGTCTGTGTCATAGAACTGCAATACCTCTCCAACCTCATAGATTGCCTAGTTGAAAAGATGCATTCGCATATTCTTAGGCACCCAAAAGAGAAGAAAAAAACTATAGAAAACATCCAATTCTTACTTTTTGATATGCATTCTGTCGTCCAGATGGATCAATGTAATGCAAGGAATCAGGAAGGCGGGGATTTCCGTTTGAAGCTGATAGATCAGAACCAAAAGTTAAAATGTGTATAAGCTATGCCACTTTGTGAAGCAGCACGTGCAGGATGATGCCTTCTACATAAATACAATGTAGGGGACGACAGAGAGGAACAAGAATTAGAGTGAACATTTCTAAAATAAGAGCACACATGTCACTCTTCCAACTGAGCATTAACAAAAACACTTGCAATGAATACACAAAACACAATGCAAAAGCCAGAAATAAGAACTTTCGAAATTCTGAAATGAAAAGGGAGTAGGGGTGTGCAAAACCGGGTTCAGATAACCGTTAACAAATTATTTCGGATAATCGATAAATTTGGGTTGCTCAGTTCTTAACCCTAAACCGTAAACATTAAACCGGTTAACCGGAAAATTTGATTCGGTTCGGTCAGTTAATAATTTTTTTTTTTTACTTTTTTTATGAAAAATATAAAATTTAACAATAAAGTCAAAGAAAATATATCTTTAAAAAATTTGACACAAAATGCCAATATTTTCTCAATACTAGAACAAATTCAATAAAACATAATTGTAGTATATGCAAAAACTAGGCCTAATAACATAAAAAAAAACCTAATAAAATCAATTAAAAAACTATAAAATCCTTTGAAAACAATAAACACTTTAAAAAATCAATGTACGACTCAAAGGGTAATAAAAATAGTAATTATTTGATACACTGGCGGTGGAAACCTAAACACTATAAAACCCTAAATTGTACTAAGGGGGAAAGAATGATTATGTCTTTATGCATCCAGGCAGACTTAAGCTTTAAGCATCAAGGATTGACATTCTAAAGTGATGCATATAACTCAAATGCAAATAAGAAGCAAGATCAAGACAAACAAAAAGAATTCCATGCATGGCATAACTGACCACCTGACTTGATGCTCTGACCTCCTAAAAGTTAATTGAAAAAAAGTAACCATGTCCATAAGAAAATTTTGGTCTATGGTACAAGAAAACAAGAAAGTACCCGTGAAATCAATAGCCACCATAAAGTTAAGCTCAAATCCCCCAGCGAGGTAATCCAGGAAGGTGTGTTGGATAGTCTCAGAGAATTTGTCCACAAAAAGCTTGCTTTTTAATATCTGCAACAAAGTTGGCAAATTACTTAAATAAAGCTGAGTAAATGAAAATTTCATTATCAATTAATTCCAGTTCATATAGTTAAACCTTGTTCTCGTAATCATGCCCAACCAGAGTCGGCAAAAATAAATTTTCTCCTTCCTTTCCAGAATGAAGCTTTTCCAAATCTTCTAGTGACTTCTGGACTTTTCTGATTAAACCCAAGAAGGGAAGATAAATCAGCAAGTTTCCAAAGGAAGATGAAAAGAAAATAAGATCTAAAATTACCCAATCAGATCATGCTTCCCGTTGCTGTTGAAGTTAAAGCACTCTATCACTAATGGACTATCCTGCAAGTTTATTAGGAAATGAAATTCATAAAACAAGGAAACGAAAATGGAAAAGACTTAACGTATTAATAAATGCTCAACGCCAATGATGAAAACATCTGGCTCACATAAAGCAGACACATTCATGTTTATATAGCCCATAGAATTCATAGACAGCCCAGTAAAAATAACCAAAATTAACGGTTAATGAGCTAAGACTTTCGAGCAAGACCAGGATTACTAGCAGGAAGGATGAACCAACTGATCAAAGAAATATGGTTGTTTTCCCAAAAGGCCTGATGGCCAAAATTTGCACTGCCATGTAACAAAATACAGATACATAGTTCTAGACAAAAAGTAAAAACAAAATATCTCTATACCTTGCTTCCTACTTGTTGAATATTCAAAAACACTGGCTTCCATGTTGGGTTATGATCATTCTTTAAGACTTCAGTTTTACATACAGGAATGGAAATACCACTCTCCACAAGTTTTGATATCACCAAAAAGGGATCCTGCAAGATAAGTCCGGAAGTGCATCAAAAAGATAACTAACGTTCCTGATAAAATATAGAAAAAGTAACATTGACAGTGGTGCATACACTTTTTGAGAAGAGGTCCTTAAATTCCAAATCTAAACAACTTAATGTCATCTCTGCTGTAGTCTTTGAGCTAAAGCATTCCTCAGCGTGCACAGTAAGCTTTCCACGGTGTTGGGAATGGGTTGATGAGACAGATTCCACACTACGTACAAGATCCAAGGTTAACGACCTGTTTGGTTTGGTTACAATCTGCAGATATAAAAACAATTATTTGATGAGTAAAATAGTAATTAATGAAATGAAGTGAGTAAAAACAGAAAGTGATACCGTAGGTTTTATTTTAAGACCAAGTATTTTGCAATTAAACAAAGCATTCCAGCTCAATTACATTATAATACATCTTTGCTTTGAAATACTTAACAAGGACAGGAACTTAAAACAGAATGACATAATTAAGCAGATACTTATGCTATACCTCTGATAATGCACAACTTTCCTCACCAAGAGATTGCTGCTCCTCCAGTTTAAGCATCTGCGCAGAACTGAATGCATATAAACAACTTCATGCTTGTTTGTTATATTATGTGAATGATTTGAGGAGGACTTGTAGATTTTTTTTATTCACGAAGACAAATCATATTTCCAATAACAAAAGTCGAAATAAGCATGATAATATGTCACGACTGCTGAGCAAACAAATATATCACAAACTTAGTCATATTTCCTCCAAATGTTTCAGTGTGTAAACTAAACTGTTTGAAGTGGGAAGTGGATTAGGGGAGAGGAACAAGAAAAGGAAGCATTACTCAAATATACCTTTACTTCGACATTGTGAAATTGAGTGTCAACATCAAAGACATGAAACCTGTGATCAAGTGTGATCCAACAAATCAAATTACAATGAACAACTCAAATCATCATTTTGCAGACCAAAAAAATGATGGGAACTATAGAACTTACAGCAAGGTTTGGACAGCCTCAAAATGGTAAGTAATTGTATACTTTGTGATCCAAGTAGGATTCAACGAATTGAGAACTACTTCAGTACGAAATACTTCTGTGACTGAACCATCTCTTTCTTTAATGCAAACCACCAGCATTGGATCACTCTAAAGCAAAGAAAATATATGTATCAGGCTAAGTTTTCTGAACAAAAGTGTGACTCGTGTGACTACAAGATTAGAGCATGGCAGCCAAAGTATATAAACATTATTAATTGATACAACAACTGCAATAAAAAATGTTGCAAGAGCCATTTGAGTGTTCAAACTAAAGCTAAGAAGAAGCTTACTTTTCATTTATTATAGATTTCCAAATCTGTCCCTACTCAGAAATTTTCCTGAAATATCATTATATGAATAAAAGATGCAATCAAAGTGATGGCAGTCACCATAGAGCTAGTGGCATGATTATCGAATTCATTAAGCTCATATTCCTAGAATTTTAAGAATCATTTTTGATCAATTGGGATGTGGGATTGGTAAAGGAGTTCTTTGTAGTACTTTGCATTATGTGATTGCCTCAAATATTTTTCCTCGAAGCATGACATTAAACATAACTTTGGTCAAACTACTCACACAATGACATACCATACTTCTTCTAAACAAGATGTGTTAGCATATGTTTATTGGTTGCATTAAATGCAAAATTTCACTTATCTATGTGTCATTTGATATCCAATTTAATGAAAAAGGCTTGTAAAGGCTTTCTTCATACACGGTGACTTCTGAACTTCCGAATTCCACTTATTCAAAGGCATCATTAAGTCACCCCACACCAGAAAGACCCTCGGCAAATTCTAATACCAACTATCAAACTACTGCGTCTGCTAACAAATGTTGCCCCTTGAGAGCAGAACTTCTAAAAGCTTTAATGAATTGACCACGATAATTTAAATAGCAGAGTAAAATTATGGTACTGCGAGTCTGCTACAACACAACTTTGACTTTGAAGACTGAACATTGCTTGTAGAGCAATAAGCCAGGGTCTTTCTTTGCAGCATATCATATACAAACATACCTTAGAGAACACATCCCGGTCTCGCAAATCTGTGTTATGAACCGGGAATCGAATCATGTTGTGAAAGACTATGTCGATGGGAGCACATGAAGAAGCTGTAGAATTGCTATTGCTGGAATGTTATTTTAATTGTGCTGCAGTAATATTAGTATAAATAAGTTAGGAACACCTATAGAATGTTTTATGTGATATTTGTTAAACTTTTGGCTGCGGCTAAACTTCCTCCTAGGTTCGATATTCCATATTGAAACCTTTCTCTTCTATCTTACTCTTATTTCTTCAATTCTTCTACTTCTTTTGAGAACATTACAGGGAAGTTCCTAACATTGGTGCTTTCGTTGAGAGTCGAAACCCATGGCGACAATCGTTGAAACATATGAAGCGAATACAAGGATGATGAAGCAAAATAGTGAGATGCTCCAAGAAATACTCAGACAAGTAAAATCGTTGGCGGCCCATCTCGGTATAGTGGATATCTACGGATCGGGACAAATCGGTGAATCAAGTGAAATTGGGACTAAGCAAGATGAGGCATGTGCGAAGGTCCACCAGGTGTTCGACGAATTACCAGCGACCATTAACACGGAAATTGTCAATCACCCAGGTCAGGATACTAAGGGAGATGAAATTCAAAATGACGCAACAACAATTAAGCGTAATTCTATTCAAATCTTAAGGATGGTCGATATCATTGGGGAAGAGGATGCGACTAAGTTTGAGGAAGCATCGCATGATAAAACTTGGGTCCGAAAGTTTCACAAGGTGTTCGACAAATTGCCAACGACCATTGACACTGAAGTTGACAAGCAACCGATTGAGAGCAGTGGGGAATTTGATTTGCAACAGGATGACAGCTCGGTTCATGGTTATTTCGAAGAGATGGCTCCATTCTTGGTTGTTGCCCATAAATCAATGATTGAACTTCAAACGCAAAGAGGAATCTCTGAAGTTTTGAAGATCGCTACTGTGGATGGTAATGGAGCACAACCGACAAATTTAGTAAGTAAGTCAGCACCTACCGTTTATTTAGACAAATTGTCAAAGAATGCGATTAAGGTGAATGAAGTTGTTGAAATAAATGACCCTTGTCTATTTCGACTTTTGGTGATGGAAAAAAGGGTGAAAATGTTTCGATATATTGTGCTGAAAATCTACATTCTTCTCATTACATGTTGTTTTGGCCTATATATTTGGCATGGGCATGCCAGAGTGATGCTGTCAGATTATTTGCTAGCCATTTGTTATGATTGTTCACATTTAAGCTTTGATACCTACAAATCTGGAAAGACTACAACATTGTCACAATCACAAAGATCTAGTTACTTGGCAAATAACTTGGAAGTGACCTTGATGGCATCAAACGGTTGTTCAACTTTTATGCATTTGAACTCTAGGAACCTAGTATATCATGATAAAGAACAGCTTGAATTCAAATTTGATAGTCATAAAGTAACCGCAGATGCTAGGAACTATGATTTGCCTAAACTTTCAAAATCTGAGCTTGGGAAACTAGATATTCCTGGTGCAACAACTCTTGGGAATGATTATGTCTCTTGTGCATTTATACCTGGTTTAAGTTTCAAGAACATCGAACAATTTTCCTTTCGGTCTTTTGTGATTGATCCAAATGCTAGGAATCTTTCAATTTTTCCGCAATCACAGTTCAACTCTATGCCAAGTGATATATTGGCAGTGATTCTTCAGTCAACAGAAGCAAGAGATTTTGCTGCATTTCTCACATCACCGTCAAGTTCATATAGATACTACGGTTTTGCATTATCAGTTAAGAATTTAATTGTATCCGTGTCTCAGCCTTCGTCACAAGTCCTTCATAGTGCCAACCCCGCAACAGGACGCATACTCAAGGAGCATTTGTATGCACATCGTTATGCTCAAAGTAGCTACCCGGCTGCAACTCAAGGCCATACATATACACAATCTATTTTGCGGCAAGTATTTCTCGATAGCAAAGTGTTCTGTGAACCTCATACATAT
This sequence comes from Hibiscus tridactylites, assembly GCA_958450335.1. Lineage (NCBI taxonomy): Eukaryota > Viridiplantae > Streptophyta > Magnoliopsida > Malvales > Malvaceae > Hibiscus > Hibiscus tridactylites. Next base: position 74,297,349 of record OY288288.1, on the reverse strand, counting down.
ATGAAGTACGATCTCCAACACTATGGAAGTTCTAGTGTGAGTATCAACTTGCCTTGGTCGAGTTCTTACGCATATGGTTATGAAAGTCCAGAAAATCCTTCCAATTCTCTCGGAAGCTATCTTCACAATTTATTGGCTGATTCAACAGGCATCAAACCTGCTTATGATGATTTTTTACCCTCTCATTACAACAATGGTAGAGATTCAGGTGCAACCTTTTTTGATGATAATGATATTTCAGTTGGAGGGAAAACTGTGAAAAAGGATGCAATGGTGACACATGAAATCTTGAAAGACATAATTGGTGAAATAAAGGGAAACCATGGTTTGTTGAAGCAATCATCTTGTTTGGTACGGATTTTCTCTTGTTGTGTTGTTATCTACAAATGTACCGGATCACACTACAAATCTTCCGATCAACAATGGCTAAACAATTGCACTGGCAAATGGAACTACATACAATTTTTTACTCTCATGGTTTCGGATCTTCTATTGCTTATTCTACAATGGTCAACTGGAATCCTCGTACATATCTACTGGGGACACTCATCTTGGAACCTTGAGGACAAGGTTCTGTTTGGAGGCGGGAGTAATGTTATGAACCGGGAATCGAATCATGTTGTGAAAGACTATGTCGATGGGAGCACATGAAGAAGCTGTAGAATTGCTATTGCTGGAATGTTATTTTAATTGTGCTGCAGTAATATTAGTATAAATAAGTTAGGAACACCTATAGAATGTTTTATGTGATATTTGTTAAACTTTTGGCTGCGGCTAAACTTCCTCCTAGGTTCGATATTCCATATTGAAACCTTTCTCTTCTATCTTACTCTTATTTCTTCAATTCTTCTACTTCTTTTGAGAACATTACAGGGAAGTTCCTAACAATCTGTAGCAGAAAATGATAACTGCAAAAGATTGTTTTACATTTAAGAGTCGACGCAGCAAATAGTTTGCAACGAAAGAATATAATAATAAACGATTTCCACAAAATTTATTTAAAACGAAACCGAAACCAGCTTATCCAGTCACCGCTGATCAAATAAGAGACTCCAAATCTAAATAGCAATTTAAACCGATAACTTGTTGTTTTCTAAATTTAAAACACATGATCAAACTAAGCTGGAACAGCAGTTTTAAACAGATTAGTCAATCATCAGCTCGGTTGAGTAACAAAGTAAATCAGAACGTTCATTATAAGCCAAAACTAGGCCTTTCGCTAAGTTCCACTAAAAAAGAACCTCGATCTGAGAGAAGATGCCATGGATGCCACGAGACTTTAAGTACAAGTCGACAGCGTCGTGTTGGTTGCCAGTGGCGGCAGTGCGACCAACGGCCGCCATCCTGCCGCCGGCGTCGGAGCAGCAATTTCCCATCTACAACTGAATTGACAGACTGTTTTCCTACTTCGATAAATCATAAACAATATGTATGCATGAGCTCAAAAAATAAGGAAAATGTAATTAATAAAAAAATTGAGTAGAGAAAGATAGAGAACGGAGTATTTGTGATATTTATAAAAAAGGAAATTGCGGAGACTAGAATGGAGCTTTCAACTTTCAGGTTCTTGACTTTACTTTTATTTATTGAGTTAATTAAATTGGTCCTAAAATCTTTGAACATTTCAATTTCTTCCTCAAAATATGATATTCATTTTAAATTTATCCTAAAACTTTTAAATGTTCTAATTTTATCCCCAAACTATGTCTATTTTATAAATTCATCTCCAAACTTTTAAACATTTTAATTTCATCACAAATTATCAACATATGTTAATAATATCTTATGTTGATAAAATTATTATATTTTTTTAATTTCCATGTAAGCACTAATGAGTATTATTTAATAATATGATGTAGCATAAATTATAATTTGAGGATTAAATTGGAATGTTCAAATTTTTGCAAATTAATTTAAAGGCATAATGTCAGAAGTTCCCCTAACGTTTGACTGAATAGTCATTTTGGTCCATTTTTAAACCAATTTAACCCCAACGTTTCATTTTAGGTCAAAATGACCCATTTGCAGATGAAAATTGTTAGTAAACTGGCGATAAACAACTGGAAATGATGTGGCAAACCAACATGGTAGTGCACATCGCGATAACATTGTCATACAGACAAATATGCTGACTTTACAAAATGACACAACAATCAAAAAATAGTTTTATAAAATTGTATAAAATATAAAACATTTTTTCAAGTTGTTTATCGTCAGCTGACTAACAGTTTTCATCCGCACAAAGGTCATTTTGCCCCAAAATGAAACGTTTGGGGGTTAAATTAGTTAAAAAAAAAGAAATAAGGATCAAAATGACTATTCAGTCAAACGTTAAGGGCATTTTTTGGTTTTATGCCTAATTTAAAATAAGTCGTAATTTTATAACCAATTTAAAATGAGAATCATAGTTTGAGGGTGTATAGTGCGTTTAACTCATTTTATTTATTTTATTGTGCGCGCTGTAGTTGTGGCTGACACGCGTCGTTTAGTGTCAAAAATAAAATCTTAAACTCAAATAAATAAGAATTAAAATAATATAGTGAGAGTAAGGGTCGATCCGCAGGGAATAGGAACTCTAACACCTTTCTTCTGATTTAGACCAAAAACCTGTAGGGAATAAAGGGGGATTTTAGAATAGTGATTTAAATGAGAAAAATAGTAAAAAAATAAAAAAATAAATGTTGAGAAAGAATTATGGATAGAAATAGCCTCAAGCCACGCTTTGCCACGACGTCTTCGATCACTGAGGTTGATTTCTCTTCGACTTTCCTGCAGGTTACAGTCTACAAGGCCCAACCCTTGTAACTTACTTCTCGTTGGTAGATTCGACTCCCAGGGCAATCCTTGAAGTCAAACTTTTGTGAATTAGCCACGGCAATCGATGCTAACCCAGATCTGAGTTAGTGCTGGAGAAGCTCGTGCTCGGATATTCGTCTCGATGAGAGTTGTTTCCGATTTCGATTCCCCTTAGTGGACCGCCACTAAGTTTGTTCTTAGGGAGTTGAATTGGCTACAAGCTTTTCCTCGTCCCCAACGGTGGATCTAAACCACTTCAAGCCGATGCGCGCTCTCGGAATGAAACAATTGCGATGCCTAAAAATTAGGCCGATTGCCTAATCAACTTTGCAGAGAATCTAAAAAGGAATTTTCGAAGGGTTGAAGTATTTCCTAATCTCACGAGATTCGTCGGGTTTGGCGTAGCTTTTGGCTAAAGGGAATTTAATTAAGCATGGTTTGTGAAAAAACCATACTTAATAAAATAAACAAAAATGGAGAAAATGGAGAACTTTATTACTCAAGGAAGAAGAGAACAAATGAAAATTGTTTGATGAATAATTCACCCCCAAAGTGGGGTATTTATAGTAGTTGAAAAACCCTAAAAACCTAAGATGATAAATCCTAAAATAAATTTAAATAAAATTACATAAGATAAATATCAAAGTTTTGAATTTAAAAGATAAAATTCGGATGATAGGCTATCTTGATAAGTGGACTGATAGGTTATCAAGCTTGCTGACGTCATCTTCTAGAAGGTGCTGATGTGGCGCCCAGTCAGCATTCATGCCCTGGTTCATGCCCATGAATCTGCCCACGAATTCCGTATTTTCTGCAGCACTTCAACTCGTTTCTGTCATTACGTATCCTGCACAAGAACAACACAAAAACGCCCAATTAAGTCCTTCAAAAGTATATATTCGATCAAAACAAGGACTAAAAACATAACCAAAATAAACACTTATCAAATTCCCCCTCACTTATCCGATGCTTGTCCTCAAGTATCTCAAAATTAAATAATCTTAAGTTCAAGTTTTCATCCTTAATTTCACGAAGTCTCAAAAATTCTCAATATGATTAAGTATCTAAATATGAGAGAAAACTAAGGAGCAAAAATAGATAAATGGCAAGACTAATAATTTAAAGCTAAGACGACATTCTAAAAACTCTACTAACGTCAATGATGCAAACCAAGTACCCTCACAAGGAATCGCTCATGTCACTCAAAGTGTTTAAGGGTAGAGAAAAATCACTCGAGCCAAAGCTAATTAGAGCATAACCATAAGCTTGTGTTTAAATCTAATCTCCACTACTAACATGAATATGATGCAGAAATCAAGAGGTCTTAAATAAGGGTTGTAATGGGGCTAAGGTAAGGGTAGGATAAAGGCTGAAAATAAGGGCTAAAATGCAAGACAAAATCATCTCAAAATATATTCGAAACTGTTTTTTTTTCATTCGAACCGAATCTGCTCGACAGTGTACCCTTTTTTTTTTCTTTTCGAACTGCACTGTTTTTTTTCTGGTTTTATTTTTCTGCAGACTCGAATAATTTCCTGCACTGTATATTCGATCCAATTCTGCACTGTATATTCGAATCAACTCTGCACAGTTTTTTTTTTCTGCACAGTGTAATACACTGCTGCACTGCATTGTTTCGAATCTGTTTTTTTTTTTTTTAAGATGAATTTTGTCTCGAAAAAGGGATCAAAAGTGATGGATTTGAGAAGAAATTGGATTAGGCTTAAAATGTGGTAATTTTCAAGAAAAAGGCTAAGGCTCAAAAATTGTTTCACTAGGGGAAATTAATAAAAGGGTAGGTAATTTATTTGGGAAGAGAAGTGGTTTAAACCTAGTGCCTCTATCATATTAAAGCATCATAATCAATCAATGTAATCTCAAAAAGAATTTAAAGACAAGTTCTAGAATGCAACTAATTTAGCTAGGCACACTCAAAGAAACAAAGAGCAAAAATCATGCATGCTCATTAGGCTCAAAATCTCACAAATATGTCTTGTGTACTTAGGTAAGCATCATGTGGATTAATAGAGAAATAAAATGTCATGATAAAATTAAAAATTAATCATGCCAAAAATTTATCATGCAACCTAGAGTTTTCTAACAAGATAGATTCAGAATCATGTGAAAACAGTGAGACAAGGCGAAATTAAGGATTTAAACAGAGAACTTAAATTAATAAAATCAAGATTTCAAGCGAACAATCAAGACGGATAAGCAAGATAAAAATTGATAAGCATATCTCCCTCCCCCTCATTTAGATGCATTTTGTCCCAAAATGAAAAATTAAAATAAAAGAGAGGAAAGGAGAGACTCCCCTAATCAATTGCGGCCACGACCGCGGCCACGTCGTCCTCGGGAAGTGCCGGGGCGAAGATAGGATAAGATCTCGGCCAAGTTGGTCTCGATAGAATGGAGGCGCTCATCCATATCTCTTTGGGGTTGGTCGTCCTGTGTTGGTTGTGATTGGGCGCGTCTACGAAACACTCGTTCTCGACGAGTTGGGAGAGTGCCCGGGGGAGCAATATAAGGTGCATCAGGGGTACCTGCGAGTAGGCCCATTGCATCTAGGCATCTCTCATCTAAAGCACTCATAGAAAACACATAAGTAAACTGAGATGGATCAAAAGTAGCAGAAAAAATACGCAAGGCTAAATGGGTTATATAGGGGCCCAGAATTAATGGTCGTGACCTAGAGGTTCGGGGGACACGATGAAATGTGTGGGCCAACCAAAAACCAAGATTTACCTTAAGATTTACCTGCATACACCATAGAAAGAATAACTCAGATCTACTCACGGTGGATGGAGTGTCGTTTCTGCCAGACAAGTTGTAAACAAGGAAGCGATGGATATATCGTAAAGCAGGGCTATGAATAATGTGGTCCTTAGTGGTTTTCGGATTGTACTGCACACCCGCTAAACCTGTCAAAGTCTCGAGAGAAATATTGTTATCGAAATCATCCGGGATATCCAAAAGTGCAGATTGATAGTTAGGGTCCGAAACATTAGTGACGAAACCCATATAGACATTAAACTCAGTAATGGACAGCCGAAAGTATTGACCCAATAAGCGAGAGGAAATTACATTTGGTGTATCAAGAGACCTTGCGCGACTACGATTAAATGAAAATGTAGAATAAAATTCAAGAACTAATTCGTAGTACGTGTCACAAGTAATAACATGAAATCGACGCCATCCAATATTATCAAAATGTGCTAGGACCGACTCACGTATATGCAAACGATCTAATGTATGATCGGGAATGTACTTACAGACCGGAAGTGGGCGATGTCGAATATGATTAAACATAATGAGTTCGTCTCTGGTGAATTGTAAAAACCCTTTCAAGTTGTCATCATTAGGTATCGTAAATCGTTGGCTACGTCGTGGATGTTCTTCATGGTCCGATGGAATATCATTGTGGTCGTGAGGCGGGGATTCCGTGTGGGCAGCGTCCGAAGGATTATGAGCAGCAAAATCGGCGTGCATGTAATCTGCATGTTCAGAGGTAGGGTTAATAACATATAATGGCGTAAAAAATTCAGAACTTACCTCATCGGCTGCCGAATAATTATCCGAGTGCCCGGACGTGTTAGTGTGCATGTGATAGGAGGGCACGTGGGGTGGGGAATGCATGGGCATGTAACGATGCTGTGAGGAGCCACCAGCCGCATCGGACGCCAAGGGGTGGGAAGGGGAAGGTGGCGGCGATGGTGGACGGGATGACGGTGGCGTTTCGCCACTGCCGGTGACACGAGCAGTGCGGCCGGTGCTAGGCTGTCCGGATCTGTGCGTGGGAGTGGTCCTCGCCATGGCCGGATCGTTGTGGTGCGAAGGAGATGATTGGTGCGTGCGGGCAGTGGCGGTATACATGGATGTGGTCGGCGTCGCAAGAGAGTGAAAGGAAGGGGATGGGGGTGACGGTGGTCGCTGCGGTTGGTGGTGTGGTGGTGCAAGGTCGGCTGAACGGGGGGTGGTGATGGGGTGCTCGGGAGAAGGGATGGTGGTGGGCTGCTGCTGCGGAAGCTCGGAGTCGCTGCTGACGGTGACGAACTGGGGCGGCTGAAAACGCCGGCGGCCACCGATGACGAGCGGCGGCTGCTGTGGAAGCCGGCGTGCCTGGTTCCTTGTGCGAGGCATGGTGGTGGTTGTAGGGTTTTCGGGTGGTTGCTGAAAAAGATGAAAGAGGTAAAAGAAAGGTTTTAATGGTTGGCTATATATGGGTAGGTTGGCGGTAGGTAAAATTATAGAATAGGTTATTAAAGTTGGTCAAAGGCTTCTGAAAAGGGAAATAAATAAGAGGGTGTGGAATTCAGCCGTGTAATGCCTTGTTTTTGGGGGTGGGGTCCACGGGGTAATTGGGTTGAAATAGGGAGGTGTAATTGGGTGTTTGAATTTAGATTGGATTGTGGTGGTTGACCGGGTGGTGGATAAGGTATATACGATTTGGATAGGTGATAACAAATACCATTTAAAAATTGGGTCCACCGAATATTCTTGATAGGATCTCATCTCTTATTCAACCTAATTTATCTGCAAAAATAAAGAAAAGATTAGATAAAATAAAAATAAAAATAAAATGAGGAGATAATAAATTCGAAAAGATAAATAAAATAAGATAAAAAAATAAATTTAAAAGAAGATAAAATAAGAAAACAAATATTGAAAATAATGGAGAGAAATATGGTAAGAGATAAAATCAAAAGAATTCTTAAACAGATGTAGTTGATTTCGATTTTCCTCTCTTTTTATTATTTTTTTCGTTTTTTTTTATTTTTTTTTCTTTTCGTTTTTATTTTTTTTATTTTTTAATAACATTAAAAATAAAGAAAAAAAATAAATAAATAAAAATAAAAATAAAAATGGGTTGCCTCCCATCTAGCGCTTGTTTATCGTCGCTAGCTTGACGACCTCATTTATGCACTTGGTTCCTCGAAATAAATTTCTTCAATCAAACCAACCGGAACATTTTCGAAAAATTGTTTTAATCGTTGTCCATTAACTTTAAAGCTATGTCCTTCGGTGTCTTGAATTTCTACTGCTCCATGTGGAAAAGATTGAACAACAGTGAACGGTCCGAGCCATTTGGAACGCAATTTTCCTGCAAAAAGTTTAAATTTAGAATTAAATAATAGAACCTTTTGACCAACGGAAAAAGATTTAAATGCAATATTTTTATCATGGAAATCCTTTGTTTTGTCTTTAAAAATTTGTGCACTATCATAGGCATGTTTCCGGATTTCCTCGAGTTCTTGAATGTGTAACTTGCGTTCCCTTCCAATCGCATCCATTTCCATGTTACATTGCTGAATTGCCCAAAATGCGCGATGTTCCAGTTCGACTGGTAAGTGACAGGGTTTACCGTAAACGAGGCGGTAAGGTGACATCCCTATAGGACCTTTGTACGCCGTACGGTATGCCCATAGCGCATCGGATAGCTTAATGCTCCAATCTTTTCGATCCGGTTTCACGATTTTTTCGAGTATGGTCTTTATCTCTCGATTTGATACCTCTGCTTGACCATTCGTTTGCGGATGGTAAGATGTTGAAATTCGGTGAGTGACACCGAACTTTTTCATGAGAGTTTCGATCACTCGGTTGATGAAATGCTTCCCTCGGTCGCTTATTATCGCTCGTGGTGTGCCAAACCTGCAAAAGATAGACTCTTTTAGAAACTTAACAGTGGTTTTAGCATCATTATTTCGGGTTGCTCTAGCTTCAACCCATTTAGAAACATAATCTACCGCAAGAATTATATAAAAGTTACCGAATGAAGAGACAAAGGGACCCATATAATCTAATCCCCAAACATCAAATATCTCACATACAGTAATGGGATTAAGTGGCATTTCGTTTCGTCGACTCAAATTACCAACCCTTTGACACTTTTCACAAGATTTACAAAATAGATAAGCATCACGAAAAATGTTCGGCCAGTAGAAACCACATTCAAGAATTTTATGTGCAGTACGTTTAGGCCCGAAGTGACCACCGCAAGAATAAGAATGACAGAAATTTAAGATAGAGTTTACCTCGCTTTCTGCTACACACCGTCTAATTACCTCATCCGAACAATGTTTCCAAAGATAGGGATCATCCCAAATGAAGAATCGAGACTCCCTTTTTATTCGTTTAACTTCCGTTTTCGGTAAATCTTGCGGCAACTTACCCGTGGCTAAGTAATTCACCATATCTGCGAACCATGGAACATTAAGCTGGGCGGCCATCAATCCTTCGTCAGGGAACTCCTCTCTAATCGGTGGATCGGACATAGATAAGGGGATGCGACTTAAATGGTCTGCAACAAGGTTTTCACATCCCTTCTTATCCTTAAAAGTATATATTCGATCAAAACAAGGACTAAAAACATAACCGTAATGTGTCGGACATCCGACTCTATTTGCTTCGGCTAAAACTTGAAGAAGGCCCGATCCGGGTTACTATTTAATTATTAAAGTATTTAAAATAAATTATAAATTATATGAAAATTAATACAAAATTATTTTACTCTTAAATAAGGTAAATGTACATTCTAGTGCTTAAACTTAGTTTAATGGTATAATTTGGTACTTGTTTCTTTTAAAATGGTTCTTGAATTTGACTTTTTTATTTGAATTGTTACTTATAATTCTTTGGTCCAATTAATTGTTACATTCAAATTAAAAAAAAATATATATATATATAACTTAGAAAAATTCAAATTTGTTTGAATCCATCTAAACTCAAAATAATCTGATTTAAACTAAAAGGTTAAATTTAATTGAAAAAGAGGCATTGCACTGCTGTCTGAGCATACTATGATTGGCAACTAATTAGGGTGTTTAAACAAATAAAATCTCACATTTCTGCCAAAAAAAAAAAAGTTTAAAAGAGTTTTATTGAGAAAGAATCATGGCAGACAAATAGTGAGAGAAAAAGAGATGTGGACAATGGGAGGAGCCATAGGCAGGTTTAGTCACCTGTCTGTCGGCGGCTTTGTTCACAGCTAATCTCCTAAAACCAAAGCATAATTACTAATTAGTAGACCACACCATGTATTTGGCGATCGCCTCTTTTTTCTCTTCTCTTTATTTTACTTTTTTTTTATTATTATTTAGTGTTCAAAAGCTGGGCATATCAAAATCTTCAATCAAATGCCATCACGGACAACCAAACAATTGCGATTTTTTATTTTGACCCACTAATATATTATAACTAATGATCTGGTACTAGTAGTAAACTGTCTCTGAGTTAATAAACAAACACCAAGAAACTAAACCCGTGACTATGATAATTTATGAGTACTTTAGTATCGAGTCAAATATATTACGAGTAAATAATTTATGCAAGTTCAGTTGATTTAATTTTTCAAGAATATTTGGTTGGTTGGTTGGTCAAGCTCCTCACCTTTATTCCTACAAGGAGCACTCATCTTCTCATCCTCTTTCCTTAGGATTGGGTTTTCATGGTGCACAACAGTGGTATCCAAGCCAAGAGAAGTGGAACCTTCATTTTTAGTCCAAGAGACATGACATGGTATCCATTTCCAAACAGGATATTAATGTCTGGTTTTTCCAGAACAGAAATGTCATAAAGTCAACAAAGCACAAAGGTCAAGATGTAGAGCACTAGAAACAGGAATGGGAGATGGTGGGGCAGTGGAGTGTGTGTAGATGCAAACATGTAAATAGATAATATGTGTACGTTGTCATATTATAAAAGATTGAATATCATGTTTATGTTACCTTTCCTGTGTGGAGGTCGAAAGACAAGCCTATAATCTACTTGTCATCCTTCTTAAAAGAGTTATATTCTCTTATACATGTTTAGGGGAGCTTCTAAGGGTTAGACACCCTTACTGTTAGGTTAAAATAGGCGCAATTTACAAAATTTAGGTAGCTACACAATTTCTTACAATGACGCGAGTTACACAGTTTCTTATAAAAAATAGTAAAAATTTATATGATTACACAATTTCTTACACAATAATTATGTAGTTATACAATTTCTTATTCATCATACTCAAATCCTTACCAAAATGGTAAGAAATTTTGTAGCTACAAAAAATATGCCTAATTTTAAGGTGTCTAATTTTAGAATCTCCCCAGGTTTAAATATGTATTAGGTATGGATGTCAGAAGCGGAGTACATGATACAGCACTAGCCACTAAGCAAACAAAAGTGGGCTTCCAGTTTAAGCTCAAAAGCTTTCCTTTATCTGGCAATTAGTTGGATTCTATGCTATTTACTACAAAATAAAGTGACAGACAATCAACGCTCCTAAGGTTAATTCACACATTGTAGAACAATTAAAGCAACAACGACAAACAAAAATATACTTTGCCTGCTCACTAATATTTTCCTTTGCTAGCATCCAGCAGATTCAAGGTGACATCATCTCACTTTCCAAGTTAATGATGAGTTGATGGAAAGGGATGTAAGTAAGCAAGGGGAAGAGTCCGGCTTACAGCTTCTGGTACTCCCATTGTTGGCATGTATGAAAATACTGGTGGAGTTGCATGAGGGTCTGCATGTGACGGGTTGGAATTATATTTCGGAATAACAATATCCTGCTTCTCAATGGTTTCCCCCTCTCTTTGTAATGGTAATACTGGATGAGTTGCATGTGAAGCTGCATATGACCAGTTGGAATTGTAGTACTGAACAACACTATCCAGCTGCTGAACAGTTTCCCCCTCTCTTTGTAATGGTAACGGATGCATATTCCTCGTCCCGAGTTGTTCATCAATTCCCATTGTCACATGGCTACTTTTGCAGTGAAATAAGAAGCATTAGATTAAGAAGAAAGTGCAACATGCTTGGCAAAAAAAAATGTATAACTATAAGGGTTTTTTGCAGAAAACAAAATTCTTCCAGAGTAGAGAAAATTGCTTATCAAAGCCATGAATTTCAGGAAACAATATGGGGAAAAAAGATCAGATGCCGGAAAATTGTTTTAAGTACTCAAAACGGTTTTGCATTAACAGTAACCAACTGAAAACAATATTCTTCAAGTCTGAAGATTCAACTCCAGAATCCTAACTCATCCATGATAAAGAAAAGGCACCTGTTATACTGGTTTGGCACAATTTGGGTAGGGTTTCTTGCTGCATATCGCTGCTGAATGTCTGCGACACACTGTTGATAATTTTGTGGCAGTGAAACATGTTTTACCATAGTTGTTGGATGGGAAGGGCCCATGTTTATAGTGGATCCAAAATAATGCTGCTGTGGAAAAGGGACACTGTGTTGAAAATTCGGAGGTTCTGAAATTGGTTGCACATAACTGAGTTGAAATCCAGTTACATTTGGATGCGCTGGATGGTCTATGCCTTGCTGAAGAGAAAATGAATCCTTGGGAAAAGGTAGCCTCAATTGATTCTCTACAGTTTGAAGTAGCATTGGCTGCAGAGAACCAGGTGCAGGCACTGTCAAAGGTTGAAACAATGACAATAGACATCCCACCTGCACCGTAGTATAATGATATTCGGTCAAAAAGGAGCAGTAAGAAACAATTACAAGCAAAGGTATACGTTGGACGAATATTTCTCACCTGCTGCTTGTTGAGTTCTTGCTTGAACTTAGAACCCTTCTGGTAGTTATGTTCAATGGCATGTCTAAAGGAACCTTCATGCAAAGGTAAACAATCCATATAGATCTTGAACTTCACCTGAAACCTCAATTCATGCATAAGAGACGGAATAAACAATCCACTTGCGCTTCCAGTCAACAAGAAAGAGATGTAAGCATCAGTCAGATAGAATTAATTTTTGCTTATATGGTCTCCAAGATAGAACTAGAGAAACCTTAAAGACCATTTCATAAAGGCAAAAGGGACTGCAGAAAGTTTCAAATTCATATTGAGATTTCTAGTAACACTAATGAGAATGCTACCAGCAAAAAAAGAGCAGGCTATGAGCCCTACAACGAGAAAAATTGGAAGAAAAATACTTGCCCAAGGTTAATGCTATTACCAATCAATAGCTTGTTGCCAAAATATGTTCCTGAAAGTCATTGAACTAAGTCCTACAAGCCTATACCTGAGGAATCATTATGCCATATTTTGCAAGGTCAATGCTAATACCATCAATGGCTCAATGCCGACAAGCCTATTTCCGATGAGCCATGGGTGTAATACCATGTTTTGCAATGTTAATGCTAATACCAGACAATGGCTGATCAGTTATCCCCATATTGTATTCCATTAAGTCAATGAACCAAGTCCTAAAAGCCTATTTCTCATGAGTCATGGGTGTTATACAATATTGCCTTCGTTCTAAAGACAATTTGAGCACTTTAAAGACGTGTAGACCATCTAGGGTACTAATGTCCATGCATCAAAAATATCAATTTGTTTTATCTTGATTTCTCAAGGGTGTTGCATGTCAAGAATTGGGAATAAGGTTGTAGTAAAATACAAATCTGATCAAACTTGGAGGCAATATGAGCATGTTTTAACCTAGTAGTAGTACTTCTAGATGCCTCAACGTGTCAAACAGAAGCAGAAACTAGAAAGAAAGTTAGAATGGTGATTCAATGGTATATCTATCCAAATTTCATGGAGGCTGATACAAGCTGACTGCCATCGCATCCCTCCAGCTATGGAAGAACAAGCCATGTTATGTGATAGGGAAAAAAATCACAGGAGAACTGCATAATGCCACTAGAAAGCCTTCCAAAAACATAGCTAAGCATGTATTTCATTTATCAAATATGAAGGCAGTCAACACTTTGGTATCTTAGACTTGGTTCTTAAATGTCTAAAACTTTAAGTTAAATGCAGAATATTACTTGCCTGGGCAGGAAACCGACCATTGAAAGCAGTTTGTTCCAGGTGCAATGTTCCAACAGAGGTTGCTTCGTATATGCCATAAAGAAGTTTCAATTCAAAATCAAACAGAAAAAGCTTCATGCCTGGCTTGATTTTCTCAACAACATCTAATTGTCCAGCAGGTAGACCAAATACACGGTACATGTAGCACTGTGGTTTTGTTCTTCCATTGCACATAAATATAAAACCTGAAAGCTGCTCTTGGTCATTCTCATCAATTTGTTTTTCTTTAATGATGATATCATTGTAATAAGTGGCATGGCCTTGTGCAGGAACAATAGCATGAGATGCTTGGCTCTTTAATGCCATTTAATTGGCAATATAGCAAAGGAACAGGGCTGTCAAGATTGAAAATTTTAGTTTCATTCAGTTTATCTCAATCATAATAGTAACACTTAATAAACAAGAGCATTAAAGCGGGGCAAGGTGAAAATGACAACTTAAGGAAGATGGAGAAAACTATGAACTTGGAACGCCAGAGGGATTATAAGCTCTCGTTCAAAGCAACAAACTGCACATCCTCACAAGCAATCTATGCTTCACCAAGGAAAGTTATGCGGACTCTTCTTTTCCCCAAACTACTTTGGGTTCAACATACTAAGTTTACCCGCGTTTTTTAGTGGAATCTATACTGAATACTCCACTCAATAATGTCACATGAGCAAAAGGTAAGATTACAAAATGCATGAGAATCAATCCTAACATTCAGAACATTAATAAGTTTTTTAAAAAATAAATTCTCCATGGCCATCCCATATCAAGGGGAACAAGAAAAAGAATACCAACAAAAAACGAAAGGAAAAAAAGATGCTGAGAAACCAAACACGAAGAGATACAGGGGGGAGTAAATTTGCAAAAAAAAATGAAGACCTGCTGATTTCTGATAAAAAAAAAAAAAAAACCTTGGGGTTTCCTTCTGCTTCTTTCTTGCGTTTGGTGACTGAAGCATGAAGTGAAAACAAGAGCAAGTGAGAAAGTAGCCCATGGAGCGCAGACAGTGTTGCTTGGGGCCCATGGTGTATGGGCTTCATAATAGAATATATAAATTAGGGTAAATACCTAAATCATCACTCAATTTTGTTGTCAAACTTATTTTGGTTAGTGAACTTTTAATATGATCAATTTACTCACTAGACTTTATTTTTTAACCTATTGTGATCATTTTAAATTATTTTATTAATATTTTAGGGTGATGTGGCATCTTTTATTATTATTATTAAATATAAAAAAAATTAAAATAAAAACAAATTATATTTTATTTATTATTAAAAACAAAAATAAAAATCAATCCTCAAAACCCGTCTTTTTCTCACTGTTATTACTTCTCACGCCATCACTCCTTCCGTTATTGATGGCGCCATCACCCACCACTGTTCACTCTATATTGTTGTAAAGTAGATGCAAAACTTTCAGAATGTTAACAAGTAGAAGCTTCAGCATCATTTTCATCAATTGTTCAGAATATAAATTCGAGACCGAATAAAGAATATTTTCATTTCCATTTTCATGGAACTGGACGAGGAGCCTTTTCATCAAGCTTCTCCATTCGGGTTCTTCTCCTGTGAGTATAAAAATGAAACAAAGCCAAAAATAAGCGTCCACCACTCAATATTACAAACAAAAGCTTACCTGAAAATTTAGGATATAATGGTTGCATGAGACCTGCTGTTAGTGAAGGGGAAATAAAGAGGCTTTCTGGAGTTCCGATTTCCAATACGCTTACCCTATTCCGCTTATCGTTACATCTAGGCTCATCTCATTCAACCTGTTTCGAGAATGAATACAAGGAGTTCCATGTTTAAGCCGAGTAGCAAGTAAAGCTCTACTACTTAAACCGTATTCTGTTCGATGAAAACAAACCTGAAGGTTTTGCCACGAAGGTAGGTGATGCCGTTGTTGGCGGCGGGGACGACAAAGACAATGGTGGCGTGGGAAACAAGAAGGGTTTTGGCGTTTGATTTTTAATTTTGTATTTAATAATAGCATATTGTACCATTTTTTCAACCAGTGAATATATTTAAAGTTTAGGGTTCAAGGTATTGGACCTTGTTATGAATAAATAGCATATTGTGTGGAGAATGATTCTATGATATTCGATCTTGTTATGAATAAATAGAATGTCCATTTTGTACCCTTTTTTCAACCAGTGAATATAAGAATGTTGATGTCTCAGAAATTTTCATGCATGTTGGTTTTTATTTCTATCTTGTCTGGGGATCAGACACTGAGCTGTGATTGAACCAACTTCCAACTCGTAAGATTTGGTTGGTGGTTTCCACTTTCCGGCAGAACGTGATTGCCAATGCTGCCATATTTGGGGACCCACATTTGAGACCAAAAGTATTATCAAAAAGTAAAGCTTTGATTTGCTCAGGATGGCTGTTTTGTTTTTATTTCCATTGCTGAAACACCAATGATATGTAGAAAGCGGTAGAGTGAAAGTGAATTATCGAAAACTATATGTATATGCTTTTCTCAATAAAATAATAAAAGTATGTGTCTCGATGAAGAAACTTAATTGAACAGTGTACTTCATCATATGATGCATGATCCTTTTCTAAAATCTCATTGCCAACATGAATCAATACCGCGAGGTTGTTCTGCAATGATTCAAATCTGTTTATAACCTTGAGCCGAAGGCGAATATGACAATATATATAAGAAAATTGGTGTTTTATTAATTTATGTTGGAAGAAGAAGATGACCAATGATACAGACATGCACTCTAAAAATTAACTTTAAAACCCCAGTCTTGATCTGCTTGCATTAACAAGGCAAATGCCTCTGTAAAAATTCACCATTTGATATGCTGATCTTAAAAGCAGGACAACCTCTAAGCCGTCTCTCAATGCCTGCTGCTAATAACTGCAGAGATATGGTTCCAAGTAGCATGACCAAATATAGACCGAGAAGCAAATTCAGGAGTAGATAAACTAGTCAGGATTTTCATTGCATGGAAAAGAGGGCTCGGCCGTTACTCGTCCATAACAGAATGATGTTGTCTCTGTGTGGGGCTTACGCTCCCACCGCGGTTTATTTTGAGTGCATCTAAAGCTTTTTGTATCTCCATAGTCATTGCACTGTCCACACTCCCTGAAGATAGCTTCTTGTGTGCTTTCTGCAAATGAAGCTTGAGTGAGCTGCTGCTCAAACCAGCATTCTTCCCACAAATTGGACAAACTTTCATCATTGGTTTTCGTTGATGCCACTCCATTGAAACCTTTCCATGCAGTTTCCTATCAAGACCCAATAGTATCCTTGCAAACCCATCATTTGGTTGGGCTCGACGGTGAGCTCGCTTCAGGGAATTCCATGCTTCTAGTAAAGTTAAGTTCCTGCCCACAATAGCAATAATATTTATTTTATTCAATTGAAAACAACAACAAAAGGTTACAGCAAAATCTGAGGTTTACCGATACTGGAGGTTCTTTAGCAGCAAGATAGCCTTCTATGTATGTATAAGTCTGTAAAGTATAAAGCATGAAATATATTACTTACTTCCGAAGCATCAGGTATGCAATTACTACTGTGGCACTCCTACTTTTCCCTTCAAAGCAATGAACTAAGACTCTTCCACCTATTTGCTCGACATGATCAATAAAATCACAAACTTCTTCAAAGATACTGCTTATGTTTGAATCTTCATTGTCGTATATCTGTTTCAGTAAGCCACATCGCATATGTTATGAAAGAAGTTTCCATGCAGGTAACAGAAAACTGAGACGCACCAAAGGAACCAACTGACAAAAAAAAATTAGAAGGAAATAAAGGTACTTACAGAAAAGTTTTTGTACTCGAATAGGTCATGGTATTGGGAATCTGCTTGTCCAATTTCATTGGAGCACAAACACAATACATGTGTAATTCCAAAATGCTGCAGTGTATAAGCAGATCTTGCTGCCAGTGCCCCGCCAATGAACAAGCTATTAGTAATTAAAGATGGCTTCTCCGTATTAGCAGCCTCAGATATCAGTCCTATCCTCTCAAGAATATGCTCAAGCCTAACCTGTATGTTATAATATCCAAAAAGAGACAATTAGCATCTGCAGATTCTACCACAAACACTGAAGTAATGATTTCTATTAACTGCCAAGAAGTTGAATGAAGGTATTACCTTCAATTCATAAGCATCGACAACACTGCTATTATCACTACCCTCAAAGAATCCTGTATTGAAATTGTTCTCTTGGCAGAGTTTAACAGCATCATTTTTAAGCATTTCATTCCATTGCTCCAAATCTTTGCTTGATTCAACATCAACCTAAATGCAAAATGGTATTTCAGGATGAAGCATTACAGAGACACGCTAAACCTAGGACAAAAGTTTACACATTTCACATGACACTGTCCCAGAGTGGAAACTTCCAAACAATGAGCCACAAAATGGCATACCTGCTATCTAAACTCTTTAAAATAATTTACTCCTTGCAAGAAGCCATACTAAGTGCATAAGCACTGAGAGTCAACATTAAGCCTGTCAAAGCAGTGTTGGTGACAGGAATCAAAGATGTTCTATCCATCTCATGTATCTCTACAAGAGTGGTTGGTATTTAAGACTCAACCCATGCATTAACTCATGTCAAGATGAGAGTTTAATGGAGAAAAACCTTTCAATAGCCTCTGTAAGTTGCTAATATATCTATTTTCCTTTCGAAATCATGTCTTGTAAAATGACTTGTCAAGTATAACTAACCTTGGCAAACTTATTGAAGTCTCGGAGCTTAGCAGTCAAACGTAAGCTCCTAAGTGGCTCTCCATTACCTTTGTAGTTCTTTCCATGCCAACCTTCTCGTGACAAAGGAGAACTGGAGTCCATACTTTCTCTGTGCCCTGAAGATGGTGTTTTGGTAGCTGATCTCTGTGACTCTGAATCACTGCAGTCTGGTTGGCTATTGCTAAGGACCATCTCCTTAGTTGGAGTAGATGGGAAAGAAACACCTCCCAGGAAAGGAGGATGCAGTGGTGATTCAGGAACTGCAGAATCCTCCTTGTCTAAGTCCCCTGATGTTGTCTTATTTATAATACTCAAAAATTGACGTAACAAACTATCTAGCTTTTGATGAAGTGTCAGCAGGAATATATGGAATCCCTGCAGATCCCTTAAAGCTGCACGGAATCCACTACGAAATTCCTGAATAACCGAGGTCGTTTCTATCCCCTGTATATCAGATGCTTCAGTATCTTCTGGTGGTGGAGATCCTAATTTCCCGCATGTTATATCATGTAACAAATTAGCAGAGTAACTGGAACTGTTGAGAAGTAACTCAACCAGTTTAGGATAAATTACTTGATCATTTGCACGTTTCCCTACAGGTGGTCGACGTGGTACACCAGAGTCTATAGCCACAATGTAGGAATCAGAATGGAACGGTTCACTGAATGATGAACCTACTAAGCTCATGTCACTAGATCTTGGCGATTCTATAATATCAGAAAGATCAGAGCTCTGTGATATCATTCCTTGAGTATGAGTGCTTAATCTGCTGTCAACTGAAGATGCCCTTCGTTCCTTTTGAATAGCTCTCATCACCCTTGGACGGAATCGTTTCATTGCAGAGTCAAAGGCTTCATCCAAAGAGCCAATATTTACTGAGCTTGTTTTGTCTGTTAACAACAAATTTGCAGGATTACCACGCCATCTTAGTTGACGGCAAGGAAGCCTATCTTCATTTCTGATGACAAGGTCCAACATCAAGACCCTACCCAGAGCTGCTGCAGTTCTTTCAGCAGTCTCCCTTGAATCAAATGCACTGGAGCTTTCCAACAAAGGGGATCCATGAACGTAACTGCAAAAGACATTCTTTATGTTCAAAATGATGTCAAAACTCAAAAGAATGCAACTATTTCCTTGGATGTCAAACTTTCCTCTCTAATTGCTCTCAACTTTTATCAAACTACTTTGTGCATAAAGATCTACATGACTACTATGTGCGCTAGGAACATGATACCCTTGCAACAATCAAGAACAAATTGCTCCTTCAATGGAGACAAGCCTACAATATATTGCTTGATATAAGGATTTTCAGCGCCCGAACTTCCAGACTTCTAAGGCTCAGTTTTGCACCAATCAGTGGAATCATACCGATATAACCACAAATCAGCGTTGATTCAATGGCCATTGAAGTCTAAAAAATCCAGGTTTTGTTCTCACCTCATCAGGAAAAGGCATCGACTAAGTTCTAGCGCCTCCAAAAGCTCTGAACATGTGACTTCACCTACTTCATCTCCTTCTTGGGTTGCTGTAAGTCTTGCTTTTTGTGCAGCTTCCTTTATCTGGAGCCACTCTGGGCTAGAATTATGAACTACTCGAACCTGTTCCAAAAGAACAAGTACTCATCAAAAGAAGAGTTACAGAAAAGGGGGGAGGGACACAAAACACAATGTGACAGTGTCTTCAAGGTTGGAATTGTAGCCAAAACAAAAATGGTAGAATCACAAAACAGCTGAAGTATAAAGGTACAACCTGAGGAGTACGGATTCCTAGCCACTTTGCAAACTCATAACCTAGGCGTTCTGATTGTGTGGCCATCCTTGAAGATGAAAACTTAATAACAGCTGCTGCTTCCTTCGGAGAATTATCATCAAATATAGGCTGGTTGAATAATGCAAAGAAAACTACTCCTCCAGAATTTACGGTAACCTATATGAAGAAAACTGAATATAAAATGAGGCGGTAGATGACAATATAATTAATTGGGAAGTGATCATCTAATAGTCAAGCAAAGTCTCAGTCTTGGAACATGAACACACATCCAGAGTTTTGCGCATCTAAAATGTATATGGAAAATATAATACATACTCCAGCAGTTTAAAACCTTGATTTTAATCTATATTTACTCTTTTTGGCATCTTAAAACTATCTATACTGGTTCATAAACTAATCCATTTAAAGATTATCATATTTGAAGTTAGATGCATCCCAGTCCCATGTAAAAACAGACATGATTAGCTAATAAAGGATAGTAACAGTAAAAGAAAAACATTTTAAAGGTTATGGTTATGATGTATCACACACCTCCAGGGCTTTATTCTGTTCGTCCTCGGATTGTTCAGCACTACTACTATGCTCAGTATGGTGAAGTGAAGCAAGCAAGTCCCAGGAGAAAGAGCTTGACTCGATGTCCAAAACGGCTGCTTTACCTAGTCTTTCCCACAAACTGGTTTCTGAAGGTTGCTCGACGGCGAGGACACGCTGTGAATCAATGGATGATTCTTTTGCACTGAACAATAATAACAGTGAGAAATGATTTGGAAAAATCTCATCCATTATAATATGACACATGTACGAACTAATGCTATTCAAAATCAAATGTGGGATGGTTAATCATTGCTTATATAACCTATGATGGCATCACCTCTCGAGGATAAAGAATGTGTAAAAACATGGTAATGTAATTAATGTTAACCTTAACACCAACTTCTAAACATTAATTAAGACAACTTAGTAAAATCCAAGCCCCATTTATTACTCCACAATGATATGACAATGCTAAACAGAACAAAGTTGATAAATGGAGTACCAAGACGGCATAGTTTCGAGCCTGTGGTTACGGTTGGGGAAGCCAGAGGATCGGTATCTCCCACTCCGTTTACGAACCAGTTCCAACCATTGGCTGAACCGATAAGCCGGACCTGCAGTTATATCTCCCAACATATACAAGACCTGCATTTTATTTATTTTTCTTTAGAACACCCCAGTTTCACATTGCTCAAACAAAGAAGAAACCTTTGGGTTTCTAACGAGAAAGAAAAAAATCTCTTTTTCTTACCCGGGAAGTGACAGTTAAGGGCAATGGGGTCTCAGGTTCGTAAGATCCGAGGTCCAATTCTTTCTCTTCCTCCTTTACCTGTAATTCTTGCATATATAACTGATCAGAGAAATGGGGATGCACCAAAAAAAGGAGAAATTTTTTTAAAGTTTTATAATATTGAGTTTATATTTTTTTTGTTCAAAATATTGAGTTTATATACGTGCAGGGAATAATATGGATTTAATAAACAAAACAAAACTAAAATGAAAAAACTTATTTTTTACCTGGAGACGTTGAGGGTTGATGATTGCAGCAGCAGGGCTTTCTTTTTGGTGTTGTGCCATTTTTTTGGAGGGGGGGTGTAGTCTTGAAAAAGAAAATAAAAATTGGAGACCACCAAGGCCCAAGGCTGCAGTCGAGTAGTCAAATTAGAGAAAGATAGGAAAAGGGGGGTAGCTTATAGGTAGTTCGGCTCTGTTTTTCTTCAATTTTAAGAAAATAACTTGTTGAATAAGGTTATACAGTGAAAAACTGTATCTTTTTCTTTGTTTGGGATCTATGATTCAGTATCTTCTTTAAAGCATGCGACTTTACTTTAGTAATTAGCAAGCAAATAAAGGTAGAAAAAAGGGATGGAGAGTGGGAGGCTGGGAGCTCAGTTCATCATCATTCTTTGCCTTTTTTTCTGCAACTATGATGGCACTGACGGTCTAATAGTTAGTTTCCAGGTCACCTTCGGTAGGAGCCTGCCCTCCGCCCTTGGTGGGGTCGGGCAGCTAATCTTTTGGCAATATTATAATGCATCCCTTCCCATCCCATGTGATCTGATTTGAATATGGGGTTTTTAGTTTTCTTTTCCTCGATTTGTGCTGGGGTTTTAGTTTTAACGTCTACTAAAACTTAAAAGGAGCAAATAGGTGATCAAATTATTTTTCGGATAAAATTAAGATTTAAAATTTTATTCTACAAGTCATTTAAGATTTGCCATCAATTTTTATCGTTAAAAGACATGTGTCTATCTCTTGCAAATTTTAAAAATAAATAAAATTAATAAAACAAAACAAAAATATATCTCTTGCAAATTTTTTACTATTTGTTTTACAGTGGTGTAAAACTCTTCTCTTTAACAAGTTAGCTATAGATTGAAAACACAATGAGTAAAATTGGATAGAAGTCCATAATGCATCACAATAGATATTTAAAATTAATGCAAGAAACGAGATAAAGTGATCACCAACATAGAAGAAACCATGATCTTCTTCACAAAGCCCACCAAGATCATTACCCTTTGGAATAGATATGTCAAATCTGACCCTAATTTTAGAGGAACCATTTTTTAATGTAAGGAGAACTTTGCCCTGAAAACCAATCGTTGGTCCCTACACATAACACAAATATTATACTACTTAACCTTTTAGCAAAAACATGTCTTTAGAAAAAAAATTACATGTTCCTTCTATCTACCATGCCAACACTAGCAGCGGTTCTTAAAACAAATGAACATCTCAAATGCCTAGCAATGTATAAAACAACCTGAAAATGGTGGGTAAAATAAAGAAGATGAATAAGAAGGGAAAGAAGAGAGAGAAATGATTAAAAAAATTAAAAAATATTTAAAAAAATGTGCAAAACCGTTAGCTATTTAATACCGGAGGACCAAAACAGAAAAACTATGTAACAGAAGAGACAGTTTTGCCGAAAAAAATAGTTTTGAGACCAAAATAAGAAAACGATAATAGTTAGGGGACCACCTGGTGTAGTTTTCCCTAAGTTTTTTAATAAGTTTAAATCTTGGGTAAACTACATAAATGATCCCCCGATTATACTCCAATTATCTTTTGCGTCCCCTAACTATCAAAAGTTACAAACTATGTAACAGAAGAGTTAGCAATTGCTTGTTTTCAAGTGCATTACATTGCATGTAGGCTGCATTTTTAGTATATTATGGGTGCTTTTTAATTTATTGCTCATGTAGAGTTGGTGCTGCGTGAAAGGTAATTTTTGGTTGTTTGTGTGCAGGATGATAGAACATAATGCGAAGGAAGAAGCAAGGAGAAAAATGCTACAACAAAGGAGGAGAAAGAAGGCTAGCTGGCGCACGAAAGTACAAGCACGTGAAGCGCAGAGAAGGACGTTTGACACTGTCAGACAGCTTTATGCAGCAGCCGCACTCCATCTGCAGACCGTCTTTTTTGTCCCCTGATGGACAGAGCTGGTCGGAGGATATTCGTTTGGATCCCCGAGGAGATACCAAGGCACCAAAATCCTAGAAAACCCCCACTATATAAAGGCTTCATCTCTTCAAAGGCAAGAGGCAAGAGGCGAAAGAGAGAAAAGAAAAGAAATTGTGCAAGAGAAAGCACAACAAGAGGGGAGAAACACTTCATTGTTGACCAGACTTGGTGTCCTTCATCGAGAAGCTCAAGGCGTGGTCTCGTCGTCCACTTCTAAGGCGGTGAGCCTAAGGCGGTTATGACAGTCCATTGGCGAACTGGGAGTTTATCTTTCTTTTTTGCTATTGCATTTATTTACCTGAAGGGTTATATGACAATGATACATTTGATTATTGCCCAGCCATGAACTGTTTTAAATAGCATGAATTTTGTTAGATGATACTCTGTTTATTTTTTTAATCTCGTGTTAATGTTTACTGTTCTCTCTTGATCTTTGCTTTGTTTGTGGTGTGCTTAATTTCCTAACGTTGTAAGAGCTTAGAGTTGTCAGTGCTTTGAGATATAGGCCCTACCTTAAACACCTTTGAGAGTTGATCTTTCTTCAAGAATAACCTAAAATTGTAAAAATTAGAGATGTTAGTGTTTCGAGAGACATGTCATTCTTTAAAATGCCTTCGAATGATGGCATTCACTAGGTACATACGAGAGTAGTGATCAAGGGAGCAAGCCCGAACTAATAATGACAGTTAGATTAGTGCCTGATAACCTTCTAGAGAAGGTCATTGCTTTTATTATTATGGCACGGAATTAGATAACAACGGACAAAAAAATATGTTTAAAAATGATGTCTGTCTTTGAGACTTTGACTGACGATTTAGTTGAGATAGGGATAAGATATGCAGTATAACCCAGAAACTGGAAATAATTGAAAAGGTAAACTGAATTTATTGACCCCGACTTTATAATTTATTTTGTCTTGCTTGCCAATACCAACAACGGCGACACAAAGTCCAAAATGCCAACTTTGTCCAAAAACCGGAATCCCTCAGCGCAGTCGTTGGCCGACAGCGCGGCGGCTGAACGAAGGCTGCGTGAAGCGGAAGAGAGATTGAGGGAGGCCTTAGAGGAGCTCCAGAAGACGGCGGCCAGAGGTGATCACCCGCCGTGCGATCACGCTGACGACTCCTGCGTAGCCAACGCCATTGGCAATCTTTGCCAAAGCTTTCTCCTTTCTTATGGTGTTAGAGTAGGCATCGGGATTCTTCTTCGCGCTTTCAAGCTCGCTAGAGGAAAGTCTTATTCTTCGCTTCTTGATCTCAAGGTTGGAGCTTTTTTATGGCAATTTCCTTAAAGGTCTTGCTTTGATTTTGATGTTTTTGTAAGTTATGAAATATTTCTGGGAACTGAACTTGTATGTCTCAAATTTACCTTCTTAAAATGATTGATCTGAATTGATTATGCAAACTATTTTGAATTGAAAATTTGGACTTTTGTTAGACTTACTTTACTGCTAAAGTCTTAATAATCGAAGCAGATAAAGAAGAATTGAGATTTGAGACTGTTTTCTGAGATTTTGGTTTTGTTATTTGTGTTTGCAAAGACAACTACCATGTAAGAATACGAAGAAATTTGGTATTAACCAATGTTTGAATTGAATGTGGATTTTGTGCGTTTTTTCAGCAACTTGTCTCAGAGAAAGATTTGATAGTAAGAGAGGAAGCATGCCGCATTGGTTTACTTTTCGGTGGCTTCACTGGATCATTCCATGCGCTTAGATGTTTACTAAGAAAAGTGAGAAAGAAAGAGACACCGCTGAATGCGTAAGTTCACTATATCTAATAAAAAGCCTTACTTCTGGCTTCTTCTTTTTTTCTTTTGTTTTTAAGTGGCATATTTCCATTAGAGAAACATTTGATTCATTGTTCGATGAAACAGAATTTTAGCAGGTTCAATTGCAGGCTTGTCTGTTTTAGCTATAGATGATTCAAACCGTAGGCGTACGCTTGCACTGTATCTTTTGGCTCGAGTAGCCCAGGTATATTCATGGATTTTTTTAAATAGTAAATTTGCAAAGCTATTTGATATCAATCGCAGAAACCATATTTCTTCCAATATCTTGCTTTACTCTTCAGTGTGCTTACAACTCTTCAAAGTCAAAAAATAAGTTTCACTTATGGGGAAGCCATTGGAACCATGGCGACTCTCTGCTTTTTGCTTTAGCCTGTGCCCAGGTAATAATACCAAGTTCTTAATGCTTTTTGTGGCCATGTGTTTACTTCACACTTCTGGACTTTTTCTTTTCCTTTTCCTCCATGTACTTCAATTGAAGATAGCTATGAAACATATATAATGCAAAAAGTTTGCGTCATTTTTCTTCAAGTATCCGTATACAACACATTTTTTAATATGATCACATTGATATGACCTTCCAATTGCATGGAAAAACTTAATGAAATTCTGTATCCTTATTGGACACATATTTGCATACCACATTTACTTCCGAGCTAGTTTGTCAGGTTAACAAATGATTGGAAAATTTCTTCTTGTTTTACATATGCTTTTCTCTTGCTAGGCTTTTGGTGAATGTATTTTTTGTCATCAACATTTATTTCTTCTTCATCCCATTTATGACTGATGCTCATGTCAGGTTATGTATGCATTCGTGATGCGCCCTGAAAGCTTGCCACAATCATATCAAAATTTTATTCATAAGACGGGTCCTGTTGCAGCTCCGATATATAAGGCTGTTAGGGAGAACTGTAGAGGTCGTTCAGTGGATGTTGCATCTATATCGACATACTTATATAGCAGAGGGAAGTCTGATAATTTGAAGTTGGAAGAGTTCCCATCTATTATTCCTTGTTCTGTTATTCATCCGGACACAAATTCTTGTCTAGCACACAATGCTAAAGCATCATCAACTACATTTCAGAAAACCTTTCCACTATACTTCTCTTTGACTTTTGTGCCATTTGTTGTGCTTCACCTGCAAACGGTAACATCATGCTTAACATACTGCTTTTGCTTTCACTTTTGAAATTTCCCATCATGTGGTTTTGCTTATAAGAAAGAAATAAACAAGACAATGATGATATAAATGCATTTTGAGCTCTATAAAATGTCAACACGGGCTTGTCTTTCTTGCACATGCTTTACTAAAGTTGAAACTTGAAACAGTGATTTTTTTTTGTTTGAAAAATGGAATTGTCAATCGGGCTTGGTAGATACCATGCATGACCCGCCTAATATGTGTGAAAACTTAGAAAGAGTTGAATATACCCATGTCAGACACGTGCATATATTCCAAGACTGACACAACATGGAATGCCACATTACTAATGTTGGGTGTGGAATGGGAATGATGGGTTTTACTATGAGGCCACTCTTCCTATATTTGAGTCAAACCACTTATGCCTGGTACAGCAAACAAAAGTAATCAACAATTTTATCCTTTTGTAACTTAAGGCAAAATTTATTGTAGTTGATTTTACAGCTTTTTTATTAATTTTGTGATACACTTCTAGTTTATGGAAACCCCTGCTCGTACCTGTTGGCTTGCCATTAAAGATTCTGTGCAATCAACAAGTTTCTTGGCTGCATTTGTTGGAATTTTCCAGGTAACTGCTTTCTCATTTCCCACTCACGTTTTTCGGTTTGTATGAATATGTTGTTGATAGTTTCTCTTATGCAATGCAAGGGGGTTATATGTATGCACAGAAAGATTGCATCAAAAGACCACAAGCTGGTATATTGGGTTGCTGGTGCCTTATCTGCTCTTTCTGTACTGCTGGTGAAAAAATCTAGACGCAGTGAACTTGCTCTATATGTTCTTCCACGAGCCACAGAATCGTTGTGGTACATTTCCATAAACCGGCGTCTGCTCCCTGATGTTAAAAATGCTGAGGTATGGTTACATGTCAAAATTCTGGATCTTGAGCTTTTTATCTCACGAGAGCTTCTACTTGTGCCAATAGCTGGAGATAGATAACCAACTTTGTCTTTGATATTTTCAAGGCCAGTCACCTTGTCTTGAGTCCTTATGTCAAAATGTCATGAATTAGGTAGCTATGGTGCAATCCATGGTTTGTCTGAGTCTCGCAGTTATAAGTTGAGACCAGAAGATTATTCCCTTTATCTACCACATCGTTGTGCTGTTAAATGAGTTGTGTTGTTTCTCTTTTGGCTACTGAATTGATGTTTTGAAATTGTCACAGGTGGCCTTGTTTTGTGCATGCATGGGAGGACTCATGTACTACCTAGAATATGAACCAGATAGCATGGCTCCATTTGTTAAGGGTCTTATCCGTCGTTTCCTGTCTTGCAGAATAAGTAACCCTGGCACTTCATTTGATCGGACAGCTTCTTACACCTACTTGCAGACTCTTGATGCTATGAAGAAGCCAAAACCAGAGGATAACCTAGAGTTTGAAACTTCAATTCCTAAACAATACAGTCTTGAATCTATGCAGGGGCTCTAAGCCCCTTGAATTTCAGTCAGCCATCCATTCTTACTACTTTGTTGCTAAATATATATGTTTGTAGAACACTACACTAGGGGATGGATACATGATTCACTACTGTTTGAGGCAAATAACTGAACTAGAGGGATTTTGTTTTTGGTTCCGAGTATCGGATCCCTTGCAACGTCATATATAATCTGTACTACCCTATAGGAAAAATTATATCTTATTGAAGAAGGGGAAGAAATGAACATATAAGATTGTACAAATAAATATCAATTTCAGTCTATTATACACGATTCCTTCTTGATTTGTCCATGCCACAAATATCTTTATTAAGCTTCCACGTATTGCCATTCATTACTTAATTGTTAAGATAATTGTGTAGTTAAAATCTTGTAACAAACTCATTCCAATTTGTATTGATTTTTATGATAATAAAACCTTGACAAATTCTAAACTGACGAGTAATAAGGCAAAATAGTCGGATGAGAATGACATAGTTGAACAAATAAAATCCCACAATCTACAAAATATGTTAAAAGAAAATACATAGACATTGTTGTTGTTTTTGATGCAACAGAATGTATAGAACATCAAGCTGGAGCAGAGTTACGGATGGGTATTATTCATCCCCCAAGGCGGGGAGTATTACAGGGCTGAGAATGGCATCATCGGTGGACGAGAATAATGAACTGCCCCTTTATGATCCCAACCTAGAGATGGCTAATAAGAAAGAGAAGTCAAGGGCTAAGTTCGCAGAGAATGCTGTACATATAATTCCTTTGGTGCTCATTCTTTGTGCCTTCATCCTCTGGTTCTTTTCAAATCCAGGTAGCCAGAAATAATATCCTATGACCCTATCCCTTGGGTAATATATATATATATACATGAGGGTAATATTTATTTATAAAATGTGAAATATTGAATGCAGACGTGGAGGTTGGTACGAAAGTGGATACAGTGGCTGCAAAAATCCATGGATTGACGATAGATGGAGACATAGATAACGATAGTGATGGAACTCAAACGGGGTTTTTGCCGATTGCCGGAGTGGGTAACGTCCACTCAACTACGCATCCTAAACCTAAGAATCCTTCAAGGAAAATGTTCTACCACCTTAATCCCTAATTCATTGAATTCCAATATTAATTCAACACACCAACAATATTAATTCTATTTTCTTGTTTATATGTATGGTAATTGGAAGGATCTGATTTTGACATTTCCATCACTATTCTATTTTAGTATCTTGTCACTACGAGAATTCGATTGGATTATTACTTAATCATCACATGAGAGTAAAATGATGTTGTATATAACTGTATTGTTTATGTAACACGACCCTGCGCAATTTTTTGTATACATCAATGACAAAGACGCCATCAATTTTGTTTTTGAAAAGCGGCCTACCATCATGAATTAGATCACAAGAACTATAATTCAAATATATTTTTTTATAATTCAAGAACTATATATCTACCCATTTAAGTAACGACCTATATAGCGGAGAGAACACCTCAATATGTCGCAATACAATTAAATATTCGCATTTCGAAGCAAGAATAACATAAAAAATTGAACAAAGAAAAAACATTTGAAGAAATAAAATTCTTATTAATGAGTGAAATGGTTCAAAATTTAAAGAAAACGATGCTATTTATAAATTATAAAAGAACCTAAAAATCGGAAGGAAAAAAGACAAGATATGCTTAGAGAACAAGTATTGCATTTACTTAGTCATAAAAAAACAACTTTAATATTTTTTTTGTCTAAAATAAATTGTTTAACTCCTTTTCTGCCGTGTACTTGTGTTGTAATGGAAAATAGGCACTTCACTCGTCTAATTTTGATTAGTTCAAGTTCCGTTTGGATCTCAGGTTGACGTGGAATTAATTTTTTCTTTTGACCCAAGGACCCAACCTTTTATTGTTGTTAGGTTGCATGTTCCTGCTATGTTTTTAACTTGGTTTTAGTTTTTAGTAAAGTACCTTTGATAATTAAAAAATGGATCAATTTAATTATAGTTGGTTTGTTTAAATTTCCATAACTTTTTAAAGCATTACAACTTCAACACAAAGGGCAATAGGAACATGGAACTTATCATATCCATAGCAAAATGTGATCAATAATTAAGCCAAAAAATGGATTCAAGTCGAACTTAATATCCTTAAAGGAAATGGCGCACGTTTGCAAATTCTCTCTCGGCGCACATGCACTAGGGATTTCGGCCATTTTTGAACGATTTCTGCTGGATACTGTAAATAAAATTTTTTGTACAGTATGGGAATTTTCTCCTTGAAGAGATAATTTATGTAATTGCTAGTAGCTATTGCTGCTTTTTGGATAATAAAAATACAAAATATTTATCAAAAAATGATTCAATTTCAAAGTGGTCGTTGCCTAAAACAAAAGTTGGGCTAAGGACGCAAAAATTAACACTGTTTCCGAAAGAATTTGATGGTGGGAGTGGGGTCTGAACTCTGATGCATCAAATGAATCTAATTAAAGAAGGAACGAGGAAAAATAAATTAAAAAGAAAAATCAGATTAAACGGTGTGGGGTCTATTGAGGGAGTTAGGTGGGACCTGGGGGCGTGCATGTTAGTCTGGCTGACGAGGCGTTTTTAATAAAATCTGAACGTTATACTTCGAGAGGATTGACTGCAGTGTTGACTGTTGAGTAAGGTAAGAAAATCTGCCATTTAATTATATAATCTTCAACCTTAATATTGCCTTGGCTCGGCCCTCCCTTGATTATCTCCGTAACGTGAGTATTACTATTTCGCTTACGGTTGCAACAATAAAACAAGGGACTCACCACTGACCAAATAATAGGCTATATATATTTTTTATTAATCCATCTAAACTTTAATATATAAAGAGTGGTGAAAAAAGAAAGAAAAGAATATAGAATTACCTATAATTATAAAGAGTTCTCTCCCTTCCTCTTTCACTGCTCTTGTCTTATTTCATTTTTCTCTCTCTTAATATGGCGACGCAAATCTCCATAAATCTTCCGTCTTAAATTACTTTTATTTTCACATCCAATTGCTTTATAACTAAGAAAGAACTGAAAAGTTATTATTTTTATTGCATGATGGATATGTCTGTGTTGGTTTTGATTCACATTGCTCTGCTCTCAAGCCTCTGTTTTGCTGAAGACCCTTATGTCTTCTATGATTTTAAACTATCATACATCACTGTCTCCCCTCTTGGTGTTCCTCAACAGGTTACTTTTCACAATTCTCTTCCTTTTCTACTTTTTCTTCCTTTTCACAATGCTTTCTGCAATAAAAGGGTTGTTTTCCAAGAGTACAACAGGCTCCAGATCTATACTTATTAGATTCACGCTTTTGATTAACTGTTTTCAATCTTCAACTGCTATTCTTTTTCCACCCCTTTAACTTCTTTACCACAGGGATGTTCTTATTGGCGCTTTTATATTCATACCTTCTTTGGATCAAATGTTTGGTTTAGAGTCTCATTTATTAATATTGGCACAAAATTTTAGTGGTAAAGTTGGTGAAATAAGAGGACAGGATATGAAAAGGTTGAATTTACTGTATGTTTCCTTCTTTCATTTTCAGGTTATAGCAATTAATGGTGAATTTCCTGGTCAAGTTGTTAATGCCACAACTAATTACAATGTGGCTATTAACGTTCACAATCAGTTGGACGAAAATCTTTTGATGTCTTGGTAGGATTTTAGATTAAAAAAAATTATTCTTCGTTTCCTTTGGTTATTATTTGGTGTGGTCACTTGAAAGAGATTTGAACTTTCTGAATAATGGCTTTTACAGGCCAGGAATTCAAATGCGGCGAAATTCATGGGAAGATGGTGTTCTGGGTACAAATTGTCCAATTCAACCCAAAAAGAATTTTACCTACCAATTTCAAGTTAAGGATCAGATTGGGAGCTTTTTCTACTTCCCATCACTCGGTTTTCAAAGAGCATCGGGTGGATTTGGTCCCATTATCATCAATAACCGTAATGTTATAAAAATTCCATTTGCGCCTCCGGATGGTGACATTGTCATATTGATTTGTGACTGGTATACTCAAAACCATACGGTCAGAACTAATGAAGAGCTAGAATTTTTATATTTTTCCTTTTTGTCCATCCAAGTGTTCAAGTTCAGTAATTGACATACTCTTCTTTCAGGCATTGAGAACAATTCTCGACTCCGGTGGAGAGCTAGGGATGCCTGATGGAGTTCTCATCAATGGGAGAGGACCTTATCGATATAACACAACTCTTGTACCTGATGGCATTGAATATGAAAGCATTAATGTTGATCCAGGTATGCATTTCTTTCAAGCGTGCCTTTGTTTTTCTTATGATCTGGATATGTATAGTATCATAAGAAACATTCTAATTTTTTAGGCTGATTCGAATTAAATGTTTTCCTTACTGTTTCATGCAACATCAGGAGGGTTTTACTTTATCAAGTTCTGATCTGCAATTAAATAATGGTTTGCAGGCAAAACTTATCGATTTCGTGTGCATAATGTTGGGATATCTACTAGTTTAAATTTTAGAATTCAGGGCCATAATCTGCTCTTAGTGGAAACCGAGGGACATTATACGGTCCAACAGAATTTCTCCAGCTTTGATATTCATGTGGGACAGTCCTATTCATTTTTAGTTACCATGGATCAGAATGCAACTACAGATTATTACATAGTGGCTAGCGCTAGGTATGTGAATGAATCAGTGTGGGAAAGAGTAACTGGTGTGGCCATCTTGCATTATTCCAATTCAGAAGGACCAGCAACCGGTCCTTTGCCTGTTCCACCAAGTGATATTTACAACCAATGGTCGGCAATGAACCAGCCTAAGTCCATCAGGTTTGTGCTCAAATATCCTTATCTTCCTTTTCTTTTGAAACCAGCAACCAAGTCTCATTTAAAAGTGTATTATCTGACAATAGACGTTTATATATTACAACAACTCTTCATACTCAACCTGTGGAAAGTTTCTCTTCAGAAAACGTCCCTGAATTCTATCCTAGATTAAACTCTCTTTTTTTTCAATGATCAGGCAGAATACCAGTGCTAGTGGAGCTCGTCCGAATCCGCAAGGCTCTTATCACTATGGTTCAATTAATGTGACCAACACATATGTGTTACAGAGCTTGCCTCCACTTTTGATTGATGGGAAGCTTCGTGCTACACTGAATGGCATCTCTTTTGTCAACCCTGATACACCAATCAGACTAGCTGACTTGCATAATGTAAAAGGAGCTTATAAGCTGGATTTCCCCAATAAGCCACTTGGTCGAACTCCACATATGGATAGATCATTAATTAATGCTACGTACAAGGGATTCATAGAGGTTATATTACAGAATAATGACACCAGAATGCAGAGTTTTCACATGGATGGCTATGCATTTTTTGTGGTTGGGTAAGAATTATATTCTTACATAGTGCCTGTAATTTGTTCTACTTTAAATAACTCTGGACGTTTGATGCAGAATGGACTTTGGTCAATGGACTGAAAGCAGCAGAAATAACTATAATAAATGGGATGCGGTTGCTCGCTGCACAACAGAGGTATCTTTTAATAACAAAAAGAACGTTTGCCTTTGTACACAACAATATCTTTTAGCACTTGGAAAAGAACATTTCGCTGTTCTATTCATTTCTCTAATTATCTTTAGTGTAGTGTAGGTGTACCCTGGTGGATGGACAGCAGTCCTTGTATCTCTTGACAATGTTGGGGTATGGAACCTGAGAGTGGAGAATTTGGATAGATGGTATCTAGGGCAAGAGACATACATGAGAATTGTGAATCCCGAGGAAAATGGCGACACAGAGATGGCTCCACCTAAAAATGTTATTTATTGCGGTCCCCTTCAGAGCCTGCAGAAGTAAATCTAAAACTATGTTGTAATTTCTCTTGCTCCCTAGTTTTCATCCTTCTTATTACAGACTGTTGCATGTGTTTGTAGGGAATCACGAAGCTCTTCTGGAATGACGTTGATCAGTGGGAATTCCAAGTTTCTCACTTTGGTGGTCACTATTTTACTTTATTTTTGGGTGATTGTATGTTAATGTAATGCAGGAAGCCAGGGATATTGGCGCTTTGACGCCTTTCTGTATGTTGTTGGAGGGGTTTACAGTTCGCTGTGGTACAAGATTTTAAAGTTAGATTAGATATACCAGTGCACTTGCAAGTTGCAACCTTATTATTTTTGGGGTTTAAAGTTTCTGTTTTTGGAATCAACGCATCCATCTAAATGTAATTTGGGCACAGAGGAGCCATAATCTTTGTTTACGCATACTCGTAAACTCTTTATTATCTTAGTGGTTAAGGGAACTGTTATTTTTCCTAGAGGTCACGCGTTCGATAGTATATTCAAAATGGATACTATTTATAATTACCTTAGCTTTCAAAAAAAGTATTCATTATCTTGTAAAGTTTTTCTTTTGTTTAAATGAAAAAATCATCCCTTAAATTATTTTATTTTTTTTGTACTTTGAGCTCCTAAATTACTAACATTATCCCATTAAATGAAACAAAATTGTAAATAAGAGAATGGTAGAAATAGTCACTCGGTGACTGGGAATCTTAATAAATATTAATAATAACAATATATTTCATTAAAAATATATTTATTCATTGTTATTTTATAGTCGTTAATGAGAAGTATATTGCTATGTGAACATTGTCGACGTCGTTTTTGGTCCGGGCCGAAGTTGATTGGGCCTTCAAAGGCTCGTCGTGGATTGGAGTCGCCATCGGTCATTTTGGATTGGGTATGACCGAAAACCTGTAAAATTGGCCTGCGTCTGAACCGGAGTCAAGTTGGGCTCGGGAGTCGGTTACGTGTGGGGAAGGTTATAACACCCCCACAACGCCCAAAATTGGTACCTAAAGGGGTTGTGTTGTCTAAAAGGCTTCAAAGATAGGGTTAATAGCATTACTATACGCGATGAGAAAAAATCGAATAAATTAAAGAGAAAAAAAACTAAGCATGCTAAAAATGATATATATATATAAAAACAAATGGAAAATTAATATTTTTCATTGAAGACCATAACCTTAAGTCAAATCATAATTTATCTCGAATTAAGCGAATTGTTAATCAAACATCTTTTAAGACTAAATCCCATTATTCGCAAAATTTTAAGACCAATTTATAATTAAACTCAATTTTAAATCCAATTAAAATATTAGTCATCCACCTTAAAATGAGAAAAAAAAAATTAATCAAGATATCCTAAGTAAATTATTCGTTCTTTAATCATCTAATTAATTATGGGAATTAAGGACCTAATTAAAAGAAATTAAATATTAAAGTTCAAAAAAAAAAAACTAACTAAACCTAAAATATAAAAAGCCTAAAGTAAATGAGGGACCTAGGGCGTGATTATCCCCTAAACTTACAAAAGCAAAATCAAAGCCAATTCATGCGTGTTTCAGTTTCCCAAAGATGTTGCTTTCCAATGCATGTGCTGTCACCATTAAATTATTTAAATAAAAGTGAAATCAATTTGAAATAAGTTTTATTTGGTTTTCCCGTGCAGTGTGAGCTGTTCTAATTAATAGAGTTGCCATATTCGATTCCCGTGCACTGAGCCATTATTATTAATGGGGTTCTGATTCCTTTTATTTTTTTTATCCCTGAAGCTTATTAAATGGTTACCCACATCTCCTTTAACCTATTTTTCTTTTTTCCTTTAATCAGAACAAAGCAATACCATCTTCATCTCTAGTATTTCAGTCACCACTGCCATCGTCGGCCAAACGCCGACGACGGCGAAATTTTTTTATTTGATCGTTTCTTTTTAGTTCTAAGCCCGAATCTAACGTCAGTTTCAGCAAAAACCAAACAAATCGAAGTAGATCTAAACAAAACGATTCGAGTTTTACCTTTCTCAAACACTTGAATCCGTCGTTTGATCGGTCTGCTTTCGGAAGATGTTGAATCTGACAATATTGTGGGCTCTTCCACCGTTGCAATCTAGCCAATAACACTCCGACCACCGTGAATCAAGGTAAAAACGTGGCTTTCTTCTAACTATTTTTCTGATTTTTGCTCTGATTTTCTCCTTCCTTTCTCGACTGAGTACCCCCCTCCTGTTCTCTTTGCCTTCTTATTTATAGCCCAAAATTAGGGGTTTTTTTAAGTTTTTTTCTTCCCGGATTTTTAGGGGATAAGCTTGGATGTGGGTGTGGAGCGCAAGAAACGAGGATGCTGATCAGGTAGAAGAGTCCTCGCGGCCATGGACTCTTACGGGCGGCAGACTAGGGTTTTTTTTAGGGTTTTTTTCATTTTCACATTATTATTATTTTTTCGAATTTTCTGTAATTTTTCGTTTTTTTTTCTTTTTCCTTGTTTTTTTCATTTTATTAAACATGTTGGACCATATATTAGGCCCTAGAAAAAAAATTGGTGTGTACAGCTGCCCCTCTTTGCTCATTGCTCGAATGAGAGGAATGAAGCAAAGATCAGAAACAACAATTTTTTGGTGATAATGTCGTTCTCTTTTGGAGGCGAATCATGACACTCCCTCTTGGAGGTGATTAACAACATTCCTTCTTGGAAGCATACATTGGTATTTCATTTTGAAGGCCATTGATGACACTTCACCCAGAAGGCGATTGGTGGCACTTCATCTTGAAGGTACTTCATCTCGAAGGCGAATGGTGGCACTCCATCTCGAAGGCGATTGGTGGCACTTCATCTCGAAGGCGAATGGTGGCACTTCATCTCGAAGGCGATTGGTGGCACTTTATCTAGAAGGCGATTGGTGGCACTTCATCCTGAAGGCGATTGGTGGCACTTCATCTTGAAGGCGATTGATGACATTCCTGTCAACCTGTCTTGATAAAAAATGCATGTGTTTCTAATGTATTTATCTTACATGCAAAATGCTCCACTATTCTAAATGCATGAAAATTGCATATATTTTGAGTTCTGAAATTATTTTCATCGAGATCGAAGTCCTTGTACTTTTTCTGTCTGCCTCGTATCATGCCTCTTGAATTCGTTCCTTTCCATTTATCCAAGAATAGTGTTCGTGAGCATTTTCTAGCCTTATTATGTTCTAAAATCTCTTTTCGAGTAATACATCGAACATTAAGATATATTGTAAGCCCCCTTAGGTAGAGCAACGAAATTACCAATCAAAAGTATGCACAAATGTCCCAAATGACAGGTACAAGAAAATGCAAGATAACAAATATATATATATATATCATTGAATGAAAGTGGTCTGAGCCTTGACAGATGATAATCAAACGTCTAAGACAACAAAGGGAAACAAAAACAAAAGAAAGAGGAAAAAAAAGATAAAAAAAAATGCCCCTAAATATCAATTGCAAGGACTCAATTGCTACTTCGCTCAAGGATCTTTTTGAATATGACCTCCGCCCAGTAAAATTTGAGTTCTTGGACCACATATGAAGGCATGTAGATTTTCCCTTGATCATACTTGGACTATTCTTGAGCTTCTGACCCTTGAATTTTCTGTTGATTCTCAAACGCCTTTTCGGTTTTTTACCTCTTGGCTTTTCTTTTTCTTTTCTTTTTTTTTTACCAACAGGGCCCTTTCGGGTTTTCACCTCTTGACTTTTCTTTTTCTTTTCTTTTTTTACCAACAGGGCCCTTTCGAGTTTTCACCTCTTGACTTTTCTTTTTCTTTTCTCTTTTTTTTTTACCAACAGGGCCCTTTCGGGTTTTCACCTCTTGACTTTTTTTTTTTTTTTTACCAACAGGGCCCTTTCGGGTTTTCACCTTCTTGGTATGTCATGAATTCAAGCATAATACTTCTTCACTGAGTCAGAATTCACAGGACTGGATAACTCGTTCCCATCCATCTCGGTTAGGATTAATGCTCCACCAGAAAAAGCTTTTTTCACAACAAACGGCCCTTCCCAATTTGGCATCCATTTTCCTCGAAAATCCCTCTGCATAGGCAACCTCTTTTTTAGAACCAAATCTCCTTTTCGAAACGTTCTTGGTCGAACTTTCTTATCATGAGCTCGAATCATTCGCTTTTGGTACATCTGCCCATGACAAATTGCTTTCAATCTTTTTTCTTCTATCATATTCAACTGGTCATATCTAACTCGAATCCATTCAGCTTCGTCCAACTTAAGTTCCATTAAGACTCGAAGAGACGGAATCTCAACCTCAATCGGTAATACTGCCTCCATTCCGTAAACTAAAGAATATGGAGTTGCCCCCGTAGATGTTCGCACTGATGTACGATACGCTAGCAAGGCAAAAGGTAATTTCTCATGCCAATCCTTATATGTTATTGCCATTTTCCCCACAATCCGCTTGATATTTTTATTGGCTGCTTCTACGGCCCCATTCATTTTTGGGCGATAAGGTGCTGATTTATGATGCTTTATCTTAAACTGCTCACACACTTCCTTCATCATTTGGTTGTTCAGATTTAAAGCATTATCAGAGATAATTCTGTCTGGTAGACCATACCGACAAATGATTTCCTTTTTTAGGAACTTGCATACTGTCGACCTGGTTACATTGGCATACGAAGCAGCTTCCACCCACTTGGTAAAATAATCAATCATTACAAAAATGAAACGATGTCCGTTTGATGCTTTTGGCGTAATCGGTCCGATCACATCCATGCCCCACGCTGCAAATGGCCACGGAGCCGTTATAACATGAAGAGGTGAAGATGCCGCATGAATTTTATCTCCGTAAATCTGACATTTATGGCATTTCTGAGCAAAGTTGATGCAATCTTCCACCATAGACAGCCAGTAATAACCCAACCTCATAATCTGCCTAGACATACTAAGGCCATTTGCATGAATTCCACAAATTCCCTCATGAACTTCCTCAATAATCTTTTTTGTCTCATGGTTTTCTACACATCTGAGCAGCGTTTGGTCGCTCCCTTTTTTGTATAGAACTTCTCCGTCAAGAACGTACCCTGCAGCCATTCTTCGAATTGTTCTTTTATTCACATCATTTGCCCCCTCAGGATATTTTTGATACTTGATATATTGTAGAATATCGTAGTACCAAGGGTGATCATCTACCTCATCTTCGATGGTATAACAACTAGCGGGTGAATCATAAATACTCATTTGTATGGGCATTATATCATCTTCTTTGTTTGCTTTAAACATAGAAGCCAAAGTTGCCAATGCATCAGCCATCTGGTTATCTTCGCGGGGAAGGTAATGGAAAGATATCTCCTCGAACTCTTTTATTAATTCAAGGGCGAGTTTTCGGTACTCAATCAATTTTGCATCTTTAGTTTCCCATTCTCCACGAAGTTGATAAACCACTAACGACGAATCGCCGTATGCTTTTAGGACTTTAATCTTTCGTTGGATTGCCGCACGAAGTCCCATTATACACGCTTCATATTCTGCCATATTATTGGTACACTCAAAATTCAGTCGACCTGTAAATGGATAATGATTCCCTTTGGGAGACACTAAAACTGCCCCAATTCCATGACCAAATGCGTTTGAAGCTCCGTCAAAATTCATTTTCCAAGGTTTCCTGCCATTTGGTTCTTCTTCATTAGCAGTTAAGCACATTAGGTCTTCGTCGGGAAACTCAAAACTCAAAGGTTCATATTTAGAAGAAGCATGACTAGCTAAAAAGTCTGCAATAGCGCTACCTTTGATGGCTTTCCGATTTACATACTCAATATCATATTCAGAAAGTAATATTTGCCATCGAGCCATCCTTCCTGATAAGCCTGGCGATCCCATCATGTATTTTATTGGATCTAGTTTTGCAATTAACCATGTTGTATGGTATAGCATGTATTGACGAAGCCTACGAGCCGTCCAGACCAATGCGCAACATAATTTTTCAATAGAAGAGTATCTCGATTCACAATCGGTAAACTTTTTGCTGAGGTAGTAGATAGCTCGCTCTTTTCTCCCAGTTTCATCGTGTTGGCCCAATACACAACCCATAGAGTTTTCAAATACAGCTAGATACAAAATCAAAGGCTTGCTTGGTACAGGAGGGACTAACACAGGAGGTTTTGACAAATATTGCTTAATTTTATCAAAGGCCTCTTGACATGTTGAGTCCCATATGTCTGTATTATGCTTTCTTAAGAGTCGGAAAATGGGATCACATTTATCGGTTAATTGAGAGATGAACCGAGAAATATAATTTAAACGACCTAAGAAGCCTCGAATTTCCTTTTGAGTACGTGGAGGCGGAAGCTCTTGGATAGCCTTGATTTTTTCAGGATCTACCTCAATACCTCGCTTGCTAACAATAAAACCCAACAACTTGCCTGAAGCAACTCCGAAGGTGCATTTTGCCGGATTTAGCTTCAATTGAAATTTCCTCAAACGTTCAAAGAGTTTTCTAAGATTTGTGATGTGTTCTTCTTCTGTTCGAGACTTGGCGATCATGTCATCCACATAAACTTCTATTTCTTTATGCATCATGTCATGGAACAATGTTACCATGGCCCTTTGATATGTTGCCCCTGCATTTTTCAAACCGAAAGGCATCACTTTGTAGCAAAATGTGCCCCATTCTGTTACGAACGTAGTTTTCTCCATATCGTCGGGATACATTTTGATTTGATTGTAGCCGGAGAAGCCATCCATAAATGAGAACAAGTGATGTCTTGCTGTATTGTCTACCAACGTGTCTATATGTGGTAGGGGAAAATTATCCTTAGGACTAGCACGATTAAGATCTCGATAGTCAACACACATCCGCACCTTTCCATTTTTCTTTGGTACCGGAACAACGTTAGCTACCCATTCTGGATATTTGGCCACTTGCAAAAATCCAGCATCATATTGTTTCTTTACTTCCTCTCGTATCTGAAGTAACATATCTGGCTTCATTCTTCTGAGCTTTTGTTGTACAGGCTTGCATTCTGGCTTCAACGGAAGTTCGTGTGTTACAATATCTGTATTTAATCCAGGCATATCCTGGTAGGTCCAGGCAAACACATCCTTAAATTCTTGAAGTAAGGAGATGAGTTTGTTTCTTGTATCTGAAGATATGAAAGTACCGATCTTTATCTCTCTCTTGTCGTCCTGAGTTCCCAAATTCACTGTGTCCATTGGTTCTTGGTGAGGAAGA
The DNA here is from genome assembly GCA_958450335.1 of Hibiscus tridactylites. NCBI lineage: Eukaryota > Viridiplantae > Streptophyta > Magnoliopsida > Malvales > Malvaceae > Hibiscus > Hibiscus tridactylites. Next base: position 74,256,289 of record OY288288.1, on the reverse strand, counting down.
ATTTGTTTATTCTCATGCTCAATTAGTCTAAGTAGGTCAGGAGATAATTCATGTTCCTCATAGTTGTCGTCAGACTCATACTCTCCTAAGCATATAGTCTGTTCAAAGTTGACTTTTGAGCTCGAAGCAATGTCATTCGTGCAATTGATATCTAAAGGCCTGCGAATGTGTAAGAGGAAATATATATGTACAAGGCACAAGAAAGGGAAGTGTAGAATGTTTTAATGAAATGAGACAAGTGAACAAAAGAAAAGAATGTACAAACAATGAGATCAGATTGAAAGGGAAAATGCATTCATTTATTGAATTGATAAATTGATGCCTAAATGGGGGCCCTTACAATAAATCCCTACTACTTTCGGGCTTAAGTAGCGGGCAAGTTTCGAGCATTACTCTGATAAAGATTTAAAAACAATGGGGAGTTCAACAGCGGTCCAGTTATCCAAGACACAACCCGGAGGACACAGGCAAATTTTGGACCGATTTTTTGCGATTTCTTCCTCTTCCCCTATAGCGTTTATACTCAGTTCTTCGAACCTCCCTGAAGGCACCCCTAGGATTTTCTTTTCAGAGTGAATGTGTCCCCCAGACACGAAGGTTTCAGAAATATGGGGAAATGCCATCAATTCCCCTTCGATACTCTGGCCAATCAATCTGGCCCTTCTCTTTGCTCTCGTTTTCAAAATTTGTTTCATCCTTTGACGTGGATTTGGCTGAAATCCAACACCACTTCGATCATATTTCAGACATGGTTGTATCGCCGTGTGCATCCCTTGCAAATATTTCCCAAGTCCTTTTCCTGATTTGGCTCCTTTCCCAACGGTGAGTCGTATTCCCATCATAGTATTCTTTGAGAGTTTGGGTTTTGGGATCTTATTTCCTTCAGCAACAAAAGTAGCATTCACGAATTCAAGTGATCGAAATGTACACTCGACTGCATTTTCATCGACATCAATGTATGGAGCTTCCGTTGATGCGGATGCAATGATATCGTCCTCAGCGCTAACGCTTACAAGGCGTCCGTCAATTGCAAACTTAACTTTCTGGTGAAGCGTTGAAGGTACTGCTCCGGCCGCGTGAATCCATGGTCGTCCCAATAGACAATTATAAGCAGGTGTGATGTCCATAACAATAAACTCTACGTTATACGTAACTGGACCAATCAGAAGTGGGATGTCAATCTTCCCCACGACTTCTCTTCTGGTTCCGTCAAATGCCCTTACAGTTGTGTGACAAGGTCTCATGTGAGCTTTATCCACTGGAAGCCTATTTAATGTGGTCATGGGCATGACGTTCAAAGCAGATCCATTGTCGACCAGAACATGAGGTAGTATATGTCCATTGCAATAGGTAGTTATGTGTAATGCTTTGACGGACCCCGTACCTTCAAGAGGAATTTCATCCTCGCTAAAAGAGATAAAACTGTCAGCGTGTAGATTATTTACCAATCTATCCAACTTATCCACTGAAACATCATTTGGGACAAATGTTTGGTTCAACACTTTTAGGAAAGCATTTCTGTGGGGTTCTGAACTCAGCAACAAAGACAACACAGATATACGACCTGGTTCTTTGTGTAATTGTTCAACCACACTGTATTCGCTATGCTTGATGAACTTCAGGAATTCACGTGCTTCTTCCTCTTTTACAGGTTCATTGATTTCTAGTTTTTCTCCAATCAGTGGGAACTTGCCCTTTTGCTCAACATCTCTTATCTCTACTGATTTTGCAATTTCAGGAGAGTAACATCTTCCATTTCGGGTGAAGTTCCCAACTCCACTAATTCCTGCAGCCGCAATTTCAGAATCCTCTTTTCCTGTAATAGTCATGTTACAACCATAAATCCATGGCACTTGTCGGTTACTCTTGTATGGGAAAGGAGAAGGAGTCTCAATCACCAATCGAGGCAGAGGCTTCTCTAATTCCTCTTCGTGCATTCTGGGCCAATTGATCACAAAAGGTCGTCTGGCTTCATCACTCTTTTTGGACAATTGTCCATCCACAGTAAAAACATCCCTAACTTCTTGACTCTTTTCAAAAAACTCTATTTCTTTATTGTCCATCAGTTTCTGGACAATCTTTCTAAACTCACCACAATGTTGAATCTCGTGATCCACATCATCGTGGAATTCACAGTAATCACCTTTACTAGTCATAACAGCTCCACGGTTAGAACTCACCAATCCTCTTTCTGCCAGTTTCTTCCAAACCCACTTTAACGGTGATTGCACTTCAGATAGTCGTGTCTTAATCTTAAACTCTCCGCCTCTCATCACAGCGTTAACCTTTGGTTCTTCATGTGTCGGTAGAGGGTTATTAGCGACATTTGGCCCATCTGGTGTGTTGAATTGAAGGATATTTTGATTAATCAAACTCTGAACCCTTCTTTTGAGAGCTTGGCAATTTTCGATTGTATGACCAGGGATTCCAGCATGGAATTCACAATGTGCAGAAGGATCATACCATTTTGGGTATGGTGGTTGCAACGGTGTGAGAAAGACGGGGGATATCAATCGTTCTTCCAATAATTTAGCATACAACTCTTTGTAAGAAATTGGAATAGGCGTGAAAGATTGTCTTTCTGTATTAGTCCTTGGTGGCTTGGGCCCTCCTTGCGATTGTTTTTCTTGATTTGGAGAGGTTGTAGTGGGTTTCGAGTATCCTGTACGATATACAAATTGTGGTGATGATTGATATCTGGGGTATGGATGCCCATTATCTCCCACAACATTAATTTCATTCTCTTTCTTTTTGGTATACGGTTTTTTTGAAGTCTCGAAACTGCTAAGTTTCCCACTTTTAATAGCACGTTCAATTGCTTCACCTGTTGTCACTAGATCGGCAAAGTCTCTAGTGGTATTACCGACAAGCTTCTCATAGTATGTTGACTCCAAGGAATCAATGAAGAGGGTCGTCGTCTCTTTTTCAAGTAGTGGTGGTTGGACTTGTGCAGCCATGTCCCTCCAACGTTGGGCATATTGTCGGAACGTTTCATTGTGCCTTTTTTGCATGTTTTGGAGTGTCAAACGATCAGGTACCATGTCCAGGACATGCTTGTATTGTTCTTTGAAAGCACGTGCTAAGTCCCTCCATGTGCTTATTTGGGCTCTATTCAACTGATTATACCACCGCATGGCAGACCCAGCTAAACTGTCCTGAAAGCAATGAATTAACAACTTATCGTCGTTCCCGTACCCCGTCATTTTACGGCAAAACATAGTAAGGTGGGCATTAGGACAACTCGTGCCATCAAATTTCTCAAATTCTGGCACTTTGAATTTTGGGGGTAAAATCAGATCAGGGACCAAGCTCAGCTCTATTACATCTGTCCCTATGAAGGCATCAGTACCTTCCATAGCTTTGATTCTTTCTTCCAAGCACCTGAACTTGTCATCATTTATTCTAAAATGTTTGGGTTGCCCTTTCTTCAAATTTTCCGACTCATCAGGGTCATCAAAATTTGGGATTTCTGGTTTGATTGGGTTTCCCCACATGTTTGAACCAGAAGCGCCTTGAATATTTGTTTGGTTCTGGACATTTGATTTTAGCCCGCCGGCCGAGAACACAAACCGAGGATGTGTTTCTTTTGACCCAAAAGGTGATGAGGAGTCTTCCTCGTGAACTTCGTGAGCTTTTCCTTTTTCAGCGTTTGTTGCCTTGGATAACAACTGTGACAGCTTATCCTCTAACTTGCTTAGAAGAATCTCTTGACTTTTCCCTATGTCGTCTCTCAAGCCCTTTACATCCTGAATGACTTGTTCTTGAAATTTTTCTAGCTTCTGGAGTCTCTCTTCCATTTTTCTAGCTTTGAATCTCGTGTAGTGAGGATGGTCGTTTTGATCGTCCCTCGCTTCCAGTATCACTAATATTGAACTCCCACGGATTAGTGTTTTATTTAATGTTAATGCATATGAAACACATGGTATAAATGTAATGTGTAATGATGAATGCAAGAATGAATGCAACTAGGTGTTGGTTAGAAAAATTAATAGGATAGAAGAATATTCGCACAAACCGAAAAAAGAACTTTTATTAAATAATTGAAAAGAAAAATCTAATCCATCCACCAAAATAAAATAAAATAAAAAATCATCCATGAACATCCACAAATAAAAATATAATATCCCAAAAACATAAAGAAAGAAAAAAAATCTCCAATCATCGTTTTTAATGACAAAAAACAAATTAACACCAAACTCGACGGTATGGCTTAGCTTGACCTCCCAACTTCTCAACTTTTCCCAAAAACTTCTTCCATTCGTTTGCAAAGTGTGTCGAGGAATCGATCCAATGCTTCAACGACCCTGCTTCCTTGGCCAAATCGGTGATGTGCTCAGCTGTCTTCCGGATCTGAATGAGCGCTTCCCTCATCAAGTCTTCCCTCACCTTGATATCACCCCTTGCAAACCGAAGTCGTAGGTCCCACTGTTCCTTGCTAAGTTTAGCATCCCTTTCCATATCATCTATCAAGTCCCTGTGTTGTTGTAGTGAATTTTCTAATGCTGTTACCAACTCCTTCAACTTCTCATTTTCAACTTGCGCCTTTTCAAGCTCAATCACCGAGTCTTGTTGTTGGTAGATTTGAAGAATCCCTTGTAGAGATGCAAGATGTTCTTGCAGTTCTTGGTTCTGAGCGCGACTAACCATGAGATCATTAAGGGTTGTCGTATTTGTCTGTTGGGCTGCTTGCAAATTAACTGTAAGTTCTTCCACTCGATTTTCTTTGGTTTTCAATAGCTTCATACTACGCTTCATATCGTTCTCCAGATCACGAATCTCTTGCTCCCATTCTTGTGGAGTTTTATGCAAGTTGGCGTTCCTTATCTTCTCCTGAAGTCCCCTATAGCCCTCTTGTAAGTCATTTAAATCTGCACTCACAATGCTCAACTTCTTTTCAAACTCCTTCGAATGATTTTTAAAATATGTAGCATGGTACTCTAGCTCTTCATTTTTGGCTTCTAGCTCAGCGATCCTTTTATTCAGCGCTTTCTTCTCCTCCTCACACTCTTGTCTAACTATGTCAGCTTCCGTAGGCATTTCTCTGAATCGTTCCTCTAAAGATGGAGCATTCCCTTGGCTAGGTGATGGGATGTTGCAATTTTTCCTCTTTGTCCTCCAAATTTGGTAATCCGAAGTAAGCCTTAGAGGTCCGAATCTGGCTTGGTATGGGTGAGCCCAAGCTCTGGCTATCTCGAGAATTTGCTTTTTAGACTTCTCTCTCTCGAAGACGAATTCACACATCCCTAATCCCCTCGTGGCTGGAACAAATTGTAATGATCCATATTGCCTTGATACCAATAGAGGAGCATATCCAGTTGCACCCCAGATACCGAGAAGAGGGACCCAATCAAAGGCACCACACTTGTACAGGATATAATTGTAATCCAACCAATAAACCCGCCAAGTAATGTCCTCCATCCTCAGGTCTCGCAAGATTGATTCCCATTCTCCCGACGTTTTTTCCTTTTTTGGCTCCTCTGTTAAGAACTCCCTTAATGGTGAATACTGTGGAGTATGTACGCGTCTGGACAACTTCCTCTTGGCTCCCAAGTGACTTTGCATCCATACGGTGAGGAGTTGTGCACATCCTATGAAATATACGCCTTCATGCCTTTTGAGGAAATTAAGGGATCGAAAGGTCTCCGCCAAGATAGCCGGAACTGGATTAAGGCCTGAATCGAGCTCTCCAAATAAATCTATCACTGACGCCTCAATGTGTCCAGCTACTTTGGGAAAAATGATCAAGCCATATATCCCTAAGGCAAATATATCAACTTGTTTTCTCGGATCAGGGTGAGAATGGATCAATCCCCGAAGTCTATCCCAAACGATGGCTTTACTTCCCCCTTTGCCTTGAAACTGGGCTTCCACCCATGACATGCTAGTCCCAGTCAAAGTCATAAGTTTCTCCTTGTATGTCTTAGGTTGAGCTCCTTTCACATAAATTTCAAACTCATGGACCTTCCTTAGGTGGAGCAGCGCCGCATACTCTTCTATCGTCGGGGTCATGTCCTCCCCGTTGAATGTGAAGCAATTGTATAAAGGGTTCCAAAATTGCGCCATGGCTCGTATCAACCCCTTATCTGCATGCACTTGTAGCAAATAGGCTATGTCTCCATATGTGTCATACATCATCTGCTTCTGATCAGTCTTCCACTGGCCCCAGATCTGCGCTAATTCTTGGGTGTCGTTCTGCTTAAGCTGAAGGTGAACATATCCTGAGAATTGTTCATCGGGTCTTGCTAGTATGCTGTCACCTCTTCTTCTCTGGGTGTTTTCTGACCATTTTCGAACATCATCGTTTCTCTCCGATAAGCACTGAACTCTTTTGGCCATGACGAAGATTTTTCTATTGAATTAATTTAATAACCAACACTCTTCTATGATGATGATGATGCATGTGTACATAAACAATAAACACCCAAAGAAATTTGATTAGTGTCGCACAAATATAACAAATAATTAAATACAAAAAAAAAATATATGAAAAATAAAAGAAACAAAACGAAACAAAACATATGTTCATATATCAATGGGTGACACCTTAAGGTTTGAGTTCAGCATGGCTCTAACATGGGTGGGTTTCTACGGTTTGCTATATGAGGTTATGGTTCTAGACAGGGTACCCGAATTGTCCTCACTGACGCCTGCTAAGGCTAGTAAGGTCCCTAGTCCTCCCCCATTATAGGTTCTCAGGACTCGGTTCAATTCGAGGGGATGCACTTCCCTATGACCATACGGAGGTTACCCTCACGAAGTCATAGATCATATGCATCCCGGAGGCGACTACTATCCCATACGGAGGTTAACCTCACGAAGGAGCAGCGTTTTGCCCCCACTTAAACGGGACCAAGCTCGGGTAGAAAGCTCATGGAATGATGCAACACAACATGTACCCCTTTTTGTGTGGCTTGACTCTCTTGAATAGTCCCCAGCGGAGTCGCCAAGCTGTCGACGTCGTTTTTGGTCCGGGCCGAAGTTGATTGGGCCTTCAAAGGCTCGTCGTGGATTGGAGTCGCCATCGGTCATTTTGGATTGGGTATGACCGAAAACCTGTAAAATTAGCCTGCGTCTGAACCGGAGTCAAGTTGGGCTCGGGAGTCAGTTACGTGTGGGGAAGGTTATAGCACCCCCACAACGCCCAAAATTGGTACCTAAAGGGGTTGTGTTGTCTAAAAGGCTTCAAAGATAGGGTTAATAGCATTACTATACGCGATGAGAAAAAATCGAATAAATTAAAGAGAAAAAAAACTAAGCATGCTAAAAATGATATATATAAAAAAAAACAAATGGAAAATTAATATTTTTCATTGAAGACCATAACCTTAAGTCAAATCATAATTTATCTCGAATTAAGCGAATTGTTAATCAAACATCTTTTAAGACTAAATCCCATTATTCACAAAATTTTAAGACCAATTTATAATTAAACTCAATTTTAAATCCAATTAAAATATTAGTCATCCACCTTAAAATGAGAAAAAAAAAATTAATCAAGATATCCTAAGTAAATTATTCGTTCTTTAATCATCTAATTAATTATGGGAATTAAGGACCTAATTAAAAGAAATTAAATATTAAAGTTCAAAAAAAAAACTAACTAAACCTAAAATATAAAAAGCCTAAAGTAAATGAGGGACCTAGGGCGTGATTATCCCCTAAACTTACAAAAGCAAAATCAAAGCCAATTCATGCGTGTTTCAGTTTCCCAAAGATGTTGCTTTCCAATGCATGTGCTGTCACCATTAAATTATTTAAATAAAAGTGAAATCAATTTGAAATAAGTTTTATTTGGTTTTCCCGTGCAGTGTGAGCTGTTCTAATTAATAGAGTTGCCATATTCGATTCCCGTGCACTGAGCCATTATTATTAATGGGGTTCTGATTCCTTTTATTTTTTTTATCCCTGAAGCTTATTAAATGGTTACCCACATCTCCTTTAACCTATTTTTCTTTTTTCCTTTAATCAGAACAAAGCAATACCATCTTCATCTCTAGTATTTCAGTCACCACTGCCATCGTCGGCCAAACGCCGACGACGGCGAAATTTTTTTATTTGATCGTTTCTTTTTAGTTCTAAGCCCGAATCTAACGTCAGTTTCAGCAAAAACCAAACAAATCGAAGTAGATCTAAACAAAACGATTCGAGTTTTACCTTTCTCAAACACTTGAATCCGTCGTTTGATCGGTCTGCTTTCGGAAGATGTTGAATCTGACAATATTGTGGGCTCTTCCACCGTTGCAATCTAGCCAATAACACTCCGACCACCGTGAATCAAGGTAAAAACGTGGCTTTCTTCTAACTATTTTTCTGATTTTTGCTCTGATTTTCTCCTTCCTTTCTCGACTGAGTACCCCCCTCCCGTTCTCTTTGCCTTCTTATTTATAGCCCAAAATTAGGGTTTTTTTTTAAGTTTTTTTCTTCCCGGATTTTTAGGGGATAAGCTTGGATGTGGGTGTGGAGCGCAAGAAACGGGGATGCTGATCAGGTAGAAGAGTCCTCGCGGCCATGGACTCTTACGGGCGGCAGACTAGGGTTTTTTTTAGGGTTTTTTTCATTTTCACATTATTATTATTTTTTCGAATTTTCTGTAATTTTTTGTTTTTTTTTCTTTTTCCTTGTTTTTTTCATTTTATTAAACATGTTAGACCATATATTAGGCCCTAGAAAAAAAATTGGTGTGTACAAACATGATAGCATGATCTTAAGTGAAGAATTAGATGCCTTTGAATCTTTGAAGCATGATTAGTTCGAATAATCTGTAATAACAATATAGAGTGCTTGATTGATGGTCATTAATGGACTAATCGGTGTCTATGATTGTGTAACATGTAAGAATTAACATCAACCTTATGAAATAAGTTTTAAAAGTATATACTTGGACTTCCATGCTTGAGTTGATAGTGATAAGCTAGTTAGTGAAAGCTTAAAATGTTTGAACAAATCTAGAAAATTAGAACTAATCAAGCAAAAATATATTAATAAAATTTTCAATTGAGCTTGAATTTTTAAGTCAGACAAATATAAGAATTGAAATCACAGAACTAAAAGTAGAAACACTAAATTTCAAATAGTTTAAGAGTACAGTGACTTGAGTTACAATTAAACCCATATTTAAATTAGGTTAAGTTTTAAAGAAATAATTTCGAGAAAATAGAAATGCGATAATGGAAACCAAAACGCCTCCGTTTCTCATGTGCTCTAAAAACACAAACCGCAAAAATAAGAAACAAAAGTTTCTCCACCAGGAAAAAAATTGGCGGCACCCGACGAGATGTCGAACTCAACGGAGCAAACCCTAGACGACGAACTTAGACTGTCCGACCAGAGCCCTAAAAATCAGCTCCGTGAAGAGCAACAACAGGCTCAAGAATGGGAGACCCTGGCTCGAGCATGGGTGTGTGCGTTTCCAGAAGCAAAAGCAGTGACCGTGAGCCAAGTCGAAGTCTGGATCGACTCTAACTTCGACTCGTTACCAGCCGATCTCCAATCCATGCCACGATCTGAGCTCATCGAAAGACTCCTCTCAATCCAAAATTACTTCAGATTTCCCTCCCAGACCCAGGTTTTAATTTCACTTTCACTCTCCATTTTTTCAGCATTTATTACAGTGGGTTTTTTTGTATAATATATGGTATCTCAATCTATGTTTTAATGTGCAGATTTAATAGCCTGGTCACTGTATTAATTGCTTGGATATTCCTAGCCACTGATAAAAAAAAAGTAACGGTTCCAGAAATTAATCAATAAATAATGCTGGGATTTTTTTAATTTTATTTATTTACTGTTTCGAATGCTTGCAATGTGATTTTGTCAAGTAGAGAGTTCAGAACATGGGGAAAGGTTCAGTGCCTGTAAGTTTAAAGAAAAGGCGTGTTTATTTACTTCTTGATTTAGGGATCTCTGTATACAGATAGACTGAATGAATACGATTTGGATAAGGATGCAGTGAAATGAAAATTGCTTATTTGCTTTCTTCATATTTGTTCCTAAATTTTATGGGTTTTTGTTTCTTATGGACTGTTGATGTTGAGGCTGTAGTTTTGTGTTCTTTGTGCTTATCCTTTTTTGTATTGTCTCTTTTGGTAGGAAAGAGAACCAAGTCAGCATGAACTTCCGCCGGCTCGGTTTCAGCGCACCGATCAGTGGATACCGGTCTATTCTTGGTTAGAATCTTTGGATACCGATGAAGTGGTCAAATCTAAAGATATTGCGGATTGGTTAAGCGATAACCAACAAGTCAAGGATCAATTGTGCTCAAGGCATTCTCGGTATCATTTGATGCACTATATAAAAAAGTGCCATTTAAAGATATTAAAGAGGAGGGAAAAGAAGGTAACGATTCTTCTTACTTGTAATGTAGGTGCTGCAATTGACGTTTCATGTTTTTTTTACTTATCATATTCGTGGTCTTAAATACTCATTTCATCGCATTGAACTCACTAAGAATCAGCTTCAGCTGTTTCTCTCTTTGTTGATTGCGGATTTCAGCTAATACTTCACTGCTTTTGTACTAATTCAGATTAGTGTCACTGCCTGTACTTGAACAGGTTGTATCGCAGCCCTTGAATAAAGAAAGTGTTTTGAAAGTTCGGAAGGATGTAGTGGCAAAAAAACCAGCACCAGTACCAAGTATGTCTGATTTCTGTTGGTTTAAATGATGTTTAGGGCAGGTTTGGTTGTTAAATACCAAAAGAGTGTCCTTCCTTGGCGTAGAGTAGAGACAAGCATTGTAGATCATAAACCTCCACAACTGCAAACCTTCCCCTGCATCTATGAAATTTGAAATGGCAATTTTGTTTAAGTCAATGTTCATAAACTCTACAAATTAATTAAAATCAAATGGTAATGATTTATAATCATACTGTTATAACTATTAACTGAATTTTAGTGGGATGTTCTTTTGCCCCTCAATGACTTTGTTTTGGGCAGCTACTTGCAGCTCTAAATTGTTTGGTGATTGTCTTTTCTCGTTTCCCCCTCTTCACAGATTCTGTGTTGTAATCTGTGATGATGAAGTTTAATGGTTATATTGATGCTTAGATACTAACTTATGATCTCTGCACTGTTTTGAAGGTTTCTTTTGCTTGTTTGTTGAACTTGCTTTCTTCCTTTGTTATTTCTCAAATTTTCGTATTAAAGTAAAATAGAAAAAAGAATATTTCATGATAAATCAGAAAAATGCTAGAATATGTTTCTTTATGTAAATCAGAACAATATGATCTTCAGCATGTTATAGAACATTTTTTCTGATGTTCTCTCATACTTTCTTTTATCTGTTGCTTCAGTCTAATTCTCTTTTTCTCATATTATCTAGGCAATCCTTTGAACAATTTACCTAAAGATAGTGACCTCTACATAGCAAAACGGAATGAAGCTCTGCGTAAATATGAGATGTGAGTCCTTTATTTTATTTTCCATAGTTTTACTTAACCTTTACAATATAAAAAAATGTTTTCTGAGTCTGTTGGGTAATTGTTGTATTGAAATTTCAGCTTACTAGAGTTGGAGAAAAAGCTTGCCCCTGTGTTTTCAAGGAAGAAATGAAGGGATCTGAAATGAACCCAGAACAAAGCTGTATTGATAACCTTCTCTTTTACAGTATTAAAGTATAGAGTTTGCATGTGATTAGACTATGGTGATTCTAATTCATGCATTTTATGTGCAAATATTACTGCTTAGGAATCTTATGCAATGATCTTTATTCCACAATTGTTTCAAGATTTACTTCATTATTTGCCATTGTTCTGCCTTTAATGTGCCATCACTCTGGCTGTTGAGTGGCACGAGTACCTACTGAGAGCAATAGAACTACCCATTTCATAATTAAAATATGAATATGAGTTTAGGCACTATTTTGTGTTCTATGTTGCTCTAAATTTTCTTTTCTTGAAGTATTCGCGTTGGACAACCATATCAACATGGGTATTGGATATGATCCTATTCCTCCAAGTATATGGACCATATCCTCGTACTCTGTCAGCATGTCCTAATATAGGTGTCTGATTCAGCTAGTTGTGGAAAAAATGAAGAGTCAAAGTTACATTCCCTCAGGACAAAAGCTTGTCTGTTCTGTAATGTGTCAACTAATTGCTAATACATTCATGTAGATTACATGAAACTCTGACTGTGAATGAATGGCCACGTCTCTTCCATTTTTCATTTCACTGTCTGTTACTTTAAATAGCTAGTTAATTTAAATTTCTGTTTCAATAACTAGAAATCAAAATGACATGTAATGTCAAAAAGTTAATAACTAAAGTAATAATACAATACAACTTTTGTGTTTATGTGTATTAGTATAATATTACCTACTTAAAAATTACTATTATTTTATTATATTAATTTATCAAAGTAATATTAAAATAGAATTCATAATTAAAGAATTTCTGTAACCACTATTTAAATATAATAATTTTAATATTAAATGACTGGTCCTTTGAGTTTGTATTTTTGGAGTTTATAATCTTTTTACATGTTTTAAATCTTAAACTAAACTTCTAATACTTAACAAATATGTGTAAACTTATATATCAAAACTTTTTTTTAAGTTAAGATTTTTCAAGTTTAGAGGATTATGGACTCAGATTTTTAGGAATCACATTCATTTTTATCACCACAACGTATCAGACGAGTATGCAAACTGGCTACTAGTTTTTAGTAATAAATAAAGTCTCTTGAAATTTGCCCAATAAATCCAAATAAATGGGCTTAATATAGGTAAAAGAAGATGGAAGCCCAATAGAAACTCGTGTACCCTTAAAACCTTCCCTTTTATTTCCTAAAGAAACCCTAACACTGCATCCCTTCTCTTCATCTCTTGTAGTGGTAGGGAAGTGGGAACTATCACGCCCAGCAGCAGCCATGGTTCGTCAATCTTCCTCATTTTTGCTTATTTTTCGTTTCTCTTTAGAAATATTCAACTTTAATTCCAAAACGTATGGTTTTCACTTTTTGGGTTTGATTTGTTTTCACTATTTTTTTCCCTAGGTGAAGTATTCGAGGGAACCAGACAACCCCACCAAATGTAAGTTTTTATTTGGGTTGTTTATCATCAGTGTCACTTACCATCAACTCTTATATTCTGTTTGGTAGCTGGGAAAACTGTAGGAAACCTGCATGCAATACTCAATTGTATTTTCTGTGCTTCTTTCTTTTTTGAAATCATTTGCAGCAGTACTGGAACATGATTGTTTGTTATTGTATAACTTGTGTATCAGCTTGCAAAGCTAGGGGCTCAGACCTTCGTGTTCATTTTAAGGTATGCTTATCTCTTTTTAGTGATTATCTGTGGATATGAAATTTTGAATTGTCCAAAGGTACACTTTTCACCTTTCTATGTCTATGTTATGTTACTTGGATCCTTCATTTTCTTTTTGGAAGTATATAGATCCGACACTAATGTTTGATCTTTGTATGGACATGGGATACTTTCTATAAGAACCTCCAAATACATTGAAATTTTGAAGAAAAATAATTATATTCAATTCGAACACATAAAGTCCCAGTAATATAGTTCCTTGGTATTAAGTTAATGATTTGAACAACTTACATTTAGATTACCGAGATTCGTCCTTCTGCTAAATTTTGTAGTGACCAGGATAGCTTTACTTGCTTTATTCTTTAACCATGACATTGTCGTTGTTCTAAAAATTGGACCTGAGATCAAACTTGGTGAGGCCTCCCTGCAACCGGTTGGTTATAGCTGTGACTTGTGGTGCCAATTGTACAATAACAAATACGGTTATATCTGTGGCTTGTGGTGCCAATTGTATGATATTGTTTGCTTCATGCTCTAGTCTTGTGTGAAAATGTAGTATTCTTGGTCTTGGGCCCTAGGATGGTTAAGGTGTTAGTAACACCACTACTAACAATGACGGCACCCAATCATCATGTCAAGTATTTCAGCTATGATAATGATTATGCTTCATATCTAACAGAATACACGGGAAACTGCCTTTGCAATCCGAAAGCTACCTTTGACCAAGGCTAAAAGGTACTTGGAGGATGTTATCGCACACAAGCAAGCAATCCCATTCCGACGCTTCTGTCGTGGAGTTGGGCGAACCGCACAGGCTAAGAATCGTCATTCTAATGGGCAAGGTCGATGGCCCGCGAAATCTGCAAATTTCATTCTTGATTTGCTCAAAAACGCTGAGAGCAATGCCGAGGTATCGCTCGATGAATATGCATTTTCCTCTATTAGCCACACTCTTATTTGTTGAACTCATCTCATCGTCATTCCACTTTTTTCTTAGGTGAAAGGCTTGGATGTAGATTCACTTTTCATATCTCACATTCAAGTCAATCAAGCTCAGAAGCAAAGACGCCGAACATATCGTGCTCACGGAAGAATAAACCGTCAGTGGTGTCTTTGATGCTGCCTTGTATTACTTGTGGGTTGTGGTTTTAATTTTCTGAGTTGTGTTAATGTTGTTTTCCCTTTGCAGCTTACATGTCTTCACCGTGCCACATTGAACTGATTTTGTCGGAGAAAGAGGAAGCTGTCAAAAAAGAGGTAAATATTTCGATAAGATTAGCTTCGTTGGTATCTCACATTGCACCGCATAATATTCGATTGTGGTTTTTTTGCAGCCGGAGACTCAGTTGGCTCCGAGGAAAGCAAAGGGTCAATCCGTATGAAGCGGTGCTGAATGACGGATCACAATTTGGAAATTATTACCATCTTTTTATTTGATTGTTTTTTGTAACGTGGACATTTTTGTTTCCTTCATAATGAGGTGCTTAAGACTCGAGTTTGTTTATGGAGATGCTTGGTATCTCTATGGTATGATATGATCCACATGGATTTTGTGTATTTCAAAATTTTTTATTTCTTCCACTTTTAAATCTTAATGGTAGGGTTTAGGCTCTGAAATGGAAAAATTATATCATAGACGGCTTGGCACATTATTTATGCTCACAACTAATAAAAATAATTTTTTTTTCATGCCTTATTTTTTAAGTGAATTTTTAGTTGATAAAAATTATTTTTTCAACTTAATTTAAGGTAGATATGATTGAAGATTTACTTAGTAAAATTATAACATGGATAAATTAATAAAATGGTTTAATTTTATTGGTTGGGATTATGGATGATGTAATGAATAAGGATGGGCATTTTACTTGATTTGGTCAGATTTTGATTTGGCCCGATTGAGTTGGAATTTTTTGATGAAAAATTAGGTTCGCGTTGAGTTTTTTGATGAAAAAAGCACACGTGGCATATTGACTAGGAGAAAGAAAATCACACGTGGTATACTAAAATAGAAACAACTCTTCACATTTGGAACTGTTTTGCTAAAAGAATAAGTAGGGTACAAAAATAGAAAAACGAGTAAAGGTGGGTACTAAAAATATAGTTATTGCTTTTTTATTTAAGTCCCGAATTTTTCTTTTGAATTTTAATTTAATTCAATTGAGTCTCAATTTAGATTAATTTAATTGAAATTCTACATTTAATTTTAAAATTCTTTTAATTATGTTCTTGATTTAAATATTTAATTAAATTTAAATGCATAAATTAGAAAGCTAAATCATAATTAATCTCATAAACTGTTAGTATTAAATCATAAATTATAAACCTTAAAAGATCATGATTAATCTCATAAACTAACTCAAATATAAATATTAAATAATAAAAATACTCAAATCGAATTGACACAATCTTATCTATCCTACGTTAACATACAATCTTCTTTCACGTAAATAAGGCTATAACCCTAATAAAAGTTGTGATATTTGAGAAATAGTGTAAAAGAAGAAGGGCAAAAGAGCAAATTTAGTTGAGAAGAAGCTGGAAAAGACCGCTGCTTGAGTTTCAAGCATCGGTGGCTCCGAAGTCTCAACCAAACACCAACTTAAATCTCAAACCACTGTTAAAACCCACAAATCCTTTGGGACAAAAAAAGGTTAGAGAAATCGAAAATGGCGAGCAATTCAATCAACTTGGAAGATGTACCGTCTGAATCACTGATGACTGAGCTTCTTCGCCGCATGAAATGCGCCACCAAACCCGAGAAGCGTCTCATCCTCATTGGTACCGTCTTTTTTTTGCTTTGAACTCCCGTTGTTTTGGATTTGATTTTTCGTTTTTTCTTCTGCAAAATGTGGTATTTTTTAGATCCGAGAGTTGGTTGAATTTTATTTGGTTCTTTCAGAGGGAACCATTGAAACGTAGTTTGAGTTTTTAAAGCTCCAAATTCAATCGAAATTTTGAACTTTTTATTACTTTATCATACAATTTATGTGAACAAAAATGTCTGTAAAGACAAAGTGGGGTATTGGCCTTTGGAAATATGTAGGGCAAAACCCGACCTGTAATTTTGCACCGATCTGCTCTGAATGGCCGAACTGGCCGTGATTTCCCCCCCTTAAAAGTGGATCCGCCCCCGTCCCGCTCTATTGCCAAATTTGGGGGTTTTGTAATGACTAATTACAATTCTATGATCGACATCTCTTTTCTTATGCCCCATTGCCATATTTGGGGGATTTATAACGTTAATTCGTATGTGTTTCATCTTTGTATGTTTTTTCAACAATAAAATGAAGTCATTTTTCTTGACAGTTATTATTATGACCTACCAAGAAATAAGTTTGCCTTTAGTGGTAGAGTTTCAGGCTGCACAATATTTATCGACTGTCGGTATTTGTCTATTAATTGTTTAGCATTTTGTAGAAAGATGACTTGCTTCTAATCATTGTGGAATCTTATGAGTGACAGGTCCACCCGGATCGGGAAAAGGTACTCAATCACCAATAATTAAGGATGAGTACTGCCTGTGTCACTTGGCCACTGGTGATATGCTGAGATCTGCTGTTTCTGCTAAAACCCCTCTCGGTGTTAAGGCCAAGGAGGCTATGGATAAGGTCAAATTCGTTTCCACCATGTGTTGGGATTTTTTAATAGTTCTTACTAAAGAGGTGTTTTGTGATTGTTCCGTAGGGAGAGCTTGTTTCCGATGACCTAGTTGTTGGCATTATTGATGAAGCAATGAAGAAACCTTCATGTCAAAAAGGTTTCATTCTCGATGGATTTCCAAGGACTGTAGGCCAAGCACAGAAGGTGTCGCCTTCTTTCAAATCTTCACGCACCTTGGGTTTTAAAATTTTTTATACCCACTCTTATCATGCATTTTTTATCTTTGGTTTGCAGCTTGATGAAATGCTTGAAAAGCAAGGAGTTAAGATTGATAAGGTGCTTGATTTTGCAATTGATGATTCAATCTTGGAGGAGCGGATTACTGCTCGCTGGATCCATGCTGCTAGTGGTAGAACCTACCATACAAAATTTGCCCCTCCTAAAGTTCCCGGCGTTGATGATGTAAGTCGAACAATTTTACTTCAGTTTGTCCCATAAATTTAGTTCATTGCCAAAGAACCTTTTTACCTTTTTCACCAGTTGACTGCGCAAGTGGTAAATTAAGCAATTTTTTTGCAAGACAGTTTATATGAACTAATTTTTTGCGAGTGGTAAATTAAGCAATTTGTTTATGTATCAATCTCTTAACCTTTACCTTTATATAAGCTTCATTACCGATTTTTCCAAAGTAGTTGCATTTATATTAACGACCTCGCTTTCATGTTTACCTTCTCTTCAAGGTGACTGGGGAGCCTTTGATTCAGCGTAAGGATGATACTGCGGAAGTTCTCAAGTCAAGGCTAGAGGCATTTCACAGGCAAACTGAACCGGTATGCTCTCTGTTTCCAACCTTGTGCAAATTGTGAAAGACCAACAATATATTTTTAGTATTGATTTTAACTAGTTGGAATCGGATAGTTACTATTATAGGTGCAAGTCATTTTACTCAGAAGGGAGATAAATGCGTTACATATAGTGGTGTAAATGAGCCAAGTCGAGCTTGAAATTCTAGGCTCAGCTTGAGCTCAATTAAGTTTCATTTTTAATGTGAGTTAGATAATAGATACGAGGGAAAGATCAAAGTACTTGAGCTTGTTTAATTAGGCTCATTTACCTAAATCCTCGATTCCCATGCTTGAGCTCGACTTAAGTTCGAATTGAAAATATTTAATACTAATAAATAACAAAAATATATGTTTGGTTCTTATTTGAATCTGAAGGAGCATGTTGATTATTCTTATAAACTCATAAATGTTTTTTTCCTTTGCTTTTATGAACTCCGTGATGTTAATTAAATACTTTGTGAATTGTCATTCTGAATTCAGGTGATAGATTATTATTCCAAGAAGGGAATAGTCGCAAAGCTTCATGCGGAGAAGCCCCCGAAAGAGGTTACAGAAGAGGTTAAGAAAGTACTTTCTTGACAAAACCTGGTTGCGGATGCAGGTGAGATTCTATGGGTGATCTGCTCATGAATGTTGCTTCTTTTTAACTTACAATCAGGGACAAAACGTTTTGGATTGTGCTCATGTTTTTGGATTCATTATTATGTCAATGTTAATTTGGCCCAACTATCAAGTACTGATGATGATGATGATGCTTATACTTGAAATAATGATACTTATAGATTGACAACCATTGATTTTTGGACAATTTTCCATCTGAAACATCTTTATGCTTCTCCCTTCCATTGATTGAGTGGGTTTATGTTGTTTTATGTTGTTTTGATTCTTTATTTTTATTCAAGTATAAGTATTCCAAGCTCATGTTTGATAAGATATGATTCTTGAAACTTTTTTTTATATATGTTTTACTATTTATATTCAGAGTATGTTTTACTATCTATATTCTTTTTATTGGGAATGCAATGTGTGTTGGATTTTCTGCGAGAAGGCCTGAATGCTTCAAATATGATTTTCTATATGATTATGTAATCATCTTCTTTAAAAAAAGATGATCAAAGTTGACTTTAGTTTATAAAAGATAAAACTACTTCAATAAAACTCTGTCTCACAAGATCAACAATCATTCAAGCTGATACTATATCAATAATCATTCAAGCTGATAGAGTAGCTATTAGCATATGGGTTTAGGACAGGTTACAAATTACAATAAGTGAATAGGTTCAATGGCTCATACCTTGAGCTTGTGAGCAAGCAGAGTCTTCAATAGGAAGTCGGGCATAGCTGTTATTGTTTCAAATTTTTAACAAGTTAATCGGTTCCGTTTTCACCGGATACTGCACTAATACAATTGAACCACCACGCCTACCGGACTAGTGCAACACATTCCTTCACTCTAGTTTTAAACCATCTTCCCCGTGTTTCTTCCCCGTGCCACCCTTATGGTAAATCGTAATGCATACTTGAGGTCTGAAACCAGAGCTTTTCAGTGTAAGTCTATGCATCATCATCAGCAATGTCATGTTCTTGACTTTTGCTTCTTTTCTTGGATTTCAACTTCTTTGTTACATCTTTTTCTTTTGATGCCTTCTTTTTCTTTTTTCCCTCTTTGTTTTCTTTAGATGATGTCTTCTTTCTTTTTGTCGGTGGTTTTTCGGTTTCATCTGCAATTTGGACTTCATCTATGGTTGGAGCATCACACTCAACAACATTGTGTTTAACTTCTGCATATAAGAGAACTACATTCAAAATTAGCAACCACAACACTCAGTAAAGCAGTAAGGTTAACCTAATATCATAAAATTCATATTCGAATGGCTCCAACTTCCCCACGCTCCAACTAATCCTCTCATCAACCCCCAAAGGATCAAGCCTAGATGCACGGGGATTTACACCTCCAAGTAAATGTATGAATCGCATGATTGCAACGTTCTCGAGTTTGCAGCTTATGATGATGAATTGATGATCCTACACTCAATCCATACCTGAAAGCTATGTTACTCGGATTTGTTCAATATTCTTTTGAAGGTTTTCCATGTATTTTAAGTGTCTCTAGATGATCATATCCCATACCCATGTCCTAATATTTTCTGAGACAAGGATGGCATACACAAGTACTTCAAGCCAAATGAAGAATTGGGCAGCATAGTCTACAAGGCTGAAAGAACCGACCTTCTTCAGTAAAATTCGTATCGAAAACAACCTTTGTAAGATGCTGCTTTAGGAAAACCTGCTCCCAGGAAATTGTAGGCAGATAAAGGTGATTTGTTTGCAGTGTATTTTTATGCAACTTAATTAACCACATAAAAAATCTATTTTTTAACAGAACATACCGATGATAGAAGTTGCCTTGTTCCGATATCCCAAATGCGCAGATAACTGTC
Organism: Hibiscus tridactylites; assembly: GCA_958450335.1. Classification (NCBI taxonomy): domain Eukaryota; kingdom Viridiplantae; phylum Streptophyta; class Magnoliopsida; order Malvales; family Malvaceae; genus Hibiscus; species Hibiscus tridactylites. The sequence continues at coordinate 74,236,142 of OY288288.1, read as the reverse complement.
CAACCCTGAAAAATATTTAATTTTGTCAGTTTTGTTGTATGTATAAAAAGAGTTACCCAGAAAATTACAACAGCAATGCACAAAGCTTAAGCAAAATAATTCCAATCTAACAAGCTGAGAAGCTAACGATTGCAAACTCACTCATTTTCAGAAGGCAAACATGAAAATATTGGGAGAAAACATTGATAGTATGACAAGAGTGTGGAAAAGACCAAGGAATTAAAAACCAAATTGGAGGTCAAACTGGTTGGACCCTTCAGTTCCTAGTCCAACCAGCCAGATCAACACTCAAGAACAATAAATAACTATGAAAAAATCATAGAAATAAAAAGAGGGGAAAATAGGGACAATTATATTAACAACTAAGTACGGATGAAAAGGAAATTTCCTTTTTTTTTCTTTTGCACAAATGAATCAAATTGGGTAAAATGGGTTAAAATCAGTTAAAAGTCCCAAAACATAATGAACAATTGGTTCAATCTAATATTGTTGAACCATTGGACTTAACGGTTCATGGTTGAACCAACCGGTTTGGGATTTTAATCACTTCAGAATCATTTGAGACACATTAGAAATCCTTTCTCATCCTTTTTCTACCTCTTCCAGCAGCAAAATCATCTCCAATACCTTAACTATTGTTCCAATAAACAGCTTGCAAAATATAGCTTCCCGATACAAAAGTGCAGAATGCGTGCAAACACAGGTTATAGAAGTGCTTAGCTTTATAAACACTACAGCATATACTCACCACAAGATGCAATCACGGGAAGTTCAGGGTGCCGAGCAATGGATCGGATGCTTCCAGAACACTTCCCCAAAAAGCATCCTAACAATTTACCTACAAGGAAAAACTTTCACCATTAACCAAAATTCATGGAAAAATAGACCTCAAATCATTTAAGAAAAGCTTAGTCAAGAAATGACACAAAAAAGAGGTCAATGGTTCCTACTTATTTCAGATCCTCTACTGGAAACCAGCAAGTTCAACCTCTGCTTTCTTTAGTTCCATAACCCATCTCAAATTTTGACGGAAGCATCAAAGAAAAGGGATTGAAACATCAAGTAGATAGAGATAGTTGAACCACACGATTTCAACTAACAAATATGTAAAAAAAGAATTTCTTGCCATGCAGCCATCATAAACAAAAATTCCAACCTAGAACTCCAAAAACTTCAATAACTTAACCAGAATAAGATCACCAATATAATATGAGAAGTCGACTTAAATTCCTTCACAGGAATGACTGAACTACCAAGAACCGGAAAGTGGAAATGCAGAATGGCATAAAGAATTGTAGAACAAGCACATAGAACCAATCCCGTACCTGTGCGTATATCCACAGAAGCAAGGTCACCAGATCCGTTCCCGATATAGATTGTATGACCATCTGGGTCTTCTGCAACTGCTTTTATAGGGGTCTCCCTGAAGTCAAATGATATAACTGGTCTCCGTTGGGCAGAAACATCATAGAGGCGAACCTGTAATGTAAATGGTTAAAAGATAAAAGTTATCCTGAATCAGGGAAATACAATATAATAGAAGCTATTCATAAGGATGAAATGCATTGCTACGACTCAATCCCATATTTCTGACACAGTCACAATTCCAAATAAAATTGATAAAAAAAAAATCTTGCCTTTTCATGTTCTTGCAAATTCAATAAGCTCTAGCCCATGAATCACGCAAACATGAAGCTACCACTAAAACTGTAAAAACTACATTTTCAAAAGTTAAACTGAAATCAAATAAGTAAACATCTTGAACCGCTTGGGTGGGAGCCTATTGGCTAGTCTCTGCTGGAAGAACTAAAGAATGAAACGAGGCACGTGTCTTCCTTATTTCAGAATAACAAAGTAATTCTAGAAACAGGCAATATACGATCAAGTATTCCTTCAGAGAAAAGGGAAAAATGAAAATATGCCTGTACAACCAAATGTATATTAACATGTTAGTATTATGTTCGAGGAGTGGCTGACAGCCACAAAAGATTACCTGATGGTTATTGGTACCAGCCACAACTTTACGGTGATCATCTTTGCTGAGGAATGTTGCAGATGTAAACCAAGTTGGGGTAAAAATACCAAGGCTGTTCGGAGGAGGCTGTTCAATATGGGATGCATTAAGAGAAATGAAAACACAGAAGATACTAAAACATAAATATTTTATTTTAATAAAACCGGAGAGGTTGAAAAGGCTCACAGGCTTTGCAGTCCAAATCTTTGTACATTTTTCAAGATCCCACACATTAACTTCAACACCCTTCCTGAATTAGGAAAATAATAAATATTCCAGTCAAGCATCACAATACAGTCTGCAAATGCAGAAAAATCAAGTATGAAGCTCATGTACACGGTCATACAACACAACGACACTCACCCTCCAAATAAGGCATAGCTTTCACTTCCATCCACTTCTGAAAATGATATAGTACCCGAGGCACATACTTTCCACACTTCCAGGGCACCAGAATCCGCTCTAGTATCAGCCATATCAATTGTTTTTATGCTTGCATTTCCTTTTGTTGTACATGCAAGCAAAGAGCATGACCTGACAACAATGAATTTATAGAGATCAACAAGGTTATTAAAGTAAAGGAATTGTAACTACCAAGAACCATCTATTTCAGTAACTATACTAAATTACATAAATAAGAAAGCAGAAGAACCTTGTTCATGTTACTATGATTAGGATGTGAGTCAAATACAAGTATGTGTTCAACATGGACTAATCAATTTTTCGAAGTTTGTCCATATATTTTAAGGGTCCTTCAACGGTTATTACTTATACTCCCATGCTCGTGTCAGAAAAGTTATCAAAAACAAATGCTTTAAGAAAAAGAAAATTTCGAAGTAGCATAGTTCACTTTCATTTAGCATTAAAAAATGAGCAACTCGGGATTATACCTCGAAGTGACCTTCAATCTCTGTTTTCTGAACAAATGCAGCCCAACAATAGCATTATCTTCTGGTCTAACACCAGCATTAGTAACATCAGAAACCGAAACGAAAAGTTCACCATTTAGGGGATTAAGTATCTCAATCTGCAGTATATATATTGAACAAAGGAAAAAATTCAACATGAATCCCACTAAAGCCAGGTCTTCATAGGGCAGGGAAATTGAAGAAAAAAGTTAACTCACCACACCATTTTTTCGTGCAACAGCTAATAACTGAAAAAGAAAAGGAAGTTTCATTAAAAGAAAAGAGGCAAAATTTCTCGATAACAATTGGGGAAACAAAATAAAACTCACTGGGTCGATTTTGCGGTCAATAAGGGAAGCAGAAACCAAACATTTGGAAGCATCGGGATCTCCCCATCTCTCCACCACTTTGGGAACTCCTCCTCCTCCTCCTCCTCTACCTCGAGCTTCGATCACTATTCAATTACAAGCAAAATTAGTGAAGATTTCAATTGTAGGAATGAATTTAGTTAAAGATGATATGAATTGAAAACCTTTGATGAGACCAAGGGCATCGAAAGTTAGGGCTCGAAGTGGAGGGCAGCCGGGGCAGTCGAGGGTGGTGGTGCGAGGCATCCTTCACTCCTTAAACCTTAAAACCCCTGCCGTTTCTAACAGTATTATTATAACTAAATTTAAATAGGCTAATAGACTAAGGGTAAACTACAACTAAGGTCACTTCATTGTAAGTTTTATAATAAATAGGTCACTTTTCTTCTAAAAATTACAAATAAATCGTTCAATTAACGTATTGTTACAAACAAGCAATTGTGTCGTTAAAATTAGAATTAACGTCTAATGTGGTCTGGTAAATAACGCTTTTAGCCTCTAAAATATATATATTCTATCATATGTCCTAATTCGAAACAATTTAATAAATTTAACTTTTCATATTTAAAAATTTCATCAATTTAGTATTTTTGTGATATTGTCAAACAAAACGAGTCCATTAAACCAAATCATTAGTTAGATAATTACATTTTGTCGTAAAGAAATAGCAGGTTGTTGTTAAACTATTATTATATCAGGAAAATAGCATTTATGGGAGAAGGAAAAACACTAAAATTATGAATTTTTTGAGATCCACTTATTGGTTGAGTGGTAAATGATGCTCATGTTGTTCTATCTTGTATGAGTTCGAATCCTAACATTTGTCGTTACGTTGGAATGTAATATCTCTCTATTTAATAAAAAATTGATGAAATTATTAAATGTGAATGGTTACATTTATTAAATTGTTTCAAACTAGAATCAAATTGATAGATTGAATAAGTTTTAAGGACTAAAATTATTATTCAACCAAGCAACGTCATTATTCTCATTTAATATTTAAGTTAGTGGCATGTTTGTAACAATATTTTAATTGAGGAAGATATTTTTTTTATAAAACCTATAATTAAATGGCATTATTACACTAAGAAGAAAACTACACGGCCATGTTTAAATAAGCTTCGTGCTCTTTCTTTTTTTGTTAAATAAGCTCCTAATCTATTATTTTTATCCATCAAAGTCCTTGCTTTTAATTGAAGAGGCATTTCATGCTTAATTATATGGATGCACTTATTAAGGTCTTTGATGCATATAAGTCATATATTGTGGGGGAGGGGGGGGGGTTTAAACATAATAGTTGAAAAATAAAACTAAATAAAAATTAGTGGAAAGATAGACAAATTAATGGGGGGAAATGCAGTTGGAGAAGAAAAATAAGGAATTGGGGTAGTCAATGATATGTTTAGGGATTTGTTGTTGAATAAGTCGTCATACCTTCCGTAAGATATTGAGAAAGTCGTCGTTATTCCTAATGATTTTAATTTTCAAAATTTTCTAAGAGTTGGCATATTCCCTGATGAGTTTGGTTAGTTCAGGGACGAAAATGAAATGAATAAAAAGTGTAATGCTGGAATTAGAAACAAGAGAAGTTGGAAATTTTGTAAGTTTGGGGACGAAAATAAAAGAAATTCAAAGGTATAATAATAGAGTTAGAAACTGGAGAAGTTGGGGCTTATTATTGAAAAGTATTTTCTGTAAAACTAAGTATTTTAATATAATATTTGAAAAATATTTTGAACTAAATTGAAAAGAATTTATGATATTTTTTAGTCAAAAATAACTTAAAAATATGTTTAAGGGTTTTACAATGCTTTGGAATGATTTAAAGTGCATTTAAAGTAGTCAAAATCAAGCATTTCAAGTGTCCGTACCGATACGCCTTAGGGTTTCAACTACAACAATTTTTCAGTAGCCAAAACTCGTACCGATACGCTTAGCCGTATCGATACGATGTGTTTTGAAACAGCCCAACGGCTAGTCGCGTACCGATACGGTTGTATCGCGTACCGATACGTCTAACTACCCAACGGTCATATTTCCCAACGGTCTTTTAATTTGCAGGATCGTACCGATACGCATCAGCTGAAGTGCACAACGACTACTTCCTTATCAGGACCGTATCGATACGGTTTGAAGGGTATCGATACGCCAAGCTGCAGAACTGTATTTATGGTGAGAAATAAAGACTCCAACGACTCCAATCCAACCCCAACGGCTAGTAACGACTACAAACTCAATTGGGAGTATAAAAGGGACCTCCAAGCATCAATAGAAGGCTAATGCTTCAACTGTTACAACATTATGATGACAAATTGTGTCTAGAGCTTTAATTGTACATTCTTTGCTTAGACAACACTAGTGAGGTAAATATTGTTAAATTTGCTCAAGTGTTTAGGTTTTGGGTGATAGTTTTATAGTGCAAACATATACCTATTAGAGAGATTTATAGTTTGCTAAGTCTTTCTTGTGTAAGAGAGTGTTTGATCAAGCTTTGAGTAGAAAGCTCGATCGTTGTAACGGTTTCCTTTTAATCCGAGAAAAGGGGACGAAATTCTTAGTGAATTTGTTTGGAAATCCTTAGTGAGAAGCTAAGGTAGTAGATGTAGACCTTGATTAGAAGGTTGAATCATTATAAATCCTTGGGTAAATTGTCTATCTTTCTATTCCCACAAAAACACGCAAATATCCCACTTCCCGTTACTTGGCGAGCAAGATCGGTTGAAGAAATCGAGCCCCTTAAAACCCAACACTTTCATTCCTTTATTTTCGTTCATAAACCAGCCAAACTCTTAATTTCTCCAGTTTTCACTCCAGAATGACACATTTGCATTCCTTTCATTTTCATCCTTAAACCAGTTAAACTCTCAATTTTTTTATTATTTAATATACAATTAATTTATAATAAAAAATAAAAATAATAAACCTAAATGTTCACGGCTACTGTTCACCGGTGTAGGATACCACCGTCGACGACCATAAAAGGTGGTCGTTGGGTCTCAAATTTCACCGATCACTTCGTCTCAACCTATGAGTTCGAATCCGACCTTCATTTTACCAAAAAATGTTTCGAAGTCTACGAAAAGGAGATCGAAAGTGCGGGAACCAAAATGTTTTTGTCAAGATTCGCAAGTTTCGAGATATATTTCCGGTGAAACAACTACCGGATTCGGACCTAACGTGTCAAAATGAATCCCCTGTGCAATTTAAGATCAAACAACCACCGGTTTTGAATGTCTACGGTGACGACAGGTGGCAACAGTTATTTTGATTTTTTTAAATTTAATATTAAAATATTATTTTTATTATTTATTTTAAATTATTTTATATTTAATAATATTAAAAAATGCCATGTCATACCAGAAAATTAATAAAATAATTAAGAGTGACCAAAATAGGAGTAATCCAAAAATTTAATTATTAAATTAAAAATTTAAAGTTGAGTGACCAAAATAGGAGAGAGAAAAAAGTTGAGTGATAATTTTTGTACTTTACCCAAAATAGGAGTAGGTGTAAGCTGTAGTTATCCAATCATTTTGTCCTCCTTTAGCATTATTTGTCTGTGACACTACTGACACTCTTATGCAAACCAAAACCAAAAAAAGGATAATCAATAATTGACTTCCTATGGCGGAATCATCCAGCCGTCGTTCGATTGATCCGATCACCGGCTTTTGCCACCTAACGAGAACCTTCCACAGTCTCAGACCACAAGTACCTCTTCCGCCACCTTCTCACCCTCTCTCCATCCCTCAATACACCCTTTCCCTCCTCCGCTCCTCCACCGCCTCCGACGCCGACACCACTTTCATCATCAACGCTACTAACGGTCAAAGCCTCTCGTACTCCGAATTCATTGCTCAGTTCCTTTCCCTAGCTCAATCCCTCAAGAAAAACTATTCACTATCCCCAAACGACGTCGCTTTCATCCTCTCCCCGCCATCTCTTCATGTCCCTTTGCTCTATTTCGCTCTCATGTCGTTAGGAATCGTTATTTCTCCTGCCAACCCGCTCAGTTCCGACTCGGAGATTGCTCACCAGCTTCAACTCACTAAACCCGTTATTGCCTTCGCCACCTCGAAGACCTCTTCAAAGCTTCCGTCTCTCAAACTCGGAACAATCATTCTCGACTCGCCCGAGTTCATCTCTTTCTTATCTGAACAAGACGTTGATCATGACGTCATTAACCGAGTCCAGGTGAGTCAGCATGACACAGCAGCGATCCTTTATTCTTCGGGGACTACCGGGCGAGTCAAAGGCGTGATGCTGAGTCATCGGAATATAATCGCGTTGATTGCCGGATTTTTCCACATACGGTACCCCGAAAATGATACGGATCCACCATTGCCCACGGCGACGTTTCTCACGGTGCCCCTGTTTCATGTGTTCGGATTCTTTATTTTGCTGAGGTCGTTTTCAATGGGACGAACGGCGGTTTTCACCGAGAGATTTGATTTTGAGGGAATGTTGAGAGCCATAGAGAAGTACAAGGTTGCTTACATCTCAGTTTCGCCGCCGCTTGTGTTGGCGTTAACTAAATCAGATTTGACTAACAAGTACGATCTCAGCTCGCTTAGGATGCTCGGATCCGGTGGCGCTCCGCTTGGCAAGGAGGTTGCTGAGCGTTTCAAGGAGAAATTTCCCACCGTGGAACTTATTCAAGTAAGAAACTGTAGCAACTAGATAAGATCATATGCACATTCAACATTTGTGAATTTCCTAAATAATATGATAATTTTTATTAGTAACCCATTATTTTTTCTGGAAAATTTTCATCATAATCTGGAATAACGTAGAATCCAAGAAAATATTGAGTGGTAGATTTTACTAATTTTATGCTGTGATTGAATAATGGAGGTAAGATGCTCCTGTAATTAGGCGATCCTTTATGCAGTAATTTTCAAATCATAATCTTGAACTGGTGAATTGTATAGTAATTATGTGTTGTAACTGGTGAATTTCATTTTTCATTCAATAAATTAGGTGATGTAATAAAGGTCCTTAAGTTTAATTCAGTTAGTCCATACTTATTCTATGAGTTTATGGTCTGAGTTTCGTATTGGCAAACCTATTTCTTTTATTGCCGAGACTACTGTTTGTTATTGTGATTCGATTTCTTTTGAGGAAAGGGATATGGGCTGACTGAGACGGTAGGAGGAGGAGCCAGGGTGGTAAGCCCGGACGAGGCTGCTCGGTATGGTACAGTCGGCCGTATTGCTGAAAATACAGAAGCTAAGATAGTTGATCCGGTGACCGGAGAGGCCTTAGCTCCTGGGCAGAGAGGGGAACTGTGGTTGCGAGGGCCAACAGTAATGAAAGGTATTTATTTTTCTTGCCTTTATATTGTAAATGTCGATTAGCTAGCAAGTGGCAATGTAAAGTTTGGTTGTTTTATGCTCTTTAAGGTTTATAAATGTACTCTCAATATGTAATATGTTTTTTCCTTTAGTTTTCTTTCAAAAATGAGAGTAAATAAGAGTATTGTGCATATTTTATTTTCAAATCGAACGAACCAAACCATTATCCCAGCTAATGATAATATGATAGTATTTTACCATCATAGAAACCACTGAGCTGCTATATGATGAATACACAATCCATCAATAAATATGGCAGGATTTAGACCTCCATTGTTAAGAGGCTCCAAATGAACAAAATCATAACTTTTATCTCTCTAATGCTATAGATTCGAGTGGAAATTCTATTTTTGATCTGTTCCATGTTAGATACATACCGTATGTGATACTTTCACTCGAGTCTGAAGAACCTTAGTTTCTAATCTTTCCAATCTGCTTGTAGGATCTGTTTTCTAAAACCAAACAGACAGATGCATTCCAGCCGTGTAGGATGGTGGAGATCATTGCTTTGCCCCCTAAGCTTTCCACCAACCCATATGTTACTCAGATTTCATGTGAATATGCATCTTATATGAGTATGTTTGTGAGTATCTTTGAAGGATTATATTCTCGTACTGTGTCCGAAAATATGCCAGACACAAGACATGAATATCAAAATCAGGACTTCAAAAAATCTAGAGTAGGAGAAACATAGCTCAAAACTCCATTATCAATTAACAAAAGTTGCATAGACTTTCATCTTTGATATTTCAGAAACTTGAAGCTCCTATAGAAGCTCACTCTTTCTTAAGTGTGAATGCAGGTTATGTAGGCAATGAAAAGGAAACCGCTGAAACCGTAGATTCAGAAGGGTGGTTAAAAACCGGTGACATTTGTTATTTCGACTCTGAAGGGTTTCTCTACATTGTAGATAGATTAAAAGAATTGATCAAATACAAGGCATTTCAGGTGAGTAATGAGTTCCCCTGATGTTTGATCTAATCTTTTATGGACAAAACAATCTCATTTTATCCCATCCAAATTGCAGGTCCCTCCTGCCGAATTGGAACATTTACTTCATTCCCATCCTGAAATCGCCGATGCAGCCGTAATTCCGTATGTATTGCATTTATGCAGCTTCAACTCTTTTTTTTCTTCTTCTGGAAGTATTAGTGTCCAATTAGACCCACATCCGGATATGAAAATCTTGAGAAAATAAATTAGAAGTACCTATGTCTAGGGATGTAAAATGCTTACCCGACCTGAAAACTCGACTGAAACCTACTCGAGTCAGAACCTGATTTGACCTGAAAATTTAATGATTCGAACCCGATCTGTAACCGACTGTTGTTGACCCGAACCTGAATTCGACCTGTTACTGTAGACCGAACCCGACCTGCGTCCGACTGAAAACGACCCGAACCCGAATTGGACCTGTTACTGTGGACCTGAAACCCGACCTGCGCCCGACTGAAACGAACCCGAACCCGAAGCCGACCTGGCAGATAACCGATTTTACCCGACTGAATTGACCCGAGATCCGATATTACTCGACCTGTTTTGAACCCGAACTGTTTTGGACCCGACCTGTTAATTGACCCAACCTGCTTTGAACCTGACCTATTTTTAACCTGAACTGATATTGATCTGACTTGATAAATTTAAAGTGTTGATAAATGTAAAGTATTAATTTATAAAATTAATTTAATACTATCTCGTTCAATATAAATTATTTGTAAAGTTTAATAAGAATTAACATACTTAAATTTATTTTATTAAAAACATTCAAAATTTAAAAGTTTTATTAAATTAATAAGTTGTGATTGATGAATTTAAAACAAATTATTTAAAATTTAAATCAATTTATTAATTATGATCATTAAATTTAAAAAATATTTTATTAAAAAATTTAATTATAACTATTAAAATAATAAAAAAATTAGTTTAGGGGAAGTTTTTTTTGAATTAATGGGGGGAAAGTTTTTTTATTGATAGGAAATTATGGGAAGGGAAATTTTGGCACCATATCAAACAAAAACAAAACCATTTTACCGCCAGATCAAATGTGGGGGGGGTTATTTAGGGTTTTTTTATTTAGTGGTTAATTATCCTTTAGGTCCTTCCTTAATTAGATGGTTAGGGTTTAGGTTTTTTAGGTTTTAATTTGTTTTTTTTTCTTAACTTTTGGTTTAGTTTCTTTAAATTTTATTTAATTAGGTAATGCTTCATAAATTAATTAATTATTAAGCTTTTTGGTTTGCTTTAAATTTGATTTGGTCCTCGTATAAAGATTTGATAAGTAATTAGGTTTAATAATTTTATTCATTTGTGATTTGAGCTCTAATTAATAATTTAATTTTAAATTTGTCCTTTTATGTTTCAATTTATTTTGTTTGTTAGACTTATGGGTTTATGTTTAGGGTTTAAGGGTAAGTGTGTCAAATTGATTATTTGGGGCTATGAGATTAGTTTAGGGATTATGTGATTAGGCTTGCACTCTAATTATTAGTGAATAGTGTCTGTAAGACTTAGATATTCATGTTTGGGGTTTAGGGGTAAATGCGTCAACTTAATTATTTGGGGTTATGAGATTAATTTAAGGGTTAGGGGATTAGGCTTGTACTCTAATTATTAGTGATTATAAGATTTAAGGGTTGAGGTTTATGGGTATTATTTAGGGGTATACATATATACATACAAATATGTATGTTCTAGTATATATAACAATATATGCATACTAAAACTTACATACATACATATATATATATATATATATATATATATATATATATATATAATTATAACAATATATATATACTAAAACTTACATACATACATGTATATATACTCTAAAACTTAAATACATGCATATATATGTGTTTTAATATGTATGTATACATGTGTATGTATATGTGTGTATATATATAGATATAAATTTTATTCATTTTTAATATGGTGATATTTTTATTCATTTTATTCCCTAAAATTTTATTTTCCACAAAAAGTTACCCTTATTATTTTTTTTTATTTTTTGTAATTTACTCCAATATTTTAGATATAAATCATTTGATGGTATTTTTGTTCATTCTAGTGCCTAATATTGAGACTAAAATGTATGTAAGTATGTATGTATGTATCTATCAATGTATGAACTCTAACCCCTTAATGAATTTTCTCTTAACTTGAAACCATAAAGCCTAAAAATCATAAACCCTAAACATTAAACCCTAATGTATGTAAGTATGTATATATGTACTTATCTATGTATGAACCTTGAACCCTTGATGAGTTTCCCTAAACTCTACACCATAAACCTTAAACCCTATTATACGCAAATATGTATGTATCTATCAATGTAGGAACCCTAAACCATTAATAAAATTTCCCTAAAATCTAAACCCTTTAAACCCTAAACACTGAATCATCCAATGTTTTATACTTTTATTTTGATATTTCTGTTCATTATAGCCCTTAAAACTTCATTTCTATTCCAAATTGACCCCTACTAATTGGTTTTTAATTAGTCCAATAATATATAATTTTACTTTGACATTTTGTTCATTTTAGTCCTTAAACTGTATTTGTATTTCAAATTGACCATTTTTATTTTTTTAATTAGTCCGATGTTTTATACTTTTAATTTGATATTTTGTTCATTCTAGTCTCTTAACTTTATTTTAATTAGTCCGATGTTTTATAATTTTAATTTGATATTTTGTTCATTCTAGTCCCCTAAACTTTAGTTTAATTCCAAATTGACCCTTATTTATTATTATTTTTATTTCGTCCGATGTTTTATAATTTTAATTTGTATTTTGTTCATTCTAGTCCCTTTAACTTTATTTCAATTCCAAATTGACCCCTATTCATTGTTTTTTTAATTCGTCCAATGTTTTATAATTTTAATTTGATATTTTCATCTTCTAGACCCTAAAACTTTATTTTTATTCCAAATTGACTCACATTTATTTATTTTAATTTGTCAAATGTTTTATTATTTTAATTTGATATTTTCTTCATTCTAGTCCCTTAACTTTATTTTAATTCCATATTGACCCCTATATATATATTTTAATTCATCATGTTTTATAATTTTAATTTGAAATTTTGTTCATTCTAGACCCTAAAACTTTATTTTTATTCTAAATTGACATCTTCTTATTGTTTTTTTAATTACTCTATTTTTATACTTTTAATTTGATATTTTTGTTCATTACAGTCCCCAAAATTTTAATTTGATATGACTTTAAATAATTAACTTCAAATCAATGACGATTGACGAAGGCCAACCTAAAGTCTATCGACTACTTATACGGTTGTACCGAACTCAAACTCAATACGAATTTCAATCCTAAAAATACCCCGACCTGAATTACCCGACCTGAAACTACCCGACCTAAAATTACCCGACCTGAAATGCACCCGACCTGAAATGCAACCGACCTGAAATGAACCTGACCTGAAATGGACCCGACCTGAAACGGACCCGACCTAAAACGGACCCGACCTGAAGTGTATCCGAACCCGAATTAACCTGTCAATTATCTGCTTCGGACCTGACCCGTTTTGACCCGACCTGAAATGAACCCGACCTAAAATGGACCCGACCTGAAATGGACCCGATCTGAAATGGACCCGACCTGAAATGGACCCGACTTGAAATGGACCCGCACCTGACCCGAGTCGAGTCAAAATAGAAAAATGACATGAAATGACTTGTACCCAATTTTACCCGACCTGAAACCCATCTGATTACATGTTTTTACATCCCTACCTATGTCAGACACAATTGAGTTAATCTATGTTTTTTAGGGTGTAATAACATCAACCACGATGAATAAGTTACATGAATATTTGATAGCTTTGTTACTTGAGTTCTCATTATTCTTGAAGCTCCTCATACATTTGGATTTAGGTATGAGAATATAATACTCTAAATGCATAACAAGTTAAAAAGCAAATTGAACACATTTTCATCGACACGTACTCATATCTAACATTTACGCGAGTCCAAGAAACATTGTTTAATAATATGGATGTGTTTTACGGTTTGTAAGTTGATCTAGATTTGACAGTGGAACTTGCAATTCATACATCAATTTGTTATATCTGGAAACAGGTACCCTAATGAGGAAGCCGGACAGATTCCTATGGCCTATGTAGTGAGAAAACCTGGAAGTAGCATCACTGAGGCTCAAGTCATTGATTACATTGCAAAACAGGCGTGTTTCTAAGACAAGGGGAGACTAGTTTTAGGCTTCTTAATTTAACTTTTCCGGCAAATCTAATCCGGAATGCCAATTTCCTTTGTTGCAGGTAGCACCGTACAAGAAGATCCGACGCGTTGCTTTTATCAATTTAATTCCGAAGTCTCCGGCGGGAAAGATCTTGAGGAGGGAGCTGATTAATTATTCATTGGCTAAATTGTAATACCATATCCGGAACTGGAACTTATAAACCCCATTTCTTTGGTACAAAGGTTGCATTATGAAAGATATTGGTCTTAATCTTCAATTAAGAAGAAACTCAGCATTTACTCCAATCTGAATCCTGAAATATCAAAGATGGGTTTATAGTATAGATTTACATTTCTCTTTAGCTGCTTTGCATGAATTGCACCAACAAATTCTCTATGAAATCGGAATTCATGTTTTCATGTTATATTTATGTTCTTTTGTATTATAATTGTATTTAAAATATTTTGTATTTATTTTTATAGGTTAATAGAATTATATATATATATAATTTACTTTATCATATTTATTTTTTATGATATATAATTATGGAAAAAGCTTTGATACACATACTATGTAAACTTTAGTTTACATGTGTCTTTTAGTTTTAGGGCTTAGAGTTTTAATTTAGGGTTTGAAGTTTTAGCCTTTAGGTTGTATGATTTAGAATTCAAGGTTTAGGGTATGTGGTTTAAGATTTAATTTTTTAGGATTAAAGTTGAGAATTTAGGATTTGAGTTTTATAATATAAAAATATATACTTGTATATTAAAAATTTATCTTATATCATTATTTGGTGAAGTTTTTAGTGGAGTTTTGATTTTGTCATCATTCGATTAAATTGGAAGTGGAATTCTTGTATTAAAAAAATGCATGAAATTATTAATAGTAGAAAATGAGAAAACAAAGGACTTCGAAAGGGACCAAGTAAGCCTAAAGTCAAGTCTTGGCTTTGCTAGATGAGCGGAAGCATTGCGAAGAAGAAAGTAAAAGAGATGACTCGAGTGATTTGCAAAACGAAGAGCCTCGTTAAAAACCCTCTCTAAGCCTAGTTAGGGGGAAAAGAGTAATCTACGTTGCTATTCTTTTATTGATAGTGGAAAACGAGAAAACAAAGGAATTCAGGATGATTACAAACGAAGGGGTGAGGCTCTATTTATAGCCTGACACCTCCTGATCTAATGGTCACTATCGATTACAATGGATGGCCAAGATTGGCCTAATCTATCTAATAAAGGCAAGAGAATATGATCAATGATTCCTTCCTTCTTGGTAGGGCTTCTTTCTATGTGGAAAAGATGTCGATCTCCATGAATCG
Source organism: Hibiscus tridactylites (assembly GCA_958450335.1). Lineage (NCBI taxonomy): Eukaryota > Viridiplantae > Streptophyta > Magnoliopsida > Malvales > Malvaceae > Hibiscus > Hibiscus tridactylites. The sequence continues at coordinate 74,220,967 of OY288288.1, read as the reverse complement.
AGAAAGATATGGATGCTTGATCCTTGCCTTGAATACCATGGTCAAAGGGGTGAAGATTCCTCAAGAAATGGGCTTGAATGGCCATGGAAGGGTGAAATCCGGATAGGCTCTCGAACATGCCCATGGGTGCGGCTTGGCGTGCTGCTGTGTGCGGCTCGGACAGGCCCATGGGTGCGGCTGCTTGGTGCTGCTCGGACAGGCCCTCGAGTGCGGCTGGACGGGCTGCTCGGACAGGCCCTCGGGTGCTGCAGGACGGGCTGCTCGGTCGGACAGGCCCAGGGTTCCTAGTAAGGCCCCTCGGGCGGATGGCTCGGCTGGATCGTAGCCCTTAGGGTGCGGCGGAATGGGCCGGATGGACTCGGGCACCTCGGGTGCGTTGGGCGTGGCACGGGGTGCTGGAACCTCGGCTCCAAGGTCTCGGACGATGGTGCTGGATATGGACCTTAAGTGTGCAGTAGATTGGACCCTAGGGTGCACCACGATAACATTCTCCTCCACCGAATTGAGCGACGCCCTCGTCGCTCGTTGGGCTTCGAAATCGGCAACCTTGTCTTCAAATTGCCACAAATCTTTGTCTAACTCCCAACTACCTTCGGCTTCGGTTAGACCTTTCCAAAGCACAAAGTACTCGTGCCTTGGTTTGAACCCTTGGCGTCGAATGACTCGATCGGCTACGATGGCTTCGACTTCTCTTTCGAACGAAGTCCTAACTCCAACGGGTGCTCGCTTGGAGATGTTTCTTTTCGGATCTTCCTCGTCCTTGTGATAGGGCTTAAGAACACTAATATGGAAGACAGGATGGACTTGGATGTGGGGCGGCAAGTCTAGCTTGTAGGCCACCTTGCCTACTCTCTTTATCACACGGAATGGGCCTTCATATTTCCTCACAAGAGCCCTGTGAACAGAGGAATTGCGAAGAGTTAGATGAAGCTTAGCTAAAACCAAATCATTAACCTGGAATTCGACGTCGCGTCACTTCTTGTCGGCCCACTTCTTCATTCGCTTGCTTGCTTTGTGGAGGCAAGCGTTGGCTAAGTCCCTTTGTTCTTGAAAGTCCTTCACAACATGGAAGGCGACGGGATTTGGACCTTGATACTTGGTCACGATCGCGTCGGGTGTGAGCGGGTGTTGGCCCATCACTATCTCGAAAGGACTTTGATTCGTGGCTTCACTCCTATGCAAGTTGTAGGAGAATTGGGCCACATCTAGCAAATTGGGCCAATTCCGTTGAGATGCACTAACGAAATGCCTTAAGTAAATCTCCAATAACGTGTTGGCCCTCTCGGTTTGCCAATCGGATTGCGAATGAAAGCTTGTTGAAAGGTTCAAGGAGGAACCCAACAACTTAAACAACTCGGTCCAAAACTTACCCGTGAACCGAGCGTCTCGATCACTTACTATGGACTTTGGAATACCCCAAAGCTTAACGACATGGTTTAAGAAAAGGCGGGTGGCTTCGTCGGCGGGGCATGTCTTATTGACGGGAAAGAAAGTTATTAACACAAGAAAAACCAATAATAAAGTCTAAAGAAATACTTTCTCATGGTCTTTCCGGTATCGGTAATGGTTGAAGTAGTGCCATTGGTGGGGCGTCTCAGACAGAAGTTACGAGATGAAATCCCTTCTTTAATTCTTCTTATTGAAACAAAAGTGAATGAATCTAAAATGGTTGGTATACGTCGGCGGTGTGGTTATTCGAATGGTTTCGATATTGGTGCAATTGGTCGAAGTGGTGGTCTGTCTTTGGGTTAGAAGGATTCTTGTGTAGTATCTCTGCGTTCTTTCTCACCGAGGAACATTGATGTGATGATTTCAGATGATTTTGAGGGGAATCAATGGAGGTGCACCTGTTTTTATGGTGCCCCTAAAGAGCAAAGAAGGGAGGACTCATGGAATCTGCTGCGGTCTCTAAATGATACACTTGAGACCCCGTGGGTAGGGATAGGTGATTTTAATGAGATAGTTTTGGCTTCTGAGAAGCAGGGTGGTTGTGTTCGTAACCCTCGGCAGATGGATAAGTTCAGGGAGGCTATTGTCGACTGCTCCCTCTTCGATTTGGGTTTCATTGGGCCCTGGTTTACTTGGGAGAAGGGTCGCTTATCGTCTACTATTTTACGGGAACGTCTTGACCATGGGTTGGCAACGGACTTGTGGTGGGAACTATTCCCCAATTTCCAATTACATCATTTGCCTCATTCGTTCTCGGACTATTGTCTGTTGCTCTTGACAACTGGTCATAGGGACGTTAATCCTAGTCGAGTCTGGCATTTCTGTTTCGAGGCTGCGTGGCTTCTCGAAGACTCGTACGAACCAGAGGTGAAGAGGTTATGGGATTCTTTCTCGGGAGAGTTTTTAGAGCGTCTGAAGCAGGTTTGTTCGGGGTTAAATGGCTGGTTTAAACGCTTAAAAAAGATAAAGGTCTCACGGTGGCAGACTTAAAAGCGAAGTTGGAGAATCTGAATGAATTAGCCCCGTCAGACGAGGTCCTTGGTGAGATTTTGGATGTGAAGCTGGCTATGAACATTGAGCTGGACAAAGAAGAGCTGTATCGGGAGCAACGGGCTAGATCGAATTGGCTTAAGCATGGGGGATAGAAACACAACTTACTTCCATAGATGTGCTACTCAGCGCAAAAGGAAGAATTTTAATCAGGTCTTTGGAGAATGATAGTGGGGTTTTGTGCGTTAACGAACAAGAAATGGAAAATGTGGCAATGGACTATTTCTTACATTTATTTGAGTCTAAACGGGTGGCTGATTGTAGCAGTATCCTTAACGGGGTTCATCGTTGTATAACCGACGAGATGAATCACTACCTTTCCCGGTCCTTCACCGCGAGAGAATTTTGGGATGCCATAAAATCTATGAACCCCCTGAAAGCTGCCGGAGAGGATGGTTTAGGCGCCTTATTTTACCAAAAATTTTGGCACATTTTTGGGAGAAGGTGGCCAGTTTTGGTTTATCAGTGCTTTCCAGTGAGATTCTCATGTCTCAAATTAACCAAACCAGTATTGTTTTAATACCAAAGAGGGACAACCCTACAAGTATGGTCCACTTTCGCCCGATTAGTTTGTGCAACATTCTGTATAAAATTATTTCTAAGGTGCTGGTGAATCGCTTTCAAGCCGTGTTGCACTTGTGTATAGATGAAGCCCAGAGTGCATTCGTTCATGATCGTCTTATCACAGACAATGTATTGGCAGCTTTCGAAATTATTCATTCTATGTGATCTAAGCGCGTGGGGAGGAAGGGGTACTTTGCTTTAAAGATAGACATGTCTAAAGCCTATGATAGGGTCGAATGGCCTTTTATTGAAGCCATGATGTTGAAGATGGGCTTTTCTCTGAACTGAGTTTCCTTAATTCTTAAATGTATAACCTCGGTCTCGTACTCCGTGGTGCTTAATGGCCAAATTGGTGAGAATTTCCTTCCATCTCACAGGCTTCGGCAGGGTGATCCTCTAAGCCCATATCTTTTTTTGCTTTGTAGTGAAGGATTATCCTCCCTTTTGCGTCAAGAACGCGAAGATATTGGTATTCATATCAATCGGGCAGCTCCGCGTGTGACTCACCTTTTCTTTGCAGATGACAGCTTGATTTTTGGTGTTGCTACACCCCGTTGTGCAGCAAAGTTGTGGCAATTATTAAAATTATATGAGAGTTATTCTAGTCAAGTTGTTAATTTTGAAAAGTCGGGAATTTTCTTCAGTGCTAACTGCCTTGTGGATAACCAGGATGATGTCCGAAGGATCCTGGGCATCTCTAGTAGCTTGTGTCTAGAGAAGTACCTAGGTTTGCCTATGATGGTGGGGAGGAATAGAAAGAAGGCTTTTATGTCTGTAACCCCCTCGTCCCGGTCTGGCCGGACGACCGGTCCGAGTGGGCCACACGGGGAAAACCGAAGCGAAACCCGTTAAGGTCCCTCCTCGGTTAGCAACCCTAGAAAAATTTCTTTTATTTATCTTGTCTAACAGTCCATTTAAGTCCTATGTGATCAAACAACGGAATAAAATACATGAGACAAACATTCGATCCCAAAACAACAATTAAACAACCCACTTTTAATCTTTTAAACAGGCCGTTTCGAAACACCCTTGAGGCGTATCGAAACGCCTTGACCAAGTCAACTGTCCCAGAGCCTCTACAAGGGGCCGTATCGAAACGGTGGTCAACCGTTCCGCAATGCCCTCAACGGTCAACTTCTCGTGGTCAACGAGATTTTGACCGTTTCGGAACCCTTATACCCGTTTCGATACACCTTCATCTCGTGAATTTCTCAGAATTCCAGTAGCCAAAACGTTCCGAAACGCGTATCGGAACAGGGGTTTCAAAGGCCATACCGTATCGAGACGCGTACCGATACAAGGTCCCTGAAGCCTTACCCGTTCCGAAACGACCCAGCCCGTTTCGAAACGCGGGCTGTCTGCAACCTTTTGAAATTCAGATTTAAGGGTATTTCAACAAGTAGGAAGGTCCCTTAGGACCCCTAAAGGCACACAAAACTATCAAACCAAGTCTAGAGGCATACATCCTAGATTTAACATACTCAAACACATACAAGCATGGATTTAGACAATCTTTCATACATAGCAAATTACACATGTAGAGCCTTTCATACAAGCATGCTTGAAGACATTAAAAGAGAACCAATACGCATCATACATATCAAATAAGTTTACATGCCATTCAAGCAACTTAGACATTCATAAGCCATCGATCAAACAAACATTTGGCAAGATATAACATGCTTACAAACCAAGTCAATCATAGACATACATCAAACTCAAATCAACAATACCTATCCCATTGCTTAACTATTACAATCTATTACTTAAAACTCATACATTGAGCTCACCAAAAGCAACACTTGGAGACCTTTCCTTGCCTTTGCCACCCACAAGCTATTTATCTGCATTGTCGAACAAAAGAGAGCGTAAGCATAAAAGCTTAGTGAGGGTAAGCTCTTTAAAAACAAACCTCGACAATACAGGGTCCAAGCACGAGCTACAACCAAGATAAAATGCATGGTCTTACCTCCGATCCACGCGAGCCATAAATATAGATGATGCATGAACATATATTCATTGTCATGACATGCTCAACATGTTTAAATCCACAACATATGAAATCACATATATTAAACCATGTTAGCAACACCTCCCAAAACACATTGGCTCACAATTAACCACATATTGGCAACATAAACTACAAGCTGTATTGGCACCTAGCTATGACTCGAATACGCGGATAACCCGTTGGAACGCATTTCCAACAACAACATTACCTCGGTGGGATTCCACTCATCACCGGTCCTTGCACGTGCGGGATTCCACTCATCGCCACATGCCCTACGGATGGGATTCCACTCACATCACGTAGAAATATAAATACAATTTCCGGGCGAACCCGTACTCCTCCTTGGTGACTCAACGCCACCAAGGCCACGCGCGACTTTTGACTCATGTGTACACACTAACATCCTAATGATCGATCATTTGTACCCAAGCATACTAGTGCCAATACTACACATTTCATTAATCATTCATAATGTCAATTCATAACACTTCCGTGCTTAGCACGTACTCACCATGACTTACCATCATGTACAAACCACATTCCCATGCCTAGCATGTACTCACCATGATCCTCAGATCATACAATCATCTCATAACATCATTTCAAGTGTCAAAACCACATGTACAACATTAACAACCATATCACATTATAGTTTACACATGTGTACAACCATATCATATCTATCATCAACATGCATATAACAATACATCAAACATGCCCCAACATACATGTATACAACATATACGTAATCAACACCATCCCAAATTAGTACGAGGCATATACAACCATTAAAAGTGCAACCAAAGTCTCAAATCAAAGCTTGGGATTAGGCTACCACTCTAATCCCAACTCTAGGTGGGTTTATCAAGCCCATCCTAGGTTCACATGCTTGAACCAAATACTCAAAACCAATTTGAAAATATTTAACCACTCACCTAAGCTTCCAAGCTCCAAGCCAAGCAAGCAACCTCTCTCAATTTCCGGATTTCTTCCCGAGGCTTCTCCAACACAAATTCCCGCTTCCAAACAACCTCAAACACAATTCAAACAATTCCAAATCAGCCCAACATCAAAAACCAACCTGGAATACAATTCAATCACAATTTACAACGTTGCAAGCCATGACCAAACCCCATACTTTGCAATTTCGGACAACCCCTAAACCATGTCCAAAAACCATGTTTCCAACATCCATAGCACCCACAAACAATCCCAAATCAATCCCTAACCATAGCACTACCATTGGGCTATCAATTCCCACCTAAAACAACCCCCAAAAATCACCCAAAATCCTTCAAAAAACTCATTTTTACCCAATTTCGGGAATCATGTTAAAATCATGTAAAAATCATCTATGTTGGGTCTTATGGGTAGTAAACAACATATATAACTTCAACAAATCGAAAGCTCAATTTAAAGACATTAAAGTTTACATTTTTATCCCAAAAACTCAAAACCCTAAACTTCAAAATCTATGAGCTTTATGAAAATTAAAGGTATCATCTTAAAGAGGAAGAGGAGGACAAGTTAGAAACGATTTTACCTTTCAAAAATCACCAACAAAGAGCATGGGGATGAAGGAATGAAGATTTGGAGAGGGAGTGGGTTTTTGGTGTGAAGGAGAGGAAAGAAGAAGATGAAGATATGAATAAAAGGGGTCTTTTAAATTAAAGGGGTTTTAAAAATGGGAGACCCTTTTAATTACACCCTTGCCATTAATGAGATGACATATCTCATCCATGTTTAAAATCCATGAAATTGATTCCAAAACAACTTAAGTCTAACATAAAATAATTCGTTTTGAAAATACGAAGCCCAAATATTAATTTATCATTTTAATTATAAAAATCGAAACCCGAAATAATATTTTAATATAATTTTCTCCCGGCCCCCAAACCCGGGTGTTACAACTCTCCCCCACTTAAGGAAATTTCGTCCTCGAAATTTATCGAACATGAGGAGGCACTAAAACATGCACCTCTACGCTTTCCCCTCTCACCACAACGTACCAACCAACTCGAAAGACTTACCACACAACCCTTGCTATCTTACACTAAGATCTCAACTGATTCTTCAAGGCATGTCAATTTCAAACTCAACTCAATCTCTTCAACAAACATAGCACGGAACAGATCTAACTCACATTTCTGAATCATGGATACACGGAACACATCTCACGTCCCTTTCTAACTCTGGTGGTAACCGCAACAGATAACAACAGAACTAGCCCGATTCACAAACTCATACAATACTGCTTGAACACTTGACCCACAACTTTCTCTGACTGATCCTCTGTCTTCATCAATTAACCAAACACTATGCAGACGTCTTCAAAATTATTCTAGTTGAAATCTCGGATCTTTATTACTCACTTTTACTGCGAATCTTCCACGGATGTAACAAACTAGAAGAAAACTGAAGCTCGGTCTTGACACGCTGGCAATTTACATACTTACTCTCATACTGATCCACATTATTCATCAACTCAATCCAGAAGTGCTCGTCTTCAACCCACAATACATCTTCGTACAATTTAGATGCAATACAAATGAACTACCGTGCGCTTCGGCCAAAACAATACATCTCAAAACACTAGGTCAATCGGTACAATTGTCCTGTCTCTGAAATGCAAAACTCTATCATCTCTGAAATTGTATTCTGAAGGTCTTCCTTCTACTATGCATCGCACGTGAGGTGCCAAAAATCTGTCTTGCAACTGTTTCTCATCAACCATTCTGACTCAGTGTAGATTCAATATGAAACGCGGCCACAAGAACACTGTCATTCGGTAACTGAATTCGACAAATACAACTCGCAACTCAACTACCAAGCTGACAACAATTACAACTCGAAACATCGGTTACTACGTTGACTATCTTCGAATGGTATTCAATCTTGATATTTCAATCTTTAAGCAGTTCTAACAATCATGTTGTTCAAGTTTCAACCCTTCCTAAGTTGTCTAACCGTTCAAGTTCGGATAATACGTACATACACACTGTGCATTTCTTACTTTACAAGCTTTGTCTCTAAGTCTTCGAAGCAAATACAACTGTAATTAATTCTATGTCTCATATCGAATAACTCTTCTCACGGTCTTCCAACTATCTTGATGAACAAGCCACAATCTTCTGTCTTGCATAAGCACACAACCTAACTCTACATGTAATGCATCACTGTGGTTCACAACTCTTTCTCTGACATAAGTTGATTCAATGTTGAAGCTCTCTTCAAAGTCTCCTTCAGTTTCTCAAGGGCTCATTGTCTCGCATCTAACCACACAACTGAACATTCTTCTGTAGCAATCTATCAATGGAGCAACTGTCTTCAAACACTATTTACAATTCTCTGAGAGTAACAAGGCTAGACCTAGGAACTATAGATATCTGTCACAGTCTTCAATTTCTTCCAACTCGTATCTTCCTTTGCCTACTAAGGATTTACTCTAGCACACTCAGCTGATCTACATGTCCTAGGAGGACATCTTCGTTAACTCGGAGTTCACGTTGGCTCATCTTGGCATACAACTGATTCTCTAATAGAATCTACAATACTAACTCTAAAGCTTGTTATGGTCTTCTTCGGTACTTGAATATACTCATGTATCATCTATGAGGACTACTACAAACTGATCAGGAAGCTTAGGAAAATATTCTGTTCAACATCTCTATAAAAGTAACCGACACACTAGACCAACAAAACAACATAACTCGGAACTCAAAACGGTCACATCTTGCCTCAAAAGTTGTCTTCAATACTTCAGCTTCTCTCACTTCCAACTGGTAGTAATCGGATATCGAATTAATCTTCAAAAGACTGAAGCACACATTAACTGATCAACAAATCACTGACACTCAGAAACTGATACTAATTATTCGTTGTCACTTGCTTCAACTATCTGAAATCTAAACACGTCTTCGTACTGTCACTTTTCCTTCTTCACAAATTACACTGTAGAACTCTGAGATGATGCACTAGGCCTAATGAGTCTAAGGTCTAACAAATCTCGAAGTTGATTCTTCGACATTCTCAATTCTTCCGGAAATCATAAGATATGGAGCAATCAAAACAGGAGTAAACTCGAAGACGGTCTCACTATCAAACTCTTCCTCTCTAGACAAGAGATAAGCCGACAATTATTCCAAACACTTCTAGGAAAAGAAAACACAAACTATCCTAACATTATGCGATCTAGTCTTCATTTAAAATCAAATTCATCAACATTACTAAGCAAGCCTGTCAACTAAACTCAATCAATCTGTGACCTCTAAATCTGGATCAACATTCAACAAGAAGTTCACCTTCTCACCTACCACTACAGTCACACATAAATCTTGTAACTTCAAGTCAACTCTTTCTTTGTCTCCACGTATACACTAACTATTTGCTCTTCAAGTCGAGCCTTGGAAAAAGGCACACCGAAACTGTAGGAAGACAATCACTTCACATCTACTAGAAACTAGTAACTCTGAACCACCAACAGACATCTTCTGTACGCCTTTCTGATCACTACTATCTCCCAAAAGGTCTAGTCACCTGCGTCCCTACGTCTAAAATCTCAACAGAGATACGTCAAAATCTTTGCACGCTCACACAAACGGACGATTCTGCAAAAATTGTAACTTCACAAGTACACAACTGATAGTCTTCGGTCCTCTTGTTTTCAGACTGATTCTTCAACAAAATCCGACTCTTCTAGACTATTCGTAGAGCATTTCAAAACTTCAAAAACGCGGTTCTGGGCACACACAGACAACCATACTGGAAAACCACCCAGACGCACACTGCCCCCAAACACACAAATCGGTTCCCCTTCACGGATACTGATCGGCTGTCTTGCATCGAAATCATAGGCTGAACCCCAACGGTCACCAACTAACACTTCTGAAATTCAGATTACTCACACGAGACCCCTACCTAGATCTCGCCAAAAGAACTAAGGCACTCATACCTACCTCTGACACCTCATCGAGCACATTCAAACTTGCATGCTTGTTAACAACATACGGAAGTACGAACTCAGAACCAGTCAGAAGAGACAAACTCAAAACTGTACCAAGGGCTTATCCATTATAACATAGATACCACCTGACTCCCACTCATAGGTCTTCACTTCTTTTCACCAACTAATACCAGAATCGGCCTCGTCATCTCCCACCAACAAGAATCAACTCACGTGCACGCGGACTCGAGCAAACAAATTGTTCCTCAACTCCGGTACAACTATACTCCCCTAACTATAGCAAAGAACTTCCTCTACATCATCCCCATTTTCAAAACCACAACTTCCACTTACCGATTCACGGCTCACACACTGGCCCTAAACTTACTAAAAGCAATAAATCAATCACAATTTAACATACAAAATTGGGTTAGCAAAGGAAAGGTCCAAGTGGCTCAAGTATGATTTCCCTCACTTAAAATCCTTTTTCTGATGTAATAGAAGCAATGGGACTCTATTAAACATGTTTCAACCAAATCAGCACACATACATGCTCAACCAAGCATATAACAAGGCATACTTGCTAAACAAGCAAACAAATGCGTACGATCAAACAACATGCATTCTCAATCAAACAATTACACATCACATCATACACGGGTAACGAGCAACATGTTTTTAAACAAACAATCAACTTACTTGTCATACAAGCAATCATACTTACAAAGCAAGCAAACACCGTGCATATCAATTCAAAACTTAAACTTACCTCACTTACCTGCCCAAGGTCTCGGTAACCTTAGGCTCTGATACCAACAAATGTAACCCCCTCGTCCCGGTCTGGCCGGACGACCGGTCCGAGTGGGCCACACGGGGAAAACCGAAGCGAAACCCGTTAAGGTCCCTCCTCGGTTAGCAACCCTAGAAAAATTTCTTTTATTTATCTTGTCTAACAGTCCATTTAAGTCCTATGTGATCAAACAACGGAATAAAATACATGAGACAAACATTCGATCCCAAAACAACAATTAAACAACCCACTTTTAATCTTTTAAACAGGCCGTTTCGAAACACCCTTGAGGCGTATCGAAACGCCTTGACCAGGTCAACTGTCCCAGAGCCTCTACAAGGGGCCGTATCGAAACGGTGGTCAACCGTTCCGCAACGCCCTCAACGGTCAACTTCTCGTGGTCAACGAGATTTTGACCGTTTCGAAACCCTTATACCCGTTTCGATACATTTTCATCTCGTGAATTTCTCAGAATTCCAGTAGCCAAAACGTTCCGAAACGCGTATCGGAACAAGGGTTTCAAAGGCCATACCGTATCGAGACGCGTACCGATACGGGGTCCCTGAAGCTTACCCGTTCCGAAACGACCCAGCCCGTTTCGAAACGCGGGCTGTCTGCAACCTTTTGAAATTCAGATTTAAGGGTATTTCAACAAGTAGGAAGGTCCCTTAGGACCCCTAAAGGCACACAAAACTATCAAACCAAGTCTAGAGGCATACATCCTAGATTTAACATACTCAAACACATACAAGCATAGATTTAGACAATCTTTCATACATAGCAAATTACACATGTAGAGCCTTTCATACAAGCATGCTTGAAGACATTAAAAGAGAACCAATACGCATCATACATATCAAATAAGTTTACATGCCATTCAAGCAACTTAGACATTCATAAGCCATCGATCAAACAAACATTTGGCAAGATATAACATGCTTACAAACCAAGTCAATCATAGACATACATCAAACTCAAATCAACAATACCTATCTCATTGCTTAACTATTACAATCTATTACTTAAAACTCATACATTGAGCTCACCAAAAGCAACACTTGGAGACCTTTCCTTGCCTTTGCCACCCACAAGCTATTTATCTGCATTGTCGAACAAAAGAGAGCGTAAGCATAAAAGCTTAGTGAGGGTAAGCTCTTTAAAAACAAACCTCGACAATGCAGGGTCCAAGCACGAGCTACAACCAAGATAAAATGCATGGTCTTACCTCCGATCCACGCGAGCCATAAATATAGATGATGCATGAACATATATTCATTGTCATGACATGCTCAACATGTTTAAATCCACAACATATGAAATCACATATATTAAACCATGTTAGCAACACCTCCCAAAACACATTGGCTCACAATTAACCACATATTGGCAACATAAACTACAAGCTGTATTGGCACCTAGCTATGACTCGAATACGCGGATAACCCGTTGGAACGCATTTCCAACAACAACATTACCTCGGTGGGATTCCACTCATCACCGGTCCTTGCACGTGCGGGATTCCACTCATCGCCACATGCCCTACGGATGGGATTCCACTCATCATCACGTAGAAATATAAATACAATTTCCGGGCGAACCCGTACTCCTCCTTGGTGACTCAACGCCACCAAGGCCACGCGCGACTTTTGACTCATGTGTACACACTAACATCCTAATGATCGATCATTTGTACCCAAGCATACTAGTGCCAATACTACACATTTCATTAATCATTCATAATGTCAATTCATAACACTTCCGTGCTTAGCACGTACTCACCATGACTTACCATCATGTACAAACCACATTCCCATGCCTAGCATGTACTCACCATGATCCTCAGATCATACAATCATCTCATAACATCATTTCAAGTGTCAAAACCACATGTACAACATTAACAACCATATCACATTATAGTTTACACATGTGTACAACCATATCATATCTATCATCAACATGCATATAACAATACATCAAACATGCCCCAACATACATGTATACAACATATACGTAATCAACACCATCCCAAATTAGTACGAGGCATATACAACCATTAAAAGTGCAACCAAAGTCTCAAATCAAAGCTTGGGATTAGGCTACCACTCTAATCCCAACTCTAGGTGGGTTTACCAAGCCCATCCTAGGTTCACATGCTTGAACCAAATACTCAAAACCAATTTGAAAATATTTAACCACTCACCTAAGCTTCCAAGCTCCAAGCCAAGCAAGCAACCTCTCTCAATTTCCGGATTTCTTCCCGAGGCTTCTCCAACACAAATTCCCGCTTCCAAACAACCTCAAACACAATTCAAACAATTCCAAATCAGCCCAACATCAAAAACCAACCCGGAATACAATTCAATCACAATTTACAACGTTGCAAGCCATGACCAAACCCCATACTTTGCAATTTCGGACAACCCCTAAACCATGTCCAAAAACCATGTTTCCAACATCCATAGCACCCACAAACAATCCCAAATCAATCCCTAACCATAGCACTACCATTGGGCTATCAATTCCCACCTAAAACAACCCCCCAAAAATCACCCAAAACCCTTCAAAAAACCCATTTTTACCCAATTTCGGGAATCATGTTAAAATCATGTAAAAATCATCTATGTTGGGTCTTATGGGTAGTAAACAACATATATAACTTCAACAAATCGAAAGCTCAATTTAAAGACATTAAAGTTTGCATTTTTATCCCAAAAACTCAAAAACCTAAACTTCAAAATCTATGAGCTTTATGAAAATTAAAGGTATCATCTTAAAGAGGAAGAGGAGGACAAGTTAGAAACGGTTTTACCTTTCAAAAATCACCAACAAAGAGCATGGGGATGAAGGGATGAAGATTTGGAGAGGGAGTGGGTTTTTGGTGTGAAGGAGAGGAAAGAAGAAGATGAAGATATGAATAAAAGGGGTCTTTTAAATTAAAGGGGTTTTAAAAATGGGAGACCCTTTTAATTACACCCTTGCCATTAATGAGATGACATATCTCATCCATGTTTAAAATCCATGAAATTGATTCCAAAACAACTTAAGTCCAACATAAAATAATTCGTTTTGAAAATACGAAGCCCAAATATTAATTTATCATTTTAATTATAAAAACTGAAACCCGAAATAATATTTTAATATAATTTTCTCCCAGCCCCCAAACCCGGGTGTTACAATGTCACTTCGGGATCAGTTAGTTGCTTGCATCTCGTCTTGGAGCCCGAGATCATTGTCACAAGGGGGAAAAGTAGTGTACATCAAGTCTATCTTGCAGGCGATTCCAACTTATACGATGAGTTATTTTTTACTCCCTAAGACTTTATACAAAGAGTTAGAAAACATCATGGCTCGATTTTGGTGGCAGAATGCGAAGGAAAAATGGGGGATTCATTGGTGTCTATGGACCGACTTATGTCAGTTAAGAGAGGTAGGGGGCTTGGGCTTCAGAGATATGGCCAAGTTCAACATTGCTTTGTTAGCGAAACAGGGGTGGAGATTGGTGCAAAACCCGACATCCTTGGTGGGCCGATTGTTCCAGGCCAAGTATTACCCATCTTCTGATTTCATGCGTTCGAGGTTGGGCTCAGCTCCTTCCTTCACTTGGAAGAGCATTTGGAGCGCGAGAGGTTTATTGGAAATGAGCCTGGGCTATAGGGTTGGTGATGGGAGGTCCATTTTCACTTGGAATGATTTTTGGCTCCCCGGACCTACTTCTAAGAAGGTACTTTCTACTTCTATAGATTCATTAACAATGCTGTCTGATTTAATTGATGGATCAAATTGTTCTTGGAATACTACTCTGGTCCGTGAGAACTTTACCCCAGAAGAGGCAGAGGAAATCCTAAGCATTCCGCTTTCATCGTACTCTACCCAGGATCGCTTAGTTTTGGAGCGGGGAACACACGGGGGCTTATACGGTACGAAGTGGGTACAAGTTACTCCTGCCTACCATTTCAATTTCTCCCACAGAACACGAGATTTATAAGCTAATTTGACAAGTAAATTGTCCCACAAAGATGAATATCCAGTGTTGGAAGTTCCTAAAGAACTTTGTGCCTACAAAGTGTAATTTGTGTGTTAAATGTGTGATAGCAGACCCTACTTATGCCCGGTGTTTACAGGACCCTGAAGATGTGGCTCACGTTCTGCGAAACTGCCCTTTTGCGGAACAAGTATGGTGCAGTTTGGGTATTCAATGTCCTAGAATAGAGTCGAACATATCGTTTTCTTCATGGCTACTGGATTTGATTAAGCAAGTAGGTAGCAATAAATCTACTGAAGTACTAGTTGCCCTTTGGGCAATATGGACAGCTCGAAATAAATTTATTTTTGAAGGAGTTGTTACAAGGCCTATAGATATGGTTACCTCTATCAAGGGCTACGCCATGGACATCTGTCTGGTTTCGTCTCGAACCGACTCCACTAACCCAACTGCTTGCATCTGGTGGACCGCTCTAAAAGACCCTTGTGTTAAAGTGAATGTTGATGCCAGTTTCAACAAAAGCACAAAATCAGCAACCATGGGAGTAGTTATTAGAGATATCGAAGGGTTTATTTTGGGTGCTTGTTGTACTGTCTCTTACCGGGTTTCTTCTCCGTTCGCCGCAGAAGCTCAAGCGATTATCCAGGGTCTCTGTCTAGCTTTGGACATGGGCTTTGATCATCTAGAGGTTGAAGGGGATTCTCGTTCCATCATCACTAAGCTGGGTTCTAGGTCACCGAATTTCTCTGAAATTGCTGCTCTAATTTCGGAGGCGAAGAGTCTCTCCCTTAGTTTCAGAGGATGCGATTTTTCTTTTACCCATCGATCTGGGAACTCAGTTGCACATGCACTAGCAAAATACCGTCAATCGTCGGATTTGGATTTTTTCTGGGTTGATGACGTTCCCCCTCGGATTGAAGCCTTAGCGGCTGCGGACAGAAGATGGTTGGACCCGCCGCAATTGATCCCTCTGAGCTTCGTCCTTCAAAAGTCTTGTTTTCGCCAATGTCGTCCTCAAACAGACCTTTCCTCCCACGCCTCTTCTCATCATGGTTCAGTATCTTGAAGCTTCCTTCAATGGCCAGGGGTGTGGTTTTGTCGATTCAGTTGTGTGTTTTTGATTAAATGGGTTGTCTCTTCGCTTTACTTGGGGTTGGGTTCTGTTTTCTGTGTGTGGGGTCCCCTATTTATTTGTCTTTTCTTTTGTACCCATTTAAATAAAATGCATGAAATTCTATTCTAAGTAATGAATACTTAATAGGTGCTTCAGTCACTCCTCATGTCCAATTGAGAAAGCAAGAAAGGGCGAGTCAACAAGGAAGACGGAAACGACATCGTTCCAATTAGAATAGAAGCGGGTCTGAGCCCAACGCAAATGGAGAATGAAAAGAGGGCGAATTCGTAGCCCGAGAAGAGATAAGTCAGAATTTTAACAATAACCGTTATTGTTAGATGTTACAGCCTACAGGCTACAGGTGTCGTGTAATTAGTTGCGGTACCCTAACAATACGAAGGAAAGAATGGATGTACAGAGCATTATGCATTACTCAATCAAATTCTCCTCATTATCCTTTCTTCTTCTTCTTCAATCTTCTCTCATCTTTTCTTCTTCAATTCCGCCTTGCATTTAGCTGGGTTGTTACACCTTGCTCCGCGACTGCGATTCCAGATTCCTCCATGAGTGACAAGGGTGAGGGGGAATTTCAGTCTCTCTCTCTCTCTAGGGTTTCTATTCAAGGGAATCTGCGCCCCTTTTGCTGAATCCAGGTTTTGAAATTCCAGATTATTGTGGAGCTGATTAAGTGTTTTATCCCATCACATTTCAAAAGGGTTTATGCTCGAAACGAGCTTAAATTAGTTTTTTCTTTCTTTCTTTCTTTCCTTTTTTGGTGCTTTGTAAGTATTGATTCTTTCCTATTTTCTTTAATAATTCCTCGTCGCCGAGGCCAACTCGTTTCAAGTATTTGTTTGAAAAACGAGGGAAAAAGAAGAAGTTACGTTTGAGATCTTGAGCTGCAAAGAAAGGAAAGTCAAAGAGTTTTAGGGCTTCTTGAAATGACTTCGATTTGGAACTTATGGAAGGAAGTTTATGATTTTGGTGTTTCCCTTAGGGTTTAATTGAACATTCTATTATTTGATGAATGTGAACCCTAGGTTTGAGATTGATGTTTGACTGCAGGTGTATAAAGGGCTGCTGGATAGGTAGTAATGAACTGCTCATTTGTAAACTTCTGAAAGATTTTAAATCAATTTCAATCGAGGTTGTAACAAGTGGTGGATCGAGTATCATCGAATTATAACCATGGATTATAGATCTTACTGGAATTGTTGATATGTGCTGTCATTGGAAGTTAATCTTATGGCTCCGGCTATTCCATTTGAATATGCAGGACTGAAGGAATCTGGGGAGTTTTCATTTTCACAATTGATGGGGAAGTCTAGGGAATATTTTAAGGGAGGGAAATCTTCTGGTTTTATCCCTGGTTACAGGCATGTGGTTGAGACCATGGGGGAATCAGAAGGGATAGGGAGCTCGGGACAGATTGGTGCAGAAATGACGGTATCAGACGGTTCCTGTGCACTTAAAAGGAAATGTATCGGTTCAAATGCCTGTAGTTATGATAATTTTGGAGTCCCCATGCAAGCATTGCAGTTGTCGAAGATGTCACAGTCCGAGAGAAGGGATTTGGAGTTGAGATTAAAATTGGAGCTTGAACAGGTTAGGTTGCTACAGAAGAAAGTTGCTAGTTTGGGTTCGAGTGTTGATTTTTTATCGCCATCTATGGACAACAGGAGTTGCAATGATGGGAACAAGATGCCTCCACTTGAGGATTTTAACCGGTCTGGAGTATTGAGTTCGCGAGGGAAGAAACGGCCACTTGGAGGACGTAACGGAACTGACCGAAAAAAGAGCACATCTGGACGTTTTGAACAGAATCCAGCTGTGGCAGTGAGTAATTTGAATGCATATTTGATGAAGCCATGCGAGGCTTTGCTTAACCGTTTGATGCAACATAATTTTGGTTGGGTTTTTAACAACCCTGTTGATGTGGTGAAGTTGAACATTCCAGATTATTTAACTGTCATTAAGCATCCTATGGATTTCGGCACTGTGAAGAAAAAGATGGCTTCAGGGAAGTATGCTAGTCCATTGGACTTTGCTGCTGATGTTCGCCTTACACTCTCAAATGCAATGACATATAATCCGCCCGGGAATGATGTCCACATTATGGCTGAGACACTAAGTAAATATTTTGAAGCAAGATGGAAAGTTATAGAAAAGAAGCTTCCTATAACCATGAATGTTGATGCTAAGCCTTCAATATCAGTGGAAGCTATAGAAGTTGAAACGAATTGTGACATTTTACCTCTGAAAAAGAAGAAAATAAACCCAAAAGAAAGTATTATCAAGCCAGAGCCCGTTAGACAGATCATGACCGATCAGGA
Organism: Hibiscus tridactylites; assembly: GCA_958450335.1. Classification (NCBI taxonomy): domain Eukaryota; kingdom Viridiplantae; phylum Streptophyta; class Magnoliopsida; order Malvales; family Malvaceae; genus Hibiscus; species Hibiscus tridactylites. Next base: position 74,202,729 of record OY288288.1, on the reverse strand, counting down.
AAAGCAGTCTTTGAGCACAAAACTAGAGTCTCTGTTGTGTGAATTGCCTGAAAATATTATTGACTTCCTTAAAGAACATAGTTCTACTGAGGGTCAAACGGGTGAGGACGAGATTGAAATTGATATTGATGCTGTTAGTGATGAAAGCTTGTTCAAATTGCGAAAACTTTTGGACGAATATCTGCTGGGGAAGCAGAAAAACCAAGCAAAAGCAGAACCTTGTGAAATGGAGGTAGTCCTAAGTCTCTATCTCATACCCCAGTTATTTTTTCTATCTAGAGTGCAAAATTGATATTGATTTGTCCTTTTCTTCTTTGTAGCTCCCTAATGAGTCAGGATTGAACAATTCACCGATGCAGCCATGTAAAGGTAATTTACTTTACATTTGTGAATTCCTGGATTATTATCAAATAGCAAGGTCAAATCATAACCGATAGTCTCTCTCTAGGTAATGATCTTGCACTGTCCTGTCCTGTGGAAATAGAGAAGGATTGAACCCATAGAAACCATAAAATGCAGTAGTTCCAGTAGCTCAATCAGTGAATCAGGTTCTCATTCTAGCGGTTGGTATTGTCTAGGGGTGTAAATGACACATTTTGTTCTCGTGAGCTACTCGAGTTCAAATAATAAAAATAAAATAAAATAAAATTTGAGTTGTAAATTATCTAGCTGAGTTCGAGCTCGAACTATCGAGTGAGTCAAGTTCAAACATCTTAATACCCAATTCAAACAGCTTGCAAGCCTAAGGCAGCCTTTTGTTTTAATATATATTTTAAATATTCTACAGATTGTATATGCAAAAGCTTAATTTGAACTTAATCAAACTGAGCTTGAGTAAATCTTTGTTGTCTTGATTTTATAGTAGGGTGAGATCTTGCACTGCCTTGGAACTTGGTGGGGCATAGTATATCAAACGAATGAAAGAACTGGAATAGCTGTTATGTGATAGAGCCTGTTTTTGTAAAATATGTCATTGAATAATGTTCACTGAGATTTTGACTGTTAAAGTCTTGCTGTCAAGTTGCACCGACTATTTGTTTTCCTTAAAGTACCTGTATCTGGAATGGGTGTCAAACACATTTTCGGACGTAGGTATAAGGATATATTCTTCCAAATACATGAAACAATCAGGAAAAAAATAGAAGATATCCATTTTAGACACATACTCGTATCCGACAACACACTTGAGTCTGAGTAATATATATTTTGTTTGAGGTTTCTTGGATTAGTTTCTGTTTTATGTTCATTGATGATGTAACTAAAATTGGGTTCCATCTGAGTTGAGCCTTAAAAATAAATTTTATAATTGGTTTACCTACCTTTTAATTTCGTAATTCTTTGTTTGCATCAGTAAGTTGGAAAGGACTCCTAGCCTTTTGTTTGTAGTTATCTTGACTGCAAATTGAAAGCAACTATAAGCTTGTATTTTTTTCTTTCAACAATCTTCCTTTTTTTTCATTTGATATTTTTCTTTTCAGATTCAGATTCTGGTAGCGAGTCAGATGCTGGTAAAGCTTCAGTTCCTGTTAGTTCTATGAAGGTATCTCTATATCTCGATAATTTGGGAATCAAATGTTTTTGTGAATTGAAGACGAATGCACCCTTCTTTCTTTCTTGTGGGTGTGTTTTGAAACATAATATATCACAGGTCTAAGGATTACCTTTCCCCTCCTTTTGTGGTAGGAAAAATTGGATTCGGGAACAAATGTCGACTTACAAAACAGCAGTGCTGCTGCTCTCGATGATGCAAATAGTAAGTTCCTTATCCTTTTGTATCCACTATGCATGCCTCATGAAAAATTTGTCCCATGTCTTTCTTAAAAATATCTGTCTTGTGCAGATGGTCAAGTTGAATTAGACTCTCATGATAAGCGTAGTGCTATTGAGATAGAAGGCCAACAAGAGGGTAAGCATAATTATTAAAAAGGCTGTAGTGTTACTGTTGGGGCTCATCTCACCGATAATGCTGTAATATTATAGAGGAGAGTGCTCCATTTGAGAGGCAAGTCTCCCCCGAAAAGCTCTATCATGCAGCTCTAGTGAGGAAACGTTTTGCTGACACCATACTTAAAGCTCGAGAAAAGGCACTAGAAAAGGTTAGTACAGTATCCTAATGCAGTTATTCATAAGTTTAGCATGTAGATGCACTATGGTCAATGGCTCAACATCAACAATATATATATATATATATATATATATATATATATATATCTTACGTGATTGAGCACAGGGTGAGAAAGGTGATCCGGAGAAACTGCGGATGGATAGGAAGGAACTTGAAAGGCGGCAGAGAGAAGGTTAGGCTTAATGTTAATGTTGATTTTTTTTCTTTTCTAGAAATGTAGATTCCCCCCCCCCCCCCCCCCCCCCCAAATGATCCCTTTTACTCTGTTATCAGAAAAAGCACGTCTGCAAGCGGAGGCCAAAGCTGCGGAAGAGGCAAAAAGAAAAGCCGAAGCTGAAGCTGCTGTTGAAGCCAAAAGGAAGAGGGAGATGGAGAGAGAGGCTGCACGTCAGGCTCTTTTAAAGGTAAATCAGGATATTATATTATGTATTAGAGCTGAAGTGGTGCCATGTTGTCAGTCTATGTTAACTGACTCGGGTGTAAGTGTTGGATATAGGTATTCTTCCTACATGTGTATATTCAATTATTTTGTTGTTTTTTTCATGCATTTGGAGTCCTTGTAAGTCGAACACGGCTACTTCAGTAACAATAAAGGGTTGGAGCAACATAGGTTATGGTGACACGAAAAGGTTTATATGTTCTTTGCAGATGGAGAAGACAGTGGACATCAATGAGAACGGTCAATTTATGGAAGACCTAGAGATGCTTAGGACGACGAACGATGAAAGTTTGCCTAATTTCATGGAGGAGACTAGCCCAAGTCATTCTCTCAAAGAGTTGGGAAGTTTCAATCTCCGGGGAATAAGCAATCCCCTCGAACAACTAGGTTTATACATGAAGGAGGACGAGGAGGAGGAGGAAGAAGCTCCCCAAAGTGCTCCAGTGCCGGTAAATGATGTTGAGGAAGGTGAAATTGATTGAATTGTTTCCTCCCTGTGCTTGTTGATTCGAATCTAACGGTTCTTAGAAACTATGCATGATAGAACATTCTTGGACTCCATATTTTGCATAGGAATGAAGATCGGAAAAGAATATCACTTAGGGTTCAGTTAGTAATCTTTTTTATCTGGGTCAAGTAGGCTTTTATTTTGGTTAGGGTTTATTTATGAAGCTCTGCTTGTTTGTGTGTGTGCATATATGTAGGGTCTTATATTTTTATTATTAGGTTTGTATTATTGAAATCTTTTGTACTGACAATTTTGTGTTCATTCAACTGAGATTATTGTTTTATATCTTATTTATTAGCTTGATGGGATTCAGCTATTCATTTGGGATCTCCCAACTTACCTTAAATCTATATTTTATATTTCAAACTAAAATTTGAAGTTGCCTAATTAATTAGATTTGTTTGATCAATCTCGCTCTAATAAATGAAGTGGTTTTGTTGAAAGATTATTAAATGAATTTCACTTCCAACATTCTTTATACAAACAATAAATATTTTTCATCCAAAATGACGTTAAAAATATACCTTCAACAGTAACTCCTATTAAATCATAAATTACAAAATTATTAGTGTAGCCTAAATTAAAAAATATATATTATATATGTAGGACTTCAACTAAAAGATGTGGTTACAAAGCATAAGCTTACCTGAATTAATTCCATGGCGTTGGCTCCACATTTCGAGGAGAAAAGCTTCGTCACTATTAGGCTTTAGATAGTCATCCAAATCCAACTTCATCGTCTTCTTATTTGAACAAGAGACTTGGCTTTGGTCTGCAACATTTTTTAAAGGTCGATGGCCGCTCATTTCTGGGCTCCAACTCCCTCGGCTGCTGCTCATCAATTGATCGCTTACATCTTGCGCACTCGCCGCTTCCTATCCCCATGTCAATGCAGTATACATACATGTCCTTATTAGTATATGTTTCATCATATTTGGAAAGTCATAACTTCATACCCATATTAGAAAATTAACCGAATATTTACCTGAGAAAGATTGTGTTTATTCTTGCAAGATAAAGGAGAACCATCGTTAGAAGTCTCCCACCTTAACCAAGGCAGCATTACACCATCCATTTCGACAGGGACAGAGTTAAACGCTGCCGGATTCTGGAAATTTGGTGTCTTCGTCATCCCCCCTATACTTGAACTAGTATCGCTCCTGTCTCCATCCAATGATGAAATATCCGTATCTTCAACATTAGAAATGAAATCTTCGATATACTTTTCGGCCTCCTCGGTCAATTGCTGGGACATTCTATATCTTTCATTGCTCCTCTGGAAAACAATTCATACGTTGATTAAACAATAAAAAGAAAGATCAAATCAACTTTCTTACAAAGAACATCAGACTCTAATGGATTTAACAAAGAAAATGGCAATAACCATATAGAGTACAAACTCATGTAGAAGAGAGTTGTACCTTTCGGGCTCCTAATGGTTTCTCAACAATAGTGTTCTGTGGTCCAGAGAGCAATTCTTTGACAATTTTAGAGAGCTCTCTCCCATGCTCCCCCTCCAGCAGAATCTCAGTTAATAAATCGTTTCTAAGCTTCTCAGACTGTCAAATCAAAAAATAAAAACCAATCACTAATGTTTTCAAGTATGAAGTGCAGAGTTTAATTAAGTAACTAAAACTGCAACCTTCTATTCTAAAGTTTGTGAAATGTTTGTTTTACTCAATAATGTTATAATAAACTATATGTCAGTGGGATTGTTAGTTTTACTAAATTAGATAGCTAGCGTTCCCAATTTGGAACGTGCATCCCAATCAAAATTTGTTGGGGAAATAGTGATTTCTGGTAACAGATGTCAGAACCAATACATATGCAATGGAAAGACTACAAATTTTGTTGCATAAATAGTTTAAGACTAAAGAAGACAAATGCACACACAACTAGTATTTATTAGTTCATTAAACACTTTTGTAATTTTGCAGTACCAAACTACCAATTAACCATAATCGTCAGATAAATGGAAGGTGTTGCACCACAGAATGTTAAAGATTTGACTTTGTACCTTTTCCAATTTTGCTGTACACTTCCTTCTAGCTGCAGAAACAGCCTGATTTACATCAGAATTGTCAGGCCGCAAGCTATCACCGCTTGCTATGCCAGGCTTCTTTGTTTTAACCATTGACTGCATAAACCATGATGCCATCCAAAATTTTAGCAAACAAAAGAAGCAAATTATGCTCATGTAGGAGCAAATAAAACATTAAACATGTTCACCAAAATCAAAAAAAAAAATTACAAACTTGTTCAAGTTGTGTCTTGATCTCTTCCACAGCATGTCTAAGCTCTTTTCGCATTGCAGCATATAACCCACCATTCACGTCATCCCCGATGGGGTGCTCCCCCTACCAGGCAAGAAACACAAAAGTGAAAAAATTTAGCAAAACACTTCCTAGTTGTTATTACATAATTGTGGTTTTCTAAAAGAAAGGAGCAACCTTTTTCTGCGCATAAACCGCTCTTATTGTCCTCTCTGTCCCATTTTTATAGGAAAGAGCTGCTTCCCTCCCTTCATCATCAGTTATAACTTTAGAGTGGCTCTGATTTCATATCCATATAAATTTCATTAGGTGAGCAAAACAAAACTTGACATAAATGAGTTTGAAAGATTCTAACAGATATCTAGGTACAGTGAGGATTAACCCAACCACTAAATAGCACCCTTATATAAAAATTCTACACAACCTAAATGGTGAGAGTAAAAGTTAGAAAGATATTTTTTTTTCCAAAGAGATAGATAATGCTTACAGAGTAGCCATCGTGATACTTTAGGTCTCTTTGGCTGAGAGACCTTCTTAGGCCTTGTCTATTATTTGAAGCTGTTGGCTTAGGAGTGGAGGATATCTGATTGTTTCCAACAATAGAACTCTTTGTACTAGCACAGTTGCTTGAGTCCTGCATATGAACTAGATCACTCTACCAATTTATGGAACATCAAATGCATACACATCAACAAGTTAGTATTTTGAATACTATTCCTAGTACAGTGAAAAACTAATAGGTTTCATTAAAGCCAACCTCACCATTCAAGTTGATCAAGTGCAGCAGTACATTACAAAATGTTATCAATGATACTTCACCTTTAATATTACTACAAGAAAATAAACATATTTGACATGCAAAAATTCTAAAGGTCCTCGTTTACTTTCATCAAATGCAACACAAATATTCGACAACTGATAAAAGATGACCTACTATTCAAGTATAGAAAATGAGCTACCATTCAATTATAGAAAAATGATTTTTCATCTAAATCAATGACATTTATACTATGTTATTCGGACTCGGATGTGAGTGTCTAATATGGATATATGTCTATTATGGTTATGCTCAATTTATTCAAAGTTTTTCCACATACTTGAAAGGTCATATCCCATAACCATGTATGAAAATGTGTTTATCTCATTTTGGCCAATTTATTTAAACTTACAACGAAGCAACGCCATTAAGGAGATGTAACAAGTGCATGCTACAAATGATAATTGTTTTAGTTGCCTTGTCCACGTAAATTGATCTTTATGTCCAAATTAAGCAAATGTCAAGCAGATTTCACGTCACTTTAAAACACGATAAGACTAAACTGCTTATTGCACGTCACTTTAAAACACAAGTCAGTTGAAATTTACTACTGTTATGGTTTTTTATCTATTTCCTAATATGAGACCCACCTCTAAGTTTAAGCAGATTTATACACCTAAATTAGACTGCTGAGCATAAGAAATCATCAAAATAATGAGCTCACGCATAATACGAATATAAACAACAGTAATGGAGATAATGATTATAACAGTAGTACCTCAGAATCGCTAATTTGATACCGAACAACAGAGACCGATCTTCTCCTCCTGGAGCTTGCGGTGTCCGAAGTTAACCTTCCTCCAGAACCATTATTTACATCATTAACCCTGGATTCTTGCCTGGAAACCGATCGTCCTCTTCTCTGATTCACATTCTCGCCTCCATCACCATTGCGTGGTGTTACGTCATCAATCCGTGAAGCGGAACGTTCTCGGAGTGCAGAGTCAAAGAGCTCGGTAGCGAGATCGTCGAGACTAATCTCCGGGAACTCCGCTCCCCTAACGGTATTAACGAACCTTCCCCTGTTCATCGGAGCCGGAGTAGGCTCATTGTCGCCGGCTCCGCGGGGGAATCTGCTGAGACTCCTGGCGCGGCGATGGATGGAGGAGGAACGGTCGGAGGAAGAAGGGTCACCGGGTGAGGTGGCGAGGGAAGGTCTCCTAGTAGTTGAGTTGAAAGCCGAAGCTGCCATTGGAGAAAGCGGAGAGAAGAGAGAGCGGAGTGATTGATTGGGGGTGGATTTATTAGGGATTTACAGAGGAGATGTTATGAATTGGAGGCATTTAATTTTAAAATCCACCAAATCTAAAACGTAAGGAAAATACAGCTCAACCAGGACGACAGACACCGAACAAGATAGAAAGATTTTGAAAATAATGAGGGAGGTTGGACTTGGCGCCTGGCGGAAAGGGAATCATCCAAATTTGAAATAGGGAGATTAAAAAGGCAAAAAAAATGACCATTAACTTTAAATTATTAATAATATGGATTCTATATCTACATACTACAAATTTACCCGATTGAGTTTGGATAAATTATTTTTTAATTTTTATATATGTCCTACTATAGGAAAATTAATTCAATGAAAAATTATTTTTAAAAATTTAGTCCTAAATCGCAACTTAATACTAAACAAACTTAATAAATTTTTTCTTAAAAATTCTTACTCAAACTGACTACTGATATATTTAGATAGAAGTATCAATAAATCAAGTCACAAATCTAAATTTTAAAAGATTTCATGCTCAAACTCACATTAAGTTCTAATCAATTTTTAATCTTTAAATATATATCTATATAACTAATAAAATGGTCACCAAACTTTTAAAAGTTACATTATGGGCATTAAATTTTAGTTTTGTTATAAAATGGTCACTGAGTCATTAACTGGCGTTCATCGAATGACCTGACAGTTAAAAAATTTGAATAATAACACATTTAATCTTTCATGTTTACACATTCAATCAATTTAGTCCTAATTTAACCCTCATTCTTGATGTCTAAATTGATTGAATGTGTAAATATTGAGGATTAGATGTGTTGTTATACAAATTTTCGTAACTGTTATGTCACCCAGTTAACAACAGTTAACGGTTTAGTGACCATTTTGTAACAAAAACTAAAGTTTAATGCCCATAATGTAACTTTTGAAAGTTTAGTGACCATTTTATATTTTTTGAATAGTTTAGTGACCGTTTATGTATGTTACCCTAACATAATATTTAATATGTTATTATTTTTTAAGTTAGAATTTTAAAAATCCTCATAAATTATTACTATTTAGTTTATTGGTCAATTAATTCGAATTAAGTATTGTAGAAGTTCATTATGCGATGACTTTTTTCAATTTAATTGCTCTAATCACAATATTACAATTCAAATCCATAACTTTACTTTAAAATTTAGTGTATTATTCCTTTAACGGTTAACTCAATTAAGACCAATATATACCAAGAGATCTCAGTTTACAGATGTACCTATAAAGTAAGCCTTTTATCAGTAGGGACCAAATGATTGAACATGTGGGCTTCACTCACATGTGGTTAAAAATGTTCATATTATCTCATTTTGTATGAATTTGAATCTCGATATGAGAATATGATACATTTTTAATTAATAAAAAAAAACATGTGGGCTTCACTCACCCCATCTCCCATGCATCATTTTTATCACAAGTCTCATTCAAATAAGTTGGTATCCATTTATCAAAGGCTTTTAAGTATGGGACACCACATATTTACATGTTCAGCTCACATGATATTCATTTATTTCACCCTAATTACGTATATTTTATTCATACCAAATTAAATTAGATAATTATACATGCATGTGGGGGCATAGCTAAGAGGACTGGACAGATATGTCTTGGCCCCTTTGTGAACCTAATTAAAATTTCTTATATTTTAAATTAATACTAAAAAACTCAAGTTCAAACTCAAATTCAAACATAAATAATCGAATAATCTCAAATTTGAACTCAGTTCAAACATAAATAATCAAACGTATAAAACAAGTTTACTTTTTACCAAGTAAACAAACCCAAATAACCTAATCAAGTGAACCCGACATGATTTTTAATATCGAATCAAACTCGTCGATAGCCTGAATCATGAGACAGACACTATAAGATAAGAACACAACAGATAATACCAAATTCGAAACTTCAAAAACTTCAGTAGCATAACATTCATTGGCCTAAAGAGGAAAGAAATGAATGTGTATCAAAAACCACGATACGAGAAAACATTGAAAAGCATGAATATATGTTCCCATATTTCTTTGAAACTCAACAATGTTGGTTATCTGCTTCTAATTCATAAGATATGCTAAACCGATTCATAGATCGATAACGCGAGACAACTTCTGGATGCGATTCAATAAGAAGTCTCCTTGTTTAATGGTTGCCTGGTAGAGTGCATTCTTCGCATCGGGGCGGTTTGTTTCCAGAACACCAGCAACCTTGTCGATCTTGCAGTGAAGCTTCCCTGCTGCAATAAAACGCGATAGCTCCCTGGAATCATGAAGAGAAACAAAACAATCATGACAGGGCAGGCAATGTAATACTCAAGCATGGGGCATACCACAATGCCCATGTCAAAGCAATGATAAGAAACGGGAAAAAAGAGTATAAAACCGAATAAGATGATCATTGGATACAAACACTTACAGATCAATGAATTCAACTGACACTCCAAAAGCCTTTGCCATGGCTTCAATGGTAACACTCTTGTAGGATTCAAGAAATTGAGAGTACACAACTGTTCTGACCTCCCTCATGTAAAATCGAAAATGTGGATGCAAATAACGGTCCAGTTTTATCTTATCCGTCAAGCCAGCTGATATATGATGCGAAACAAATTGAACAAAATGATCAGTGAAAGAAATTTTAGCTTTTATCAAATGTTAAGAAAGCAGCGGGACTAGATATTGGGACAAAGTGACAATTCCATAGCTATACATACCAAATGCTAAGAAGAATGATTTGTACTGACAAACATAAAGAGAGTTCAAGAATTCCGAAAGATATGGTATTTTCCCGATAACAGTCAAGATCTCGGGAGCATCAACGACCTATAACATTTAGCCATCAGTAAATCTGCCTGCCCCAAATAGAAAGTAATACAAGTCATAGGACAACAATTTTGAGGCAGAACCCAGAAGAAAATACCTTTTGTTTAAGGGAAACTCTATCCAACGATATGATGCTTGTAAGCACAGTGTAAAATATGAATGTCTCATAAGGGAAGAGCTCATAAGTAGTGAAGGTTGAAATGGAATCCAAAAATAGACTGGTTGCCTTCTTGAAATTCCGAGTGGCCATGCAATATAAGCCTTCGTACACCTTCAAACGGTTCTTCCTCTCCCAGTCACCGCCTTCTTCAAACAAACTGGCATCAAAATAGGAGCAACAACAAGTTAAAAGGCATACCATCTCAAGTTCAGGAAAAGTTAGAATTAATGGCTATTATAATCAATATGATTACATACTTTTTTGCTTTATCAATGCTTTTGGAAATAAGATCGAAATCCATGTAGAAAAAACCAATCTGCAATGTATAGAACACCAAGTCCATCTTTTGCCCAACAGCAACCGTCTTGGTTTCCGTCACCTTCAATTGCTCCAATGCTTTCTCCTAGATAAGAGATGGGTATGAGTCAGGTTGAAAAATATAGCACTCAAGTGTAACTATACAAGCAGACATCACCTTTAAGAGCAATAAACTACAATTATTATTACCTTGTCACCGATTTGAATGTAATATAAGGATTTAGCTAAATGAGCTTCTCGAACTTCACTTTCACCCAAGTTTTCTTCAGCATCAGCAATTCTACAATGCCAAAAGACAGGCTTCAGTTGAACATGATTAAAAAGAAAAGAAAACAACAACAACAATTCATCTGTCACCAAGAAGTGTTTCTTTCCTTTTAAAGAGGGGATCAAAGTGTTGAAAAACTGCTGAGAAGTAGTTGATTATACATTTTTGGTTGCCTAATTGACAGCATCATTAATCCAATACCTATTATCAAAGTTACTTGGGCATCGGATGTGTCTGATTCAAGTATACGTTCCACACAGGTAAGTTCCATTTTCCCCAAATTTTTTTACACATTTGAAGCAATCTTAGAGAACCATATCCTCATCATACTTATGTCTGAATACATGTCGGACACAAGTATTTCAAACAAAATAAAGAGTCAGAACGTCATAGTTTATTATCACCAAGAGAAACGGTATTCTTACGGAAAATAGAGAAATCAGAACCACAACTCTCATGCAATTGAAAATGAGTTATGATCCTGGGAGGTGTATATTCTTGTATGGATAGAAAAAAAAATACAATGTGTTCAAATTCATAACTCCCCTAAATGTTTTCAGTCCAAACAAGAAGAGAAGCCATAACCACAAAGCAACTCTCAAGGTAACAGTTCTTAAGCAAAACTGTTTGATCAAAGGCAAGAACAGAAAAATAAAATTCAATCTCCCCACAACACTATAATTAAAATCTCAAATCTTGAAAACCCTAATTCATTCAGAATTAGTCTCTTTCTCCTAACTTCTCTTTAAGCTAAAAGCTCTACATTATATTCTCATTATCAGATAAATGGAAAAATCCTAAAGCTAAATCTTGTACTTCCGATTAACAACTAAGCCATAAAACCTAAAAACAATAATAAATTCCCGATCAATCCTTAGTAATCAGTGAGCAAACAGAAGAATAAAATTGGAAGAAAACTGAATAAACTCACTTCTCGTCGAGCTTCTTAATCTCGTCTTCATTCTTGGCACGCATCGCGTCCAGAACACTCTGATCCAGCTCCACCACTTTATCAGCAACTAGGGTTTCGTAATAGGGAGTCATGTCTACAGCCGTCACAACCATGAAGAAAACACGCGAAGCATTGTGTTAGAATTGAGCCGGAATAATTGACTCGGAAAAAGAGAAGAGGTGAATCGGGTGAGTTACCATTGGATTTGACCGCGTTGAGGACCTCGTCCTTGAGGCTGACCTTCTCTATGTCAGGGACATCTGGGTGCTTGAGGAGGAAGACGTTGTGACCGAGGATGAGTTGCTGTGACTGCTGATTTCCGTCTTGCGCGTCCATTGGTGAGTCGATCGAGTGAGCCACTGAGTTGGAATGAAACGAGTTGTGCTTCTCTTTTTAGAGTTTGCTTGAGAGAGGAGGAAAACAGAACATAGGAGTTGTCGTCGGGAGTCGGGGGTTATTTAGAAGGGTAGGTGCCTAAGTTATGCCTTTTTACTGAATGAGGTGTTTAAACTATTTTTTTAGGCTAAATAAGGTTTAATGTTTCATTCTGTTAATTTTTATCCTTAAAATGCACATGTAATCTTCTAAAAATTCTAAAAATATATTAAAACAAATAAAACTATTTAATTTTTAAAAAAAATATTAAAATTTTTAGATTTCCCAAAACAATTTAAAATTTTAAAAATTCTTAAATCCCAAAACTTAAATTTTAGTTTGGGTCGATTTCATCGCCGCTCACCACATCGGTCAATGGACCATCACGACTATTTCTTCTACCACCTCGTCATTGAAAATTGAACAATATCGTGTGAATCGTCGAAAGAGTCGAATAATTTTTTCGAACGATTCACGATGAACGACGTGTAGGTTGTTCGGGGAGAAGAGGACGCTTTATTCTGTCACAGACAACGCGACCAATACTGGCGTGAGTGGTTGAATTTAATGTTTAAGGATTTAGAGACTATTTTAAGAATATTTGAAAATTTTATGACATATATTTTTTTATTAATTTTATTTATTTTTAATATAATTTTAGAATTTTCAAGACATCGCACGTGTCCTTTAACGTTGAAAATTAACGAAAATTTTTAAATGGATCAAAAAATAAAATGTTAGACACTTATTTAACTAAAAAATATAGTTCGAGCATCTATTTACCTATTAAGACTGTTTATAATCATATTCTTGATGGAAAATATCGGTTCAGTTTGAAAAAATTCAAATCGGTTTATTGTGATTTTAGGAACTATCAATTTAGTTTTTTTTTTTTTTTAATTTCTCATCGCCATTATTTTAATAGAATTTGAGTAGTTTAATAACTTAATTGAATAAGTGTGATCAATTTTTTTATTAATATTAAAATTTTCAGTTTCAATTTCAATTCGAACCCAAAATAATTGAATGAAATTAAATACTCCATAAACAATTGAAATCGTATATATGAAACGAGAGAATTTGTCGAAATTTCGTTGGTCAGATAAATTTGATAAGAGTTGATGTTTGTTCGATTCCATATACAAGTGTTATTTTTTTACAAACAATTGCATTTCGATCATCAAAGTAAAAAAATGGAAGCCTCTAAATTTAACACTAAAAAAATCTGGCACGAAATAATTTGACTTGGTAGGTAAGGTAACGGATGTTTGTTCATTTTGACTGCGAGACATGAGTTGGTATCATTCGATCGTTTTATATTTCTTACTAACAACATAAAACCTACGTATATCGTCCCGGCCGCGGGTGTTGTAGTAGAAATTCTCATCATTTTCACCACCAACCCCATTACGTGATAATCTAGTGTTGTTCAATTCATCAAGTAATGCTCAAATCAAGCCTTACTCCATTCTTCTCCATTTTCCCACCCAAACCCAATCATCCAAGACTCCTCCGCCGTGCAATCTCCAGTAATTTGAACCCCACTCCAGCTGTTCGACAAAATGACTCACCCAACATCTTCGCAGCCCCTCAATTTGCTCCAACTTCAGCTTACATTCACCTCCCTTTCTGTCGAAAACGCTGCTACTACTGCGACTTCCCAATCGTCGCTCTCGGCTCTCACTCACCAACACAAACCGACGACGATCCCCGTATATCAAACTACATCCAACTATTACTCCGAGAAATCAATGCTTCCAAAGTGAATTTCAACTCCCACCCACCGCTTGAAACCGTCTTCTTCGGTGGAGGAACACCGTCTCTCGTGCCACCGAGGCTGGTTTCATCAATTCTTGATTTGTTGAGAGTGAAATTTGGGGTGACTTCAGATGCCGAGATATCAATGGAAATGGATCCCGGAACCTTTGACGTTAGGCAAATGGAGGAGTTGATGGAGTTGGGAGTGAATAGAGTGTCGTTGGGAGTTCAAGCGTTTCAACAAGAGTTATTAAAGGCTTGTGGGAGAGCTCATGGCGTTAAGGAGGTTTACGAGGCCATCGAGATGGTGAAATCGTGTGGGGTTGAGAATTGGAGCTTGGATCTCATCTCCTCTCTTCCTAATCAAACTCCGCAGATGTGGGAGGAAAGCTTGCGGTTAACCATTGAAGCTCAGCCGAACCACGTCTCCGTTTATGATTTGCAAGTTGAACAAGGCACCAAATTTGGAACACTGTAAGCATTACTATGATACTCGGATTCAGGTGTGTGTGTATTGAAATGTTTAATTTTGGAGCATATAGCTTAATATTTGAATCCTTGTCTGTAGGTACACACCAGGGGAGTTTCCTTTACCTTCAGATGTGCAGTCTGCCGATTTTTATAGAATGGCGTCGAGAATGCTTTCGGGTGCCGATTATGACCATTACGAAATCAGCAGTTATTGCCGAGATGGATTCAAATGTAAGCACAATTTTACATACTGGGAAAACAAACCATTTTATGGTTTTGGCCTAGGGTCTGCTAGTTTTGTAAGTGGAATGAGGTTTTCAAGACCGAAGAAAATGAGAGGGTACATTGATTTCGTTCAGAGCTTGGAGAATGGCACGGCCGATTACACCATGAATACCAATACGGATGTGAAAGACTTGGCTTCAGATGTCGTGATGCTCTCTCTTAGAACTGCAAGAGGGCTCGATTTGAAGTCTTTCCGACTTGCATTCGGGAACTCAGTTGTAGCTTCTCTTTGCGAGGCTTATAAGCCTTATGTTGAAAGCGGGCATGTGCTTTGCTTAAACGAGCAAAGAACAATTTTAACTGCAGATGAATACAATGCCTTGTTGTTGAATGAAGATGATATTGGACAAGGATTAGCTTATATTCGTCTCAGTGATCCGGATGGCTTTCTATTATCAAACGAATTGATATCTACTGCATTTGGGGTTATTGCTTCCTAGAACTTCCGAGTTTCAAATATCAACTTTTTTATGGTATGTGTTGCATTTGGGTTATTGCTGCAACATAGATGGGTTACGATCTACAGTTATGAACTATCAATTACACTGGGTGTACTGATATAGACACCGAAGACTTGGCTTCAGATGTTGTCGTGTTCTCTGTCACAACCGCAATGGGTCTGGTTGAAGACTTTTCGATGCGCATCCGGAACCCGGTCGTAGCTCTTCTTTGTGATGCTTATAAGCCTTTTTGTTGAAAGTTGTTTACATAAAAAGGGTTGCAAATACGCATATGTATGAATTAATTATACTTGTTTCAGCTCTTAAATTTTCTTTCAGAGTAGATGGTTTTGCTGTGATGACAATTTGGCTGCCTGGATTACCATTGTCAACCTTCAAGATAAAGGAAAGCTCAAAGTCAACACTTGTATCTTAAGGTCAACTCTAATACATATTTGGTGTTGGGATTCCTGATTCATGTCAATCACCAAGCTAGGTCAAATATAAGGACGAGTAAGTTGGCAGTATCTCAGTTTTGCAGACGACTTTGATTGCAACTGAATGAATGAGCATAATGAAACCCCATGATTAACAGTTTTCTGAATGGCAACAATGGGAAAATCCTAACCTTTCTCTTCAACCTACGCTAACCTACTCGATCAATCAACAGTTTCATCACAAATGTTAATTTTGCAGTTTTCCTGCTTCCGGTTTTCTCTTACCTTTCTTTGCTGAATGGCCGGTCTTCCTTTTGTGACGACTGAAATCTGACACAAAGCGGAATGTCTGGCCACAGCCTTCCTCGGCACACACATAAGGACGAGCACCTGTGTGAACCCTAATGTGTTCAGTTCGAGCCCATGCCCACTTGAATGTCATCTTACAGCCCTTCCATGGGCATTTAAGAGGTCGGTCATCCATATGAACTCGGCGGTGCTGAACTAGATATTTGTGTGAGAAGAACTTCTTTCCGCATCCTTTGACTGGACAAATGTTTCTTTTGTGGAGGGTGAGCTCTTGTTTCAAGCCAAAACTCATGGTGCAGCCTTCCATGTCACACTGATATTCCACTTCCTCGTCTCTTACTTTTGCAGTGCTGTGACGGGTTAGAGTATTTTTTGCCTTTGAAGCACTCTTTGCTTTATTCTTCCCGGCATGCTTCTTCACTTTAGGTTTTGTTTCCGGTTCGTTCAGAGACTTTTGAGATCTTTTCCTAAGGCGCGTGCTGGGTCCACCATCTACCTCATCTTCACCATATGAATTCTCATGCCTAGCACTTTGCTTGATCTTGGTGTTGCGATTTTGAGGGGTCTCCTGTTTGTTTTGCTGAGAGACTACTTGTTTTGTTGTCCCACGCTTCCTTTGTTTCACATTATGAGGGGCCTCTTGCTTTATTTGTTGTGGTGTTGGGGCTTTCTTTTTTCTACTTCTAAGACAACTATTCAGTTGACTGTAATTCTCACCCGATGAATCATATGAAACTGCATCATCACTTTCAATAAATTTCCCTTGCAGGCTTCTCGGAGTCTTCCTAAGCTGTTGCAGAGAAATATCATCCAGTGAATCATCGGAAACAGCATCCTCCCTCTTGTGAATTTTGGCATGCTTAGTTCTCAGAGAATCCGATGAACCTGCATCTCCCCTCTTGATAAACTTGGTTACCCGACTTCTAGGAACCCTCCTATGCTGTTGGAGAGAATTACCCTTCAATGGATCGAAAGAAACTACATCTTCTTGATCAGAAAATTTGGACACTTTCCTTCGAACAATCCTCATATGTTGCTGTTGAGGATTATTCTCAAGTGAATCATCGGAAAATGCATCATCTCTTTCCATGCACTTCATTTGCTTGCCTCTAGGAATTCTCCTAAGCTGAGATTGAGAATCATCATCTGATGCATCATCCAACATTGCTTCATTTCCATCTCTCTTGATAATTTTTGCTCGCTTGCCTCTAGGCATTCTTCTTCGGTACTGCGTAAGGGAATTATCTGTTTGTGAATCATCCAAGACATCAGGATTCCTATCAAAGGACTTAAATTTTCTGCCTTTTGGAATCCTCCTACAAAGCTGATGAGAAATTTCCTCTTGTTCATCATCCGATACGGAATCCTCTCTCTCCATAAATTTGGCCCGACAGCTTTTAGGAATCCTTCGATACAGCTTAGTGGAACTTTCATCAAGTGAATCACCTGAACCCACATCATCTTCAACAATATGTTTCCCTTGCTTGCCTCCAAGATTTTTCCAAAATTGTTGAGCATTAAGATCCTCTTCTGCTGCATAAGAGAATCATCCTCAAGCGAATTGTATGAAACTTTGTCTTCATTCTCGATTAATCTAGGTTCTTTGCCTCTTTTTAATCTCTGTTGCTGCCTAATAGAATTACCGTCCAATGAATCATCTGAAACTACACCCTCTGGCTCGATGCATTTTGCTTTCTTTCTCGGTGCAATCCCTGCCCTCGTTTTCCTCTTTCTATTCAACCTTTTAGCCACCTTGGGAGTTCCCGCGTTCTGAATATTTTCAGGTTTTCTCTCAAGATTTTCATCCGAAGTTGCCCAAGCATGGAAGCTATTTCCTTGTTCTTGTTCCTCGGGATCCCTTTCTGTCAAGAATGGATGAACCTGATTCGACATCCAAACTTTACCACACCATTTGCCAGCCACTACTTTTTTCAGCTTCCGAGATCGCCGTCCATACACATTCAACTTTTCCTGCGAGCTAGCAGGAAAATTACGGCCAAATGCACTATATGTAACACAATTGTATGGCATCTGTTTACTGTACAGAGTGGAGCGACTGAGATTGGAACTATAAAACAAATTGATTCCTAGCTTTACCGCCCAGTCTCCATTTCCAGGTATAGCATCCTCACTATCAAGAGCTGATCGGATCCTCGCCTCATCGTCCTTAGTCGCATCCCCAAATAAGATGTTGTTCCAGAGATAATCGATTCCAAACTCTTCAGCAACCAACTTTGCTTCTGCTTCTATCCTGGGATATTCTGCATCATTTTACAAAGAATTGTTAAATCTAGAGAGAAAGAATCAAAGACAATTCTGTTAGAACAAATGATTGGTTTTCTGGAAGATGCAAAACATGCAAATAACAGCATGCTCGAGACAGAAAACATGCAAATAACAGCATGCTCGAGACAGAAAACATGCACCCGAGAAGAATCTTCATCGTACTTTGGAGCAAATAGAATATCTGCATTTTCCGTATGTGCCATGGCCTTGCTGAACCTCATTGTCTCTTGAACATGTGATCCTGTGGTTGGATCGCTAAATTTATCCCGGAAACCATTTGATCTTATAGAAGCAAGATTCTCAGTTTCCAACTCAACAGCCTTGTCCAATGTTTGAGGGATCCTATACTTGATATCAACACCTTTTGATCCAGGTTTGGGATCACAATCAGTAACATGGACTGGAGCTTCTTCAGAACTAAGCCTTGGTAATGAGAGAGTGTGACTCACATTTGCTGTGCCAGGAGAGAAACCAGAATCATTATGCTCAAGTTTCCTTCCTGCTGAATTCATCTCATCACCAGAGGCAGTCGCATTTGGTTCAACATTATCATCTTCGGAATCAGTTGAATTTCCGTATGTTGAAGCTAATAGACCAAGAGCAGAAGTATTTCCTCTTTCTCCAGTATCTTCCACAATTTGGTTACTTTGATTCACCGTCTGAAAATTGTACTCAACGGACATCGTAAGCATTTGGGGCACTTATATTCATCCGCCCTGCATTGAGGTAAAACAAAAGCGCATTGTTTTCAGAACAAAAAAAATGAACTTGAATGAAAATGAGACCATAGATAAATCTTCGGCAAAAGAAATAAGAGAACATCATTCAGATAAAATATTAATTATGAAAAACTTCAATAAGCAATCTAATCTATGCACAAGAATATCATCAAGCTATGTTGATTCGACTCTTCGTTTTCCTTCAAGTACCTGTGTCTGACATGGGCATGGGGGAAATGACCTTCCAAGGATAGTCCATAATATAGAAAAATTAAGGAAAAAATTGAACATGCCTATGTCAGATATACACCAGTATCCTACACACCTAAATCTGAGTAACATAGAATGTCATATACATACTTGCATCCTACACTCAAGCTTGTGTCCGAGAAACATAGTAATCGAGACATGATGCAACTTTAAGAAGTTTAACTCAAACATGACAATCATCACATCCCGTCTAGATGCAAGCACGTCAGCAACCAATCATTTGCCAGCCCAGACAAAAGCTAATTGCCAATTTTCCATGAGATTTAACATAAGCAAGGTGTCAATTTCCATGCTTGGGTTTTTCCTTAATTGGGATGCAACACGTAATTTGGAACAAAGAGAAATATCAGTAGAACCTTTGGGGAGTAATACTACAGAAGATCCTTTTCCAAGAATATGAAGTAAGTCATTGTTCTGCATGAGACTCTGCACAAATAATTCTTTAACTAAGGTTTCTCCTTCACTTTTTTTCTTATCCTTGAGACGTGAACTCTTTGGTTTGGCAATGATGTTCGTAGGTACCCTGCAAGGAGAAACCTAACAAAAATGAGGAAAAGATACACAATATAAGTTATTGCTCTTCAATTAGTTAGTTCAGCATCGTACAAACAACTTTTGGTAAAAATGTCGCACATTTTACAATTTTTGTCCTTTAAGGCTTAAGCCGTATGAAGTCTGATAATAACGTGAAATAAAAGTACAGAAAGAATGTTACTTTGAGTTCTCAACATTCTAATATACCGAAGTTGGCTGCATATATGAGATTTCGAAGCAAACAATGGCGTAATGATGCGGCCCTCTAAATGTTACTAGGAAAAAAGCCAAAGATACCAATGATAGAGAACTTTTTCCAAGTTTTGGAAAAAAGTCAAATATTATTGAAGTTTTTCATATTGAGAATTCTGAGTTTATCAGATTCAGAATTCCGACAATAACTTTCCAGGTTATTTGTCCAACACCAACCATTCTCCAGCAATTGAACCCAAGTCCAAGGAACAAAAGAGAAGGAAAAAGCAGGAAATTATTTTCACAAGTATGTTGCATCGACTTTTCATTCTTCTTAAAATACCCATGTCCGACATCGGTGTTTGAAACATATTTGGACATGGGTATTGGGATATAACCCTTGAAATACATGGGAAAACTTGGAAAAAAAATTAAGCATGCCCGTGTCAAACATATACCCATATCCAACACTCGTACCCAAGTTCAAGTAAGCAATGAGCAAACGTAAATTTTTCCTAAGCATTTACCTAACAATGGAAATTTCCTAAGCAGTCCAGAAACTACTAAAAACGAGTCATGTCATGCATATTCAAAGAGATTGCAACAAGCCAACAATACTTTCCGGTAATATAGCAGCAAACTGTAACAAAAATGACAGTGACTCAAGAGTCCAGATATATTTGGTACAAAAGGCAGAATGAATCAAGAAATTAAGAAACTGACAAATCCGAGGGAATCATACTGCATAGCCGTGAGTCATAAGATCATAAAGTAATTGGAAATGAGAGACCATCGGAGGGTAATTAATTGAAGCTCTTCTTGGGCCACTCTCAACCATTCTGGAGTTGCAATATTAGCTGCCTCTCCAAGGTTAAATCCTAATGACAAAAACATATGGATGAAATAAGCCCCCTCATATGATAGTTACTAAGAAAAATTCAATGGTGTCACCATGATTGAACCCCGAATGATAGGCTCTTGGGAAAGTGACAACAAACTCCCCAGCATTTTGCACTAACCTGATTTCACAATAATGATAATATAAGACACATAACCATCCATCAACAAGACAATTAATTGCATCATAAGACTCTAAGATGATGAATTCACTATAAATCTAACTAAAGGAACAAAAAATGGAATTGACACTTTCTTGTAGAATGAGAGAATAATGAAATGCATAACTAAACTAGTAAACTTCAACTAAAAAGCTCATATGTAGTCATTTTCATTATGAACCTAAGAAATTTTCTACAAATCATGGAGGACTAAAATCACCTGCAGCATGGAATTCCAGCACGAACAAATACTTCGGGAGACATCACTGTGGTCTTCTCACCAAGTGTAGAAAAGGTAACTAAAACAGGAAAAGTTATATAATCAGCACTTAAATATGTGATCTTGAATTCACTTTTCTGTTTAACCAAAATAACATCAAGGCATAAAAACTTCGTGGAATAGAATTGAACTGATACAAAATGGCAAGTAAAAACGGAAATTAATTAGCTTGAAATCAACGAAAGTATTTCAGGTGGACTTCATTAGTTAACAAAGAAACAGAGGAGACAAAATTAATAGTTCACTAGACTCACCAAAACAAAATTCAGGGCTTGCTTGAGCTGGACAAAGTTTCACTTTTAAAGCTTGGTCGGAGAAAAAATCGAACAGCTCGAGCACTCGATCAGGCATGATTACAAGTAATAAATAAACTCAATTCTCATGCTTGACTTCAAGCTTGGGGATTTGTACACAATTTAGAGTTAACATTTGAAAAGTTCCAATAATAATTCAAAAAGAGAAAAATAAAAAGGTCATTTAGAACCCTGACCCACTTGAGTCAAGCATTATGCTCAATTATTGATAATAGCTAGAGCTACTCGAGCTTGAGCTTGAGTCGACAATGACCAAGTTGAGTGTGTGTTTTCCCAAATCGAAGCCGACTTACCAGCATATATATCTTACTGTAGATTGTAGAAATTGCTGAAAGTTAGGGAATCTTATTCCTAAATATCTAATTGCTGATATTCAGGTTTTTTATCAATAAATAGGAGCAGATTTTTAGTTACTGATTTTATGTAATAGGTGCAGATATAGTTGCTGATTTTTTGTGTAATTTTTCCCTAGATTAGGCTCTCTTTGTAACCTATAAATAGGTGTTATTTTATCAATAAAATACATAAAGAAAAACAGAGAAATACATTCTTCTCTGACTCAAAATCACTATTGTTCACATGGTATCAGATTAGGTTTTCGATTCTCCACAGAAATCCTAAAGAGATGCATCCCATTTCTTCATCAGAAATCAGTTCTGGAACTGATTTGAATTCTTGTCCAGAAAATTCTGATGTTTCCTCCACCCAAATAACATGCCATAGACTTGTTGGCAATAATTATCTTCAATGGTCTCAATCCATGAAGATTTATATCACTGGAAAGGGCAAAGCTGCGTACATCTCTGCAGACATGTCAAAACCAGATTCTAAAGATCCATCATACTCCAAATGGGAGCGAGAAAACAACATGATTATGTCCTGGCTGCTGAACTCGATGGTTCCAGAAATAGGAGAAAATTTCCTTCTCTACGACACAGCAAGTGAGATTTGAACTGCTGTAAAGGAAACCTATTCCAACAAGGATAATGTTGCTGAATTATTTGATATCGGTAGTAAAATCAAGGAACTTCGTCAGGGAGACATGAGTGTGACGCAATATTTCACCACCATAACCAGGTATTGGCATCACCTTGATTTATTTGAGACTAATGAGTGGAGTTGTGTTGCTGATGCAGAATTGTACAAGAAAATTACTACCCAAAAGAGAGTATTCCAGTTTCTTTATGGCTTGGACAAAAGCCTTGATGGAGTTAAAGGAAGGGTATTAAGCACTAAACCTCTCCCTTCCATTCGAGAAGCATTCTCTGAAGTTCGTAGAGAAGAGAGTAGGAGAAATGTTATGCTTTCTACAGTCCATGCCTCTGAGGAATCAGCCTTCATCACTCACACAACATCTGGTAATAAAACCAGACCTGATAGACCTTGGTGTGAACACTGTAAAAAGGTTGGTCATCTCAAAGACTCTTGCTGGAAGCTTCATGGCAAACCTGCTGACTGAAAACCACAACGATTGCGCCGTCAAAGGGAAAATTCAGTAAATATAGTCACCACAGAGCCTTCGACTAATTTCAGTAAGCAGCAACTTGAGGATTTACAGAAATTGCTTAGCCAAATGACATATTCTGTTGATCAATCTGCTGCCTCCACAAGTCATAATGGTAGTTTTTCGTTTCTTTCCACAACTACTAAGATACGTTGGATAGTAGATTCTGGTGCCACCGACCATATGACAGGAAACAAGAGTTTATTTTTAACTCTTACAAAACAGAATAATCAGAGACAAGTGAAAACTGCTGATGGCTCCTTGGTTGAAGTAAAGGGGACTGGAACAGTTTTTATTAATAAGGATCTTGTGCTTCACTCTGTTCTATATGTCCCTAATCTCCAATGCAATCTCGTGTCAATTAGTAGATTGTGTATTGACCTTCAGTGTTATACTAAATTTAGCTCCCTTGGCTGTGTTTTTCAGGAAATGGATTCGGGGAAGGTGATTGGCAATGCTGAGCTGTGTAGTGGCCTCTATCTCATTGACGGTCAACCTCTTCCTAAGGGACAAGTCCTACCAAGTTGCACCTTTAATTCTGTGTGTTTATCTTCCAACACTCCCAATTTCAATTCTAATGAGGTTATGTTATGGCATTTTCGTCTCGGACATCCTAGTTTCTTTTATCTTTAGAAGTTGTTTCCAAAACTTTTTTTCAATAACAATCCATCATTATTTTCTTGTGATATATGTCAACTTTCCAAGCATAAGCGAAATCCATATCCTCCATCATGTTATAAACCATCTCAACCTTTTTCACTCATCCATAGTGACATTTGGGGTCCTTCTAAGGTTAAGAATATTACTGGAGTTAGGTGGTTTATTTCTTTTATTGATGATCACACTCGAACTACTTGGACATATTTAATGAAGGAAAAGTCTGAAACAGAGGGAATCTTTAAGAAATTTTATTTGATGATTGAAACCCAATTTTGCAGCAAAATTCGAATCCTAAAGAGTGACAATGGGAGTGAATTCTTCACAAATACTTTGGGCAATTTTCTTAAGGAAAAAGGTGTTATACACATTAGTTCTTGTGTAGATACTCCTCAACAAAATGGAGTGGCTGAAAGGAAAAATAAACATCTCTTAGAGGTTACTCGATCACTGTTATTTTCTTCCAATGTTCCTAAAATGTTTTAGGGAGAAGCTTTACTTACAGCTACCTACCTTATCAATCGATTACCTAGTCGAGTTTTGGGATTTAAAACACCTAAGGAAGTCTTTCTTCAAACTTTTCCCTTCTTTAAACCCATGTCTTCTACACTGCCTGTTAAAATATTTGGTTCTTGTGCCTTTGTTCATGTTCACAAGCAGTTTCGAAGCAAATTAGATCCTAGGGCCATCAAATGTGTTTTCCTAGGATATTCTTCTCTAAAGAAGGGCTTTAAATGTTATTCCCCTGTCACTCGAAAGTTCTATATATCTATGGATGTTACCTTTCATGAATTACAACCTTTTTTCTCCAATTCTGAAATCCAGTGGGAGAGTTGGGATGAATTTCAGCCTCAACCTCAATACATTAAACTTCCTCTTGATGAACCTAGTGTTATACCAGATTCGGATTTCATTCCCATACCAACTTCAACTCCTTTGCTTCAGCCTGAACCTAGTGTTATACCAGATTCGGTTTCCATTCCCATACCAACTTCAACTCCTTTGCTTCAGCCTGAACCTATGTCGCCTATACATGAATCACTACCTAAAACTCCGCAAAACCTTCCTTCAAAAACTCAACTTAGAACAAAGGAACTTAGTGTCTATACAAGGAAGAAAAGGAGGCCTATTCCACAGGAAACTACACAGCCTAGGATTGTTCAAGAACTGGAACCAATTTCGTTATCCTTAGAAGATGAAGAAGGTACGGAATCTTTGAATAATGACATTGTTCCTATAATTGATACATCTGACTTGCCTATTGCTCAAAGAAAAGGTGTCAGGAAATGTACAAGTCATCCAATACAAAAATATGTGGCCTATGGGAAGCTAATGCCCTCATTCAAAACCTTTACTGCTAAACTTGATAAGGTGTACATTCCTCAATCTGTGCATGAAGCCTTGAAAGATCCTAGGTGGAAGAAGGCTGTAGAAGATGAAATCAATGCACTGGAAGCAAACAAGACCTGGGTTATGACTGATTTACCTCCAGGAAAGAGGGCAGTGAGTTGTAAATGGGTATTTACAGTCAAATACAATGCAGATGGGAGCATCGAAAGGTTCAAGGCTAGGCTGGTGGCAAGAGGATTTACTCAATCCTATGGAATTGACTACCATGAGACATTTGCTCCAGTAGCAAAGCTCAACTCAGTAAGAATCCTATTATCTCTTGCTGCAAATTTGGATTGGCCATTGCATCAACTTGACATCAAGAATGCATTCCTAAATGGAAACTTAGAAGAGGAGGTATACATGCAAACACCACCTGGTCTAAATGGAAACTCAAATTCTGGTCGGGTATGCAAATTACTGAAATCTCTTTATGGACTTAAGCAATCGCCAAGAGCTTGGTTTGACAGGTTCACTAAGGCTATTCTGAAATTTGGCTATCATCAATGTCAAACTGACCACACTATGTTTATCAAGACCTCTTCCGAGAACAAAAAGGCTATCTTAATTAGGGGTGTGAAAAACTGACCCGACCTGGTAACCTGCCTGAAACCCGATCGAGTCAGAACCTGGTTTAACCCGAGAATTTAAAGACCGAACCCGACCTGCACCCGACCGAAACGAACCCGAACTCGAACTTGACCTGTAACTGTAGAAAACGAACCCGAACTGCACCCGACCGAAGTGAACCCGAACCCGAATTTAACCTGTTACTGTAGTAACCGAACCCGACCTGCACCCGACCGAAACGAACCCGAACCCGAGACTAACCTGCCAGATAACCGATTTAACCCGACCTGTTTGGACCCGACCTGTTTTGAAACCGACCTATTTTGAACCCGACCTGTTTTGAACCCGACCTGTTTTGAACCCGACCTGTTTTGAACCTGAACTGTTATTGACCTGAACTGTTCTTGACCTGAACTGATATTGACCTGAACTGTTCTTGATCTGAACTGATATTGACCTGAACTGATATTAACCTGAACTAATAATATTATTTGATTTGCTGATAATGATAATTATCTGATATTTGAAGAAGTTATATTTAATGAATATAAAATAATGTCAAGTATTGATAAATTTTAAAATTAATAATAATGTCAAGTATTAATAAATTAACTAACTTAACTTCAATTAAAAGATAAACTGAATTAATAATAATGTCTAAGTATTAATAAATTGTCTTTCTAATTAACTTAATTTTTATTTTAAAATAACTTCAAAGATAAATTATTATACTTAATTAATTTAAGTGGAATGAATAACCATTATTAAATTAAATTTGTATACTTAATTAAATTAAGTTAAATGAATAAAGATTATTAAATTAAATCTGTATTCTTAATTAAGATAAGATGACTTAAATTTTTTATTATATGAATAAATTAATGCTAAATTAACTTAACTTAAGATTAAAAATAAGTTTAATTTACTTGCATTCATTTTAAGTTAAATAATTAAATATTATTAAATTAAATTGTCTTTCTAATTAACTTAACTTTTATTTTAAAATAATTTCAAAGATAAATTATTATACTTAATTTACTTAAGTTGAATGAATAACCATTATTAAATTAAAATTTTATACTTAATTAAATCTAGTTAAATGAATAAAGATTATTAAACTAAATCTGTATACTTAATTAACATAAGATGACTATTTTTTTATTAACTTAACATACTTAAATAACTTAAATGACTTAATAATTAAACATTATTAAATTAATTTGTCTTTCTAATTACGATGAATGGGGTTTGGACATTGAGAAGTGGGAAGATGATGACGCTTCGCAATTCCCTCCCCCGCATTTACTTCTTGAAGAGAACGAAAATGAGCAAGCCGGTTAAGGTTGTGAAACAGGACACGAAAATCGTCAGCCCCGGCTCGTCGATCGAGAGGCTTAGCTAAATTAATGATTGCAATGATTGTTGGGAAGAAGAGATTTCTAAACCCATATTGAATTTTGACGATTCTAGGAAAATAAAACATAATTTCGGTTTAGCTAAATTATTCAATTCATCTTTTAATTTTTTTCCATTTTCTTCTGGAATCCCAATGGCAGTAAGCCTTTACGTGTTTGTCCTTACGATGTTGTAACATTTTTTTTATATTTAAAATAAATAAAACCGTTGTAGTAGTTTTTTTCTAGACAAATAAAATCTTATTAAATATTTAAACCCTAAACTCTAACACTAAATCCTAAACCCTAAAAATAAAACCCTAATCCATCAGTATGTATGTATGTATGTATGTATGTATGTATGTATGTATGTATGTATGTATCAATTTATGAACATTATACCCTAAATCCTATCACTAAACCCTAAAACTTAAACCCTAATCCCCAATCACTAAACCCTAAACCCTAAAAATAAAAACCTTAATCCCTACTATATATATAACACATGTATGTAATCCTCAGTCCATAAACCCTAAACCGTAAACCCTAAACCATAATATATAAACCCTAAACCCTAAACCATAATATATAAACCCTAAACCCTAAAAATAAAAACCTTAATCTGTCAATATATATAATACATGTATGTATGTATGCATCAATTAATGAACAGTAAACCCTAAACCACAATCCCTAGTCCCTAAAAATAAAACCCCTAATCCATCAATATATATATATATATATAATGCATGTAAGCATGTATGAATCAATTTATGAACCCTAAACATTAATCCCCAATCTCTAAACCTTAGACCATACCACCCACCCCTAAACCCTAATCCCCAAACTACTAAAGCACTAAACCATAATCTTTATATGTATGTACGTATAATATACTAATATTATATATGTTAAATCTTAATTCCTACTCCCTAGTCCCTACGGTACACATAACACAATAAACCCTAAACCTGAAGGAACCCGACCTGAAATGAACCCGACCTGAAACGAAACCGACCTGAAACGAAACCGACCTAAAATGAACCCGACTTGAAACGAAACCGACCTGAAACGAACCCGACCTGAAACGAAACCGACCTGAAACAAACCCGACCTGAAACAAAACCGACCTGAAATGAACCCGACCTGAAACGAAACCGACCTGAAATGAACCCGACCTGAAACGAAACCGACCTGAAATCAACCTGTCAATTAACCGTTTTGGCCCGACCTGAAATGAACCGACCTGAAATGAACCCGACCCGAAATGAACCCGACCTGAATTGAAACCGACCTGAAATGAACTCGACCCGAAATGAACCGAACCCGAACCGAATCGAGTCAAAACAAAAAATGACCTGAAATGACCTGTAACCGATTTGACCCGACCTGACAAAGCCCGACCTGAAACCCAACTGTTGACCTATTTTTACATCCCTAATCTTAATAGTCTATGTTGATGATATAATCATTACGGGTGATGATTCTCTGGAAATCAGAAATTTCAAGAAGTTCTTGGCAACTGAATTTGAGACCAAAGATCTCGGTTACTTGCGATACTTTCTAGGGATGGAAGTGGCTAGATCAAGCATGAGAATTGTGATCAATCAAAGAAAGTACATTCTAGACTTGCTTTCAGAAACTGGAATGATGGGTTGTAGACCTGCCGAGACACCTATGGAGTATAACTTGAAATTCAGAACTGATAACAAAGGAACTCCTGTTGATAAAGAGCATTATCAAAGGCTGGTAGGTAAGTTGATTTATTTATCACTTACAAGACCAGATATTGCCTTCTCAGTTAGCATCATAAGTCAGTTCATGAATGATCCGAGAGAGGAGCACCTAGAGGCAGTGACTAGAATCTTGATATATTTAAAGATGACGCCAGGCCATGGAGTAATTTTTACCAAGAATGAGAGTAGAAAAGTGGAGGTTTTCACAGATGCAAGTTGGGCAGGAGAGCTCACACTCAGAAAATCCACTAGTGGATATTGTACTCGAGTTTGGGGTAATTTGGTAACATGGAGAAGCAAGAAACAATCTGTAGTGGCAAGAAGCAGTGCAGAAGCTGAGTTTCGAGCATTAGCTCAAGGGATCTGTGAAGGAATTTGGGTTCAAAGACTCTTGACAGAACTAAAATTAAATCAGAGTGAGGATTTTGAACTTCAATGTGACAGTAAATCCGCAATCAGTATTGCAAAAAATCCTGTCCAACATGACAGAACAAAACATGTGGAGCTTGACCGACATTTCATCTCTGAAAAGATTACAAGTGGGACAGACAAGCTTAACTTTGTGCCTACTCACAAACAACTAGCCGATGTGCTCACCAAGGCACTTCCAAGAACTACATTTGATGCGCTCACATCCAAGCTGGGACTTTACAATGTATACTCACCAGCTTGAGGGGGAGTGTAGATTGTAGAAATTGCTGAAAGTTAGGGAATCTTATTCCTAAATATCTAATTGCTGATATTCAGGTTTTTTATCAATAAATATGAGCAGATTTTTAGCTACTGATTTTATGTAATAGGTGCAGACATAGTTGCTGATTTTTTGTGTAATTTTTCCCTAGATTAGGCTCTTTTGTAACTTATAAATAGGTGTTATTTTATCAATAAAATACATAAAGAAAAACAGAGAAATACATTCTTCTCTGACTCAAAATCACTATTGTTCACACTTACTTACACTCTCATAGTCATATGGGCTACTACTACTTATGCAAAGTCAAGGAAAGTACTTAAAATGTCCTCCGGCAGCCAAACAAGAAACAGAGCAGACAAAGTTTCAACAGACTCACCAAGAGGATTGAACTCTCCTGCATAGCCATCGACCCTGACGACCTCCTCGAAAGCAACTGCAGCATCCTTGGGAACACCGTACCAAGTTTTCCCAGCTCCCATATGCAAATAATTCAAGCTATGCAAATCATGATCCTCTACGTGCCAAGCGAACCAACTGAACAGCATTGCAATGTACACCATAGGGGAAGTAACACCCGGGATCTCCTCTTTCATGAACCTCAACAGCGACCCTTTCGCCCTCGAAACTGCCCTCATATTCCACGGCGTTTCCCCCACCGTAACCCCATCCCCCGCTTCCATCCCCCGGCTATTGCTCTTCTTTGAGTCAAACGGCACGAAAGCCGAACCAGGCATGTCGTTTGCATACTCAACGAAAAAGGGTTGGTCAGCTGTGGCTTTCCAGAAAAGGGTTTCCACTTCCAAAGGTGAAAGGGAACATTTTTTGGTGCACCTTTTCAAGTAACTTCTCTCGAAATTCCTGGCTTTGGCTTCGAATTCTTGGAAAGTATAGTACTCCCCACTCTGCCATACCGATTTCAGAACGGGCCTTTGCTTCTTGGGGCAAAACCCGATCTGCTGCTGACGGGTAGTGAATGTGGGTCCGGAGCTAGCATTAGCAGGTGCAGGAGCTGAAAGTGAGCGATTGAGGTTGGCGATGGCAGTTTTTCTAGGAGCAGGTGGCAGCGGAGGTATGATTTTGCAGATTCCAAACAGGGAAGCCTCCTTTTCGATCTTAAAAATATAAGCAATTGGATCTTGGAACTCTGCTAGAGTAGGCCTGTACTCTGGAGCCAAAGGCAGTGACTTCAGCCATGAAAACACTTCTTGGCTTGCCTCTGCTGAAAGGCTTGAAGCAGCCATGAAAATAAAGAGTAAAGTTTAATCAGAATTTGGAATAGTTATTTTATCAAAAAAATAAAAATAATAGAGGGATTAAAGTTTAAAGAATCTTCCAAGCTTCCATATTTTTTCCCAGTGTTTCCCTTTGGTGTAAGTGGAAGCTATGGCGGTTGGCACTGGGCAGGGGCAGCGGCAGGGGCAGGCAATCTATGAAAGTACCACTCAATTTATTTTTAATTTACATTCTTGCCACACTCCCTTTTCTCTGGGCCCAGCCAGCATCACCGGGTAGCAATAAGTACTTTAACTTAACCAACTTCAGAATCGAAATGGACCAATAAGTATTATTAGATACAATTTATTTTAATATTGTTTTATTTTATAAACTTTAAATTTAAAATTTAAATATCAAATTTAAAGGCAATAATCTTTTCTCCCACAAAAACCTGCCAATTTTCATTAATAATGACAGAAGTTTTACTTTTGTCTAAAACAGACAAAAGTAAAATAATGTGAAGTTGTAAGAATTCATTTGCTTTTTTCTGATATAAACGTAATATTTGTCGGTTATATATTCGTATTGATATTGGTATGACTATGGCCGCAAATTAGGTAAGACTGATCGCGAGTTATTCGAGTTTGATTTGGTCAAAATTTTGTTAGTATTTGACTTGGTTGAATTCAAATCGAGCTTAAACTCGACTCGAATTCTTAACAAAACGAGTCGAGCTATTTGATACCCAACTTAAAAAGCGCGTGAACTACTCAAAAATAGATGTTTTTAGTCTATATGTTTTGTTAGTTTAACTTTTTGTATATTTTTACGTGCACTGTTTTCTTTCGACTAGAATTAAAAGATATTTAATGAGATACACGTGAAAATATTTTTTTGCATGATTTTATCTATAATAAAACTATACAATTTTATCAATAATAATAATAATAATAATAATATTAAATTTGTAAATGAAACGAGACAGATCGTGAGCTACTCGAGTCCGACTCGGTCAAAGCTCAAATCAACACTCGACTCGAACTTAAAATCAGCTCGAATTCTTAACGATTTGAGTCGAATTTAGTACACTCAAACTCGAGCTGAATCGAGCTTCGGCTGATTTACACCCCGTCGATCCGATCCGTATCCTAAATCAGACCCGATCTGATTGGATCCCACGTTGAAAGACCGATATGTTTTTTGTGTTGTGGGAAATTGTGGCGGATAAGTTGAGAGAGAAAAGGAGACGTTTAAAAAGTACGAAGCAATCATAACCAACGGAATCAGTCGCAAAAATCACAGCTTGAAAATGGCTTCCACTGCCATCTCTCTATCACTACCAACAATTCCTTCATCTTCATCTTCTACTGTTAAACCCAAAGCTTCCATTTTCGACCACCGCCATTTATTCGTTGCAAAGAATTCACCATCTTCTTCTTCTTCAACAACAACAAGAAGAAGAACAAAGCAAATTTCTACTTCTTTCAAGATCAAATGCTCATCTTCTTCGTCTTAGAATGCTCTTCCTTCTGCTCTTCTTTTTGACTGTGACGGCGTTCTCGTTGATACTGAGAAGGATGGTCATCGGGTTTCGTTCAATGACACTTTCAATGAAGTAAATTTCATGCTCTTTTCATTTTTTGTGTCTTTTTTTTTAAATTATGATTTTTTATGGTGCAAATTTCAGAAAGAATTGGGTGTTACATGGGATGTGGATTTGTATGGAGAGTTGCTCAAAATTGGTGGTGGAAAAGAAAGGTAATCTCTTTTACATGTTCTCTTTAATGCTATGCTTGGAAATATAGATGTGAAAATTGTAAGAATGAAATGCCTGCATTTGTTGGTTTCAACACAATATATATTTGGAAAGTATAAAACCATGAAATTGTTCCATTCCTAAATTCCTTAGGATTTTGAAATTCACTGCTAAATAGGCATCCTTCAAATCCATGTATTTGTTAAATAATTATGAATGCTATTTGTATGTATGTTATTGTTATGCTCAATCCAGAGTTTGACATCCAAGTTCCGAAACTCTACCTAAATTAATTTGAAAGCGTGAATATGAAATTTTGGATCTGGATATCATTTATTTAAATATTTGTGAGAATGAAATGAATACATGAGGTATAAATTTCTCATGATTCAATGAAGGCACAAAAACATGAATTTGAAAAATGCAATCGTTTTATTATACAATTTAGGTTCTTTTTGAAATATGAGTTCCAAAATGCAACTAAGTTAGTTCTATGTCTTTTAGGATGACAGCTTACTTTAACAAGACAGGGTGGCCAGATAAAGCTCCAAAGAGTGAAGAAGAAAGAAAGGAATTCATTGCTTCACTTCATAAACGGAAAACCGAGTTGTTCATGGCCCTTATTGAAAATAGATTGTTACCTCTCCGTCCTGGTGTAGCCAAGTTAGTCCCTCTCTTACTTCTTTTAATCTATGCAGTCTTTATAACGTTCCATTTCAAGTTCGTGTGTGTCAACTCTTATTCGGACATTAATATGGGTTTGATCTTCCGAAAGTACACCTATTGTGGGAGATATACTCATATGTCATATTTGACACTCACCATATTCCCAAGTAATGTTGAACTTTATTACTCAAATGTTTGTGTTCGGCATCAAATTCGCTTAATTAGTTAGTGGTTCAAGTTAATCGTAAATGTGATTCTTTAGCATGTTTACAAAGAATACACTGGCAAAGTTGATTATTTGGACACATATCCATATACGGCACTCACTTGAATCCAGGTAACATTGGATTTTATTACTCAAATGTTTGTGTTTAGCATGATATTCACTTAATTATTTAGAGGATTGAAGTTAATCATAAATGT
Organism: Hibiscus tridactylites; assembly: GCA_958450335.1. Taxonomy (NCBI): domain Eukaryota; kingdom Viridiplantae; phylum Streptophyta; class Magnoliopsida; order Malvales; family Malvaceae; genus Hibiscus; species Hibiscus tridactylites. The sequence continues at coordinate 74,169,066 of OY288288.1, read as the reverse complement.
CATTTTTCTACTCAAATGTTCGTGTTATTTTGAAATATTTTAGATTGACAGATTCTAGCCTTTTGAGTTATTTGTGATCTTATCAAACAGGTTGATTGATCAAGCTTTGGAGAAAGGAGTAAAAGTTGCAGTGTGCAGCACATCCAATGAGAAGGCGGTATGCTAATCAGGTTTTATACAGCTATGATTAACTGTATGATTGATTTCATTTTGCGAAGGATGATTAAATCCGGTAATTCGAGACACTATACAGACACTAAACATTTATTAGACATGGCAGTAATTTGATAAACATGACAAAACTTATTTAAACACCATACCATGCACGTGGTTAGGACTTTGCTCCGAAACAGAAAATATAGAACACTATGATTGCATATGCACAGATTGCCAAGTTTGAGGATGATTTGCAGTTATGTTACTCGGACTCGAGTGTGTGGTGTGAGTATGTGTTCGACACTTCAGAAGTTGTTCCATGTATTTAGAGGATCCTTGAACAATCATATCTTTATACATGTGATTGAATATGAGTCGGACATGGATGCAAGACACAAATACTTCCAAAGTGATGAGTCTGAGCATAGCATATTTGTGAAGCCTCAAATAAACCTGGCACCGAGTGTTCTTTTTAAATTCTCAATTTTATTCCTCATAAAAAAATCTATTACTATTTTTATAGGTCTCTGCAGTAGTTTCTTGTTTACTGGGACCAGAACGTGCAGAAATTATCTTAAAGTAAGAAACCTGATCCAGTGAGTATTTCATCCCTCTTAATCGAGTTATATCTAACAAAGAAACCTTTTAATCGGACCTTTATTTCCGATGTGGTTCACAAGACAGTTTACTTGGTTCAAGTTCATTCATATTTTTGTCTACATGAAGATGAATTATCTTAAAGTACATGTTCTTTCTGGCAGGCCATCTATACATTAGCAGCAAACACACTTGGTGTTGAACCTTCAAGGTATTGCATCATAACTTAGCCTTCACTGATGTTTTTCGATGCAAAAATAACAAATTAAATCACGTATCTATGACTCGGTTTTGAAAGTAGGACACAGAGGTGATTCCAACCTGTGTCTGACACGGGTATGTTTAATTTTCTCCAAGATTCCCATCATGAGTCCTCGGAGTATCATATTCCATACCCATGTCTAGATATTTGTTGGATATTGATGTCGGACACAGGTACTCCAAGAAAAATAAAGATTTAGAACAACATAGACATATACTGAGCTTGATCGATACTCGATACTGGAAGATCAGTAAATATAAAAAGCTTGTGTTTATCTTCTGTTATCTTACAGTTGTTGGTTGATATATATTGGAGATCAGATCTGATATTTTTTCCTCCCATTTTTTCCCTTAGCTGTGTTGTTGTAGAAGACAGTGCCATAGGACTTGCTGCTGCCAAAGCTGCTGGAATGACTTGCATAGTAACAAAGAGCGGGTAAATTTCTTTACTAAATGAGACATCTGTGATCGTAAACTACAGGCTGAATTAAATGATTAAATTGGTTTTCATTGTGTGTGTGTGTGTTTTGTTCGAATCAACCGATTGCAATGCCCTAGTAGTTACCAGTATCCTACTTCCTAATGTCAGCTGAATCCTAGATTTGTTTGTTACTTGAGAACTAAAGATCCATTGCTACGTTTTCACTTTTCACCACCTAGTCCTACAGTTCAACCATATACAACCGGAAAACTGGAAATTGTGAACCAAAAAACCTCTTAATAACCAATGACAAGATTTTTCCAATAATGTAAACGCCATGCATTAGCAATTGTTGTTTAACATTGAGTGGTCCTCTGGTTGCAGATACACGGACGATGAAGACTTCTTAAATGCGGATGCAGTGTTCGATTGCATTGGAGATCCACCGGAAGAGAGATTCAATCTAGCATTCTGTGCAAGCCTTCTTGAGAAACAGTATGTTAGTTAAACTATATAATATTGTTTTGTTTCTATGATTGTTTGTTGAGATCCGCTGCTTAATTTCGTTAGTCTGTTACTTTTGGTGACTGACTGCTGAAATATCACTGTAAAACTGAAAATTTATATTCAACTTGTACTTATTGGTTTTCAATTCTTGGTTCAAGCTGAAACCTGCTTAAGACATGAAATAATGCCAAGGAATCCATAAGATTTTGACTAAACTAAACCGAATTCAATAAAACAACACCAAAACCAATATAGCAGATAAAAACAACAGCTCGTTACTTTTAAATATACAGATCATTGTTTTAAACGTGTATACATACAACTATACTGGTTTTCCATGTTTACCTTACTCCGAGTTTTAATTTCTCTTCAAGTACCCATGCATGAGACATTCGGACATGAGCATCGGAATGTAACCCTCCAAGGATCCTCATGAAAAACAAAACATAGAGAAAATTGAACATTCCTGTGTCTGAAAAGTAACCTAGTTCAGTGTCCATTCCATGTGCAACCAGTGGATCATGTCCAGGTACAGACAATCCCATTCTTATCTGCAGAGGCTAATGGTTTTCCAAGTCCACTCCAAGTACATGACAGAACAGGAGCATTGTGCTCCTTCAGAGTGCTTACAATGTCGGCTTTTGATATCGACCAAATGTAGATGGATCCATCGACGGAGCCTGCAGCAATATAATTTTCATCCGGACTAATACACGAGCGACTCCAATTAGATGCCACCCTGTTTCCGGTTGCTCTGAATGTACCACAAACTTCCAAAGATCGTATATCGAATAAATTATGCAAATTATCTCTGCCACTTGTCAATACAGCATTACCGTTTCGGGACAGAGCGAGAGATGTAATGGGAAGTGAATGTGCTGCAACTTCGCTAAGTAATTTTGCGGTCTGAATATCCCACAAACGGAGATTCCCATCGACGTGACCCGAGCATATGGTCAATCCATCTGTGCTGAAGCAAAGAGCATTGCAGTTGCTGTGAAAAACTATAGTGTTGGTGCAGTAACCTTTCTGCAAATCCCACACTTTTATCGTCCGATCATAAGCTGCACTCACAACATGACGACTCGAAACTTTGCTGACATCCACAGCACAAACTTTGTCCTTGTGACCTGTGAGAGTATGCCGGATTCGTCCTGAGTTGACATCCCATACAAATAAGTTGTTTGAACTGCTTGCTGCTATTATGAATCTATTGTCATGGGTAATTGCAAGATCAAGCACGGAACCGAGGCAGCCAGAAAAATTTTGGACTAAAGATCCAGTGCTAGTATCCCACATTTTGATCGATCGATCCTGCCCCCCGCTGATCAATTTTCCGGAATTGTACTCGAACAGTATCGAAGCACAACCACCTTCATGGGCATTGATCCTGTGCTTGCAAACTGAGGGAACAGTTGATTCTGCGAAGAACTCAGCACCTTCTTCACTTCTACGGACAATACCATCTACTTGCTCTCGGGCAAGTTTTTCTAAACCACTGGCCTTGAGCCGCTCGATCATATCTTCGTAAAGTGCATTTGCCTAAATTAATTAAAGGAAAACTAAAGTTAAGCACTAATATATGTAATCAAACAGGCATATTAAAAAACAAATATACCCTTTCACAATTAAGGAATAGGATTAAAAAAATTTCATTCCATTAATGTTTGCCATTTAGGTTTCTAACCCGCATTGGAGTGTTCTATAACTTTAAATGACACTATTGCTCATTTAATCTCCTCTCGATTGTGACAAAGTTAAAGGAATCTAAGAAAAACCAATCCTAGAAGTTGATAAAATCAAAAAAGTTACCACTGAAATCCTGTAGTTATTCAAGAAGACACGAGAAAAGACAATGTTATCTTTGTCCAAGTAAACAGCTGATGGGTCTAAACCCCCCGAAATTAGTTGTTTAAGAACCTCCTAAAGACTAAATACCATCATTCCATGCCCCAACCCTCATTTATTTTTATTATTCTTTTCTATTCCTCGTTGTGCAATGCACGGAGCATGCAACTCAGAGTTGATTATTATAGTAAGATTTTGTTTCTTCCCATCCAATCGAAACAAAAAGGTCACAAATAATGCCAACAGAGACAATTTGATAATGTTCAGACTTAGCTTCATTGTATGCATGAACAAATTCTTAATGAATCACAAACCCAACAAGCTTAAAGTTCAAGCATATATGGACCTAGCTATTTATCATTCTCCAAGTCAATAAATCGAAATATACCTTGTTCTGAAATAACAATATACCATACCTCATTAAGCCGTTCAGCATCCTGCATTTTTTGAAGCATCCACCGATCAACTAACATTTTATTTTCAGCCTCTGCATTTTTGGCTCTAATTGTCACTTGTTCTAATTGAGCTTTTAGTTCCTGATGCTCGATCATCACCAATTCCAAAGCTCTAATCTTTTCTTCTAAATCGGTTTTTAATTGAGAGCACTCATCCCTGCCAGTTTAAACAGTCCATCAGTTATTAATTTCACAGTGACTTCAAATCAAAAAAAAATCTTCCCGCCAAACCCTAAAAAGAACACAACCGAACCTGCTTTGGGTCAATTCCTTCTCCAATTCAGCAATAGTTGTTTCTTTCTCTTGTAGAGAAGCTTTTAAAGCTCGAGACTCGGCTACTTCAACCACTAGTTGCTCAGACAACCTAGACTGTGCTTTGTAACATTGTTGAAGTTCCACTTCCAAGTTTTCAGCTTTCTCTTTCCATTCCGAACCCTACAAAGAAATTCACCAATTACCTATGTTACTCTAACTAATCAATTTTCTTGAAGTATCCATCTCTTACACATGTGTTCAATGTACACTTGGACAGGTTATGAAGATACGATCCAAAAATCCATCGAAAACTTTAAAAAAATGAACATACTTTTGTCGGGCACATACACATATCCACCACTCACCTAAATCCATGAACATAGCCAATTACCCAATATCTATGTTGCTCTGACTCTTCATTTTACTTCAAGTACTTGTGTCCAACACATATCAGACATGGGTGTAGGAAATAACACTCCAAATACATGAAAAAGCTTTCAAAGAATAATTGAATGGACTTGTGTGGACAATATTCACACCGGACCACCAATATCGCATAAGGGCTTTCTATTCTAATGGAAAGCAAATGATTTATCCAATTTTTTAATCCAAACCTACTTGTTTTCATAATCTTGCAACATAATCATAAACTACTATTTCAACAGAAACTTCTTTTTCTAAAAAATAGCAATTCAATCCATTGTTGTGATAAAAATAAACCCAAAAAACAAACAAACAAAACCTGAGAGATGATGGGCCTGGAAAGAGCAACATATGCAGGAGCATGGGCTCCTTCTTCGAGTAAATGCCGTTTCTTCAGCGCCTTCAAAGCATGTTTTATAGCTTCCCTTGCTAACTCCTCTTGCGACCTGAAAAAGATTGAACATCGTTTGTTTATGGGCAGAATTTCGTTGACATTAAAAAGGAAAAAAACGGAATCCAATATGCAAAATTTTCTAGTATAAGAAAAAGAATGCATTTTGATCACTTACATAATAAGATTGGATGGGGGGTCAAAAATTACAGTGTAAGAATCGGAAACGGAATTCGAATTAGGGTTTTAATTTGTGTTGGGATTGGGCTAAGTAATTGAGGGATTGAGAGAAAAAGGATGAGGAAGAGAGACTTCTTCAATGAGTTGTAATCAGTTTGAAATTGTGAAGTTAATCAAAGGGTAATTCTGGAAGATCAATATTTTTTCGTACGCGATTCCAATTCATGAACATGATGTAATATTTTTATGGGTAAACTACTGTGCAGGTCCCTTATGTTTAACGAGTGTACAGAGTTAGTCACCACTTTTGAAAAGTGCATATTAGTAGTCCTTCACGTTTTCGATGTGTAAATAGTTAGTCACTCCGCCGTTAGACTCCGTTAGTTCTCTAACGGATTGCTAATGTGGCTGACTTAATTTAATTCAATATATACGTGTATTTCCACGTGGATTATTACGTGGAACTTTGCTACTTCCTTCCCCTAACATTATAAAATCCCCAATTTGTACAACCTTAAAAATTTTCTGTAAAATTAGAAGAAGAAGAAGAAGAAGAAGTGTTAGGGGATTTTAAACACCTTCAACGCCACCGTTTTCAAAGGAACTCCAATGTCTACAGGCAAAAGCACCTCTTCCAATTCAACCCAATCCAGATCCTCAGAATCCCCATCTTCATACTCCACTCTATACCACCCATTTTCCTTGTCGAATTGGATCACTTTCCCGTAATAATATTTCCCCCCAAAAAGTTTCTGAACTTCTCTCCCTTCCAACCATTCACCGCACCCTTTGTCTTTCCGAGAACCGCCGTCTTCCTTGTTGGAATTAGACGGGATAAGGGTGCTGCAATCTGGCTCTAGCTTTGGGACTCCATTGATAACAACAGTTGGCTCTCCCCGTATTTCGTATACCACAGGCTCTGATTCTGCCTCCGAGGATTTCTTCGCCATTTCAACCCGGACTTAATGGAAGGAAACAAGGGGGTGAACTGATTTAAGAAAAGTGTGGACAATTGAGTACCTGGTTCTGAAATTTTACGAGAAAATGAATCGACGTTCAGACATTTTGCAATTCTCTATTAAAATTTGTGCTTTCGCTGTGAAAAGGCTATAGAAATTAAAAACCCTAATTTGCTTTCGAGAGTTTTGAAAACCCTAATTCGTGGGCTATGATCCCATTGACAAGAAACTTAGGAGAATCACATCCCAAAAGCTAGCAACTACGGCGAAAGACTTTCGGTCCATACTCACAAAGAAAACTCATACTCTCATATAGAATTCAAGCCCCAAACCGCGATTAGGTACGTAAAAATTAGGAATGGAAGAAAGGATTGCACAAACAAAACACGGATTTACATGGAAATAAAGAAAAAATATCTATCTTCCCTTGTGTTTTTCATCAAAAGAAAACAAATCTTGAGAGTCGAGCTGGAATGGGTCTGGACCGAAATATAGCAAAAAACCAAACACCAACAACAGGGGAAGCAAACAACTACCCAGATGAGAAAATTGCAAATTTAGAATAAATTGAAGTGAAATAATGCAATGACTAAACGAAAAAGAAAGCGATTCCGTTTCCAGATCGAAGGAACAAAGAAATGAAAGAGGAAATAGAGAATTACAACGACAATTAGGTACTTGACATTCCACTTCTTCTTCTTCTTCTTCTTCTTCTTCTTCTTCTTTTTCTTCTTCTTCTTCTAATTTTACAAAGAATTTTTAGGGTTGTACAAATTGGGGATTTAATAATGTTAGGGGAAGGAAGTAGCAAAGTTCCACGTGTATATTGAATTAAATTAAGTCAGCCACATCAGCAATCCATTAGGGAACTAACGGAGTCTAACGGCGGAGTGACCAACTATTTACACATCGAAAACGTGAAGGACTACTAATATGCACTTTTCAAAAGTGGTGACTAACTCTGTACACTCGTTAAATATAAGGGACCTGCACAGTAGTTTACCCTATTTTTATTTTATAATTTTACATTACTATTAAATAAAACAATTATATCTATTTAACAAAAATAAAACACTTATAACTGCATATTACCCAAAAATAATAATAATAAAATAAAACAATTATATATAATTCACCCTTTTCTTACTCATCTAATTTGGAGGTAGGATAAACATTCAATTCAATTGAGTCAAAAAATTTAAATCAGACGAGTTGGTGGGTTATATTTTATAATTTAAATTTTATTATAAATATTTATAATAGTATAGTACTAATTAGTTTTAATTTAAGGATTAATATCCTATACACAGGCAGTGGAAATTGAAAATTTCCACAAGCGTCTTAGTTTTAGAGTATAGTGAGTTAGTTTAGGGTATCAAGTTTAGGGGTAAGGGGTTAAAATTTAGGAATAGTTGTTTCAATTTAAGGATTAATAACCTTAAATTGAAATAACTATCCCTAAATTCTAGCCCCCTACACCTAAACCCTAAACAATATACCCTAAACTAACTTCCTATACCCTAAAACTAAAGCGCTTGTGAAAACTTTCAGTTTCCACCGCCTGTGTATATGATATTAATCCTTAATTTAAACGATTTTCTATAACCATATACGATGTACATATATATTTCTTGATATACAAGACAACATAAACAACAAAATCTTAAAACTATAGTGAAACAATAATTGTTAATTACAAGCTTTTCAGTTTTCCCCAACATGAACATGCAGGTCAGATTCTTTTTCTCATTCAAAATCAAAACAAAAACATATACCAAACCCTACTTGTTGATCATTTTTATCTGCGACACCTACAGCACGGGAACAAGATTCAAAATACAAGTTCTAACTTCTAACACAATAAACCAAAACCAATTCCACCCATTTTTGCCTTGTTTCAGCTTTCTGTATAATTCCTTCCCCCAATCAATCAAAGAACTAGGTGAACCCATTTCACAAGGTTCTAAACACCTGGGAGTCTATGTATCCAATCAACACTCTTCCTTCCCTTCTCTAGCTGGAGGTCGATGCTTGTCCGGGATTTCTCAAAGTATTCCACGCTTCGACGTGACCTCTCCATCCTTTCCATCTGATCTAAGGACATTTTAAGCTTTTCAAGCTTGTCCATGTTACTAAATTTGTTGTACTCATGAACTTTCAACTTTTCGGGCCTATCGATGCTTTTCCTAGGTTTGTCCCAGGAATCAGTGCTTTTCCTAGGTATGTCCCAGGTATCAGTGCTTTTCCTTGGTTTGTCCCAGGTATCAGTGCTTTTCCTTGGTTTGTCCCTGCGGTCAATGCTTCTTCTCGGAGCCTCGAAACATTCAGTACTTTGCCTAGATTGTTCAATACCATCTGTGCTTTTCCGAGAAGCATTTCTTCGAGAAGGTGACTTCTCAACAGTCGAGATGAATTTCTTGAGATGCCTAATATAATCCGGGTACAGTTCCAAATCACAGTGATTTCCACCTTTCACCCATAATGGCTCGTATTTCTCTTGGCACAGCTCCCAAAGTTGCTTCCCATGAGAGCAGTCGACAACATCATCATTAGTTCCCTAAATTCCATTACCAACATGAAATCACCAAAGTTAATGCCAATCACCCATCGCATGTATTCTTTGCAATTTATAAACACATACATGCATACATTCACACGCACACATAAATTCACAATGAAAATCAACATCTGCATGAGAAAATAAATAAAATGAAAGAACAGATGTTAGATAGGACTGTTTTAGGACTCTTAAGGTAAGACTTTATTTGTTCTCATTAATTATTGTAATATGTATTTAAAGGAACGATTAATAAAACGATGCTAGGCAGAATTTTTATCAAACACCTAAAAAAGATATAGGTCTCCTTTAACGATTAATGAGTCCTAAGGTTTCAATCTCCCTACGATGAGCGGAATTATCAATCCAGACACATGGTTCGTAACAACTTATCTCAATACATCCTTACCTAAATGCTTAAGGTCAACTAGGAATCTTACCTCACCATTTATTCCATCTAGGCCATGTTCGGATATATAAACTTGAATTGTCAGATTAAGAGCAAACCTTCTCACTGAATTCCTCTTTAAGGTGCTTCCTTAAACTTGTCGAATTTCAAACATTTTTCTTAATTGCATACGACATAAAACCTATTTTTTTCACAATTTCATCTTAACTTCACTATACTAGTGCCCTATGTTATTTGGAATTGGGTGCGAGTGTCAGATATGGGATATGTACCCGACACTAATATGTTCAATTTTTTATAAGTGAATAACATAACTAATACCTTTTCCCGACAATTGCAGAATTTTCGCTCTAATATCTTTGCTGATAAAAAAAACTATAAGCAAAATAGCATGTCACAATTTATTAGAAATAAGTAGCATTCTGATGATTGGTTCATGCAATTAACAAACGCAAACCAATTTTGGAGACTTACATGAATTATCAGCACAGGACACTTTACCAATGAGATTTTGTCAATATTCTGCAAATCCATGTAAATCAAGTTAGACACAAGATGAAACTAACATACGCATGCTTCAAACATCAGAATTTATAGAATGGAATAGAACCTTGTAGATGTCAAACCAGTAAGAGCGCTTAACAGGATACATGACTCTTAACCCGGATAATATAGGACTATGAAGAACAACAGCTCTCAGGCGTGGTAAACGAGCAGCGAGATCCACAGTAGGACCACTTCCGACAGACTGACCATATAGGATAATATTTTCTTGCCTGGCACCATAATTCTCTTCGAGACACTTGTACGCAGCTTCAATATCTGCATACGTATTCTGCTCGCTCGGCTGAACAAAAGCATATATATGAACATCAGAGAGAGTTTTTCAGATGCATTTAATTCATACATGTACTATCAGTAGAAGATTCATACTACAATTACCTTTCCTGATGATTGTCCATAGCCAGAATAGTCATACCTGCAAAGATTTTTATATGTTATTTGAAATATTCAAGATGCGTGCTAATGAGGAGATAAAACCGGTTTTGCACATTAATTTCACAAACTATGTGAGTGCAATAGCAGATATTACCTGCAGTTAGGCATTTCATGGAGGCTGAAACACAAGTAGAAATGTAACACAAAAAGAAAGTTGCATATTCTTCTACTTGCAAGTCTATGCTACTCAAACTCAGGTGTGAGCGTCGGATACGAGTATGTTAAAAATCTTCCAAGTTCTCCCATAGATTGGGAGGATCTTTTGAGAATCATATCTCCAAACCCATGTTCGGATATGCATCAGACAAGGGTGTTGAACACAGGTACTTCAAGAAAAATAAAGAAAGCAACATAGTCGCAAGTCAATTATAACTGTTTATATACAAATACAGTGGAATATAACACAAGCAAGCTATAAGCCTAACTTTGCATTTTCATAGAAAACATTTCCTCTCTCTCTCTCTCAGAAAAAGAAATTGCTTGCTCATATATGACAATTCCAACTACCAAATTCTCCATAACCATATTATAACTACCAGTTTCCGTTAAACCTATATCTAAAACCGACTGTACAGTAAAACGTGAACAGCTAAAAGGTATTGACCCTTAGCTGAGAACTATATTACTTCAACTCTTCATTTTTCTTGAAACACTTGTGTCTGATGCAGATCCAGATATGGGTATAATAGGAATATGTTCCTCTAAAGATGCTCCAATCACATCGAAATGGAAATAATTGAACACAACCGTGTGTCCGACACTCACACCCGATTCTTTTGGATAAATGGTCACTCACACCCGAATTTTAATAACATAGTTCGAGAGTATTCTAAAGAGCACAATGCCGATGCCTTCTACGTCATTCTACCATTGATCTAATCGACAAAGAAAGGTAGACGGTGACTAAAATTCCTCACAAACATCATCCTACACCAATGTTTTGTGGTTTCAAATTGATAATAAGAATCAGAGACGCTAACAGGGTAACCTAAGGATACTTGAGCCAACAGATCTGAATTAAAAATTAACCACCACAAGAATTCAAGCTCCGAACTCAGTTGAACCATGCTTATGAACAACCTAGACTGGCATTATTGAAGCTCAATAAACAAGTAATTTGCCCAACAAGGACCCCCAATCAGATCATAAAGAGAAAAGTAAACAAAAAAAAATAGAAATTTCCACAAAAACCACTTATCAAATCAACATCTTAGCCTTACAATGACATTTTTTATTCTTTACACAACTAGAAAAAAGATTCTCATATAAAAAAGAAATACTCATTTCCACACTAACATCACAAGCTTAAACATATTTATGAAATGATAATTAAAAAAGGGGATCAAATTAGCGGAAAACGAAATAAATCCATACCCCATGAGATTGACTCTTAAGTGGATGCTGAGCTCGATGAATAGCTCATACATTTGGCCAATATCAGCGGCGTTCCCATGAGAATAAAGCAGAGTCGACATAGCCATGGGGTACCTAACGTAAACAGCAACGACTTCATTGCCACGGCGAGTTGGGAGCCGCAAAACGTCGACGTTTTCGCGGTGAGGGAAAGGGTATAAGAGCAAAATCCCAGCTGCTTCGTCCTTAGTTAGCTTGTATGAAGGTGGATTGGGAGGAAAAAAGGCGAACTTGGCAGCCATTGATGAAGTCACCCCGCCCATATTTTCTTCCTCAGTTTTCTCCCCAAGCTTTGCAACAATATTGGGCTTTTGGACTGAAACTTGGAATCAAAGGTAGATTGTGAAGAAGAAGAAGAAGCAGCAGAACATTTTTTAACAAATTCCCCCCTTTTTTTTGTTATTTTCTTTTGTTCTTTCCTTTTCAGAGGATGTTTCTTTTGGCATCTGCCTAGTAAACACTAAAACAGAGAGACAGGCAGTGATAAAATAACCCAGACTGTCACCTAAAATATAGATATCCGTACGATACATTTTAGCGTGCGTGTGATCTGTGTTTCTCCTTAAATTTATGGTAAACTATACTAATAACCACCGAACTATGGGTAGGTGTAGATTTGACCACTATATTTTCAATTGTGTTAAATATACCACATAACTATTTAATTGGTTCCAATATAGCCACCTGCCGTTAAATCCTAACGAAAAGATGATGTGGCCGTTAAAAACAAATTGGTATAATTACACATTTAATCCATATTACTTAGGTATTATATCAATTTAGTTCTAATTTTTATTTAATAAAAGAATTAATTATTTAATTAAGTGATGTCACGTGTCACTACCTTATTGGTGGACTTTAACAACATTGTAGAGTAAACAGTTTACCCTTTTTTTGTCTGTAGTTATAAAGGAATGATGAAATGCTCACCCATCGTATGGTTACTCGTTCCTTGACTGGTCTCTTTGATTCAATTGGATATCTTCCGGTCATCAACTCCACGAGCAATACACCAAAGGAGTATACATCACTTTTGTCAGTGAGCAGATATGTTCTGGTGTATTCAGAATCCACGTTACCTGCAGTTCCTTTGACTTGAGTCGAGATGTGGGTCGTAGAGGGATCCATTTTAAATCGTGCGAATCCAAAGTCCGCCACTTTTACCTGGAATTTCTCTGTGATAAGGATATTTGACGCTTTTATGTCTCTATGGATTATAGGAGGATTTGTCAATTTATCATTTAGACACATTGTCACAAATAGTTGTAATTCAATATTTACTTCAGGTGCAAAAGTGTTTAAACTAAAAAATTTGAGTTTTGAACTTCAAAACTCATACCATTGCAGAAATGGAGAGACTGACATATCAACTCTTTGAATTATTTAACAGACAAAACAATGCCTCTAAGTCAGATAAGTTAGAGAAGTATACAAGTAATACCTGTGTACGTATGAAGATAGGTAACCGCATGGGCAACAACGATTGCAATGTCCAGACGTTCAGCGATTTCAAGCCCGTTCCCCTTTACACCTGCATTAAAAGCTATGTTGAGCACCCAACTCTCTGCCGTTATCTAATCCATTGAAGCTATTTCCTCTGAAAATAAGTTCATCTAGGTTTCATATTAACAATTATCCATTAGCTCTCTATTCTCAGCCATTATTTCCATCCTACAAATCAAATACTTAAGTTTCCAGAAAACAACTCTAGTTAGAAATTTCGGTTCAGAGTTTGAAACATGTTCCTTACCATCAAGATGTTCTCGAAGATTTCCATTTGCAACATATTCAACCACGATAATTTGCTCATCTTTGTGCTCCAAAAACCCAATCATCCTTACTAAATTCAGATGTTCGATCTTCGATAAGGTAAGAATTTCATTCTTAAACTGCAGTGGTAAGCCTTGGTCATACTTGTCCTGTCACAGATTGGTACTGTTAACTGCAAATGTATTACAATTGAGCATATACTTTTCCAAGGCTATTGGCATATAGTTTTTGAAGAATTCCCCATGCTCTTAAGATTAATGTCTATGTATGCACATTCAAAAAAAAGAGAGGGTAAACTGTTTACTCTACAATGGTGTTAAAGTCCTCCAATGAGGTGGTGGCACGTGATATTACTTAATTAAATAATTAATTGTTTTATTAAATAAAAATTAAGACTAAATTGATAAAATACCTAAGTAATAGGGATTAAATGTGTAATTATATCAATTTGTTTTTAACTGCCACATCATCTTTCCGTTAGATTTAACACATGTGGCTACATTGGAACCAATTAAATAGTTATGTGATATATTTAACACAATTGAAAATATAGTGGTCAAATCGACACCAACCCTATAGTTTGATGGTCATTAGTATAGTTTACCCTTAAATTTATGTGGCGGGTTTTTTTTAGGGTAAACTACAACAAATGTCACTCAATTATGGGTAAAGTTACATTAGGTCACTCAATTTTGGGTAAAGTTACATTTGGGTCACTCAATTATGGGCAAGATTATATTTGGGTCACCCTTCATATTTTAAAAAAAAAGTATATCAATTTGTATATTAGATTAATTAATGATTTCAAATGAAGTATTCTAATGTTAACAAGGGTATACAATTGATTTGAAAGAAAAAATGACTAAATTGATGTACTTTTTTTAAATATGAAGGATGACCCAAACGTAACATTACCCATAATTGAGTGACCCAAAAGTATATCAATTTGTGTATTAGATTAATTAATGATTTCAAATGAAGTATTTTAATGTTAACAAGAGTATAGAAGTGATTTGGAAGAAAAAATGACTTAATTGATGTATTTTTTTTAAATATGAATGGTGAATCAAACGTAATCTTACCCATAATTGAGTGACCCAAATGTAACCTTTAATAATTGAGTGACCCAAATGTAACATTTAATAATTAAATGACTCAAATATAATCTTACTCATAATTGAGTGACCTCTGTTGTAGTTTAGCTTTTTTAATGATTGGTTTTCCTACACCAAAGAGTTAGTATAATGTTTAGGGAAAACTAACCAAATAGTACCCCAGCTATTATCGAAATATCATTTTAGTATCTCAGCTATTTTTTGGTAAAATGGTACTTAACATTACGTTTCGTTTTCATTTTGGTACTCCACCGTTAAAAAACTAACTGCGTGCTGACTAGGAGAGAGAAAATCACATGTGGCAGGCTACCACGTCATTTTCTCTCTCCTAGTCAACATGCCACATAGACTAACATTATAAAAACACATGTGGCATGTTGACTAGGAGAGAAAAAATAATGTGACAGGCTGCCATGTGTGATTTTTCTCTCTCCTAATCAGCGTGTTGTTAATTTTTAAAGACGATGTACCATTTTGAAAACAAAACATAACATTGGGTATCATTTTGTCAAAAAAAATAGTTAGGGACTAAAACGATATTTTGGCAATAGCTAGGGCTGGTCGGGCCGGGTTTTTTTGTCGCCCTGTCCCCGACCTGAAATTCAAACTATCTGCCCTGACATAATAAAAAATATAGCTCGATCCCGATATTTTAATAAAAACTCGACTAAACTCGATCTGCCACAAAAAAATTAATAAAAATATAAAATATAATATATGTAATATAATTAATATATATAAATATATCAGGTCAGGTTGGGTAATTTTCACCCTAATTTTATCAATAATCCGCCCCGACTTTATTTTATCAATAACCCGCCCCGCTTCGAACCTAATTTTTTAATAAAAAAATTTAACCCTGTCGGGTCGAGTCGAGACCAGACGAGAACAGTTATTTTGCCATCCCTATTCAAAATCTTATATTTAAACTCAATTAGTTCAAGAATGTAATAGAAGTTTTTATTTTAATATATATTTTAATTTTAAATTAATATTTTTCCAACCGAAACTTCTAAATAACTTGAAAAACTAAATTTGGAGCCAAATTCCATTTCAATAATCAAAATCTTATATTTAAACTCAAAAGGCAAAATTTACGCGGGGAAAAAATAAAAATGTGCATGAAACTATGGGCCCTTCAATTCACAAGAGTTACGCTCTACCCATGAGCTCTGAGCTATGGCGGCTTCTCGTCCTCCGCTTCCCTTCTTATATCTCTTTGAAAACCGTATCAATTTGAATCAACCGTAGCCGATTCAGATGGACAGGAAGAAACGAAAAGTCAAGATCGAAGAACAAAATCAAATCCATTCCGCCATGGATGACCACGAAACTCCCTTTCTTGAACCGGTAATCTCATCCTTTTTTGTATCATTTTTCCTGAATGTTTTCTTATTGAATCAATTTGTTTTACATTAATGTGTATTTTTTTTCTCCTTTTCAAGGATTTGACTAGAGACATTTTCAAGCAGATTTGGACCAGAAAAGCTCAAGGTTTCGCAATCTCGTCGTTCTCACCATTTTCTCCTTCCATTTTAGCCTCAATTCACAACTTAAAACAAAGGATTTTGGTGTTTTGATTTCAGAGCGCGGAGGAACCGGATTTCAAAACACCGACGCCATGGATCACGAGGTAACAGTGATTTGTTCTTTCACATTTCTATATTTCATTCACTAATATTATTAATCTTAATTGTAGATTGGCGGAGGAGCATCAAAGAAGATTCGACCCACATTCGGTAATTTATTTCGACCCAAATTAATCTCATACATTTCACATCCAAATGAGTTTTTTTATTGATTTTTTTAAATGGTAGCGGTAAATGCTTGCTTTGATTGGTTTGTTTTTGGAATTGTTCTTAAAACATTTTATATGTTATTTAAACTTCTTTGACAACACCAAAAGTCCAAATATAGATGTTGTGAATGAATCAAATTACATTAAAAAAAATTATCTCATAATATATATATAATATCCTATTTGAATTAGTCGAATATATGATTGAATATCAATAATTAAAAAAAATTGCCTTAACATTACGGTACAAATTAATATTAGAGTCTCACTAGTAGTCAATGTGACTCCTAAAAAAATCTCAATAATTACTCACAAATATTTTTTTGGCAAAATACAAAAGATGCTCCCAACATTTACATGTTTTATCATTTGGCCCCTTATTCTTTTTTTGTCCAAATATGCCCCCAACGTTTGCTTGTTTTGTCATTTGGCCCCCTATTATTTCTTTTGGTCCAAATATGCCCCTGTTGGATGTAAACTGTCAATCAACTGACGGTCAACGGCTTATAAAAAAATTTTGACGTGGCATTAGCAGATCTTAATATGTGACAAGTCTAGTCAGCATCAACTGTTGTACGTCAGTTGACTGACAGTTTCCGTCTAACGGGGGCATATTTGGACCAAATTGAAACGTTTGGAGTATATTTGGATTACGAATGAAACATTGGGGGGCATATTTGGACCTAGAGAAAGAATAGGGGGCCAAATGACAAAATGAGCAAACGTTAGCAAATATTGGGGGCATATTTAGACCAAAAAAAGAATAGGAGACCAAATAACAAAACATATATACGTTGGGGTCATCTTTTGTTATTTTACCTATTTTCTTTATGTTTATCATTGTACATTATTCTAATCCATATTATAGGCTTTCCTGCAACGATTAGACAATGGTTTGCTACGATAATTGTTATTCCCGTTTCATTTTCATCTTTTATACATATTGCCATTTCCTATTTTCCAAGTATATATAAATCTAAAATTGATGAAATCAATCTGTTTGCAGCTAATCCAAATGCTCTAAAGCTGAGTGGCGAACTTGTTCGAATTTTTATTACAGGTTATCTTTGTGTGTCTATTTCTGAATTTAAATTAGATTTTGTTTTTTAAAATAATTTATTTATTTTGAGGCAGAGACTGTGCAGCGAGCTGCTACGGTTGCTGAAGCAGAGGGTGGTGCCAAGATTGAAGCAATTCATTTAGAAAGAATTCTGCCCCAATTACTTCTTGATTTTTAAGGTACTAATGCCTTTACTCCCACACCTATCTTTGGGTTTGTTCTCCCTTTTCTTCATGTGTAAATTACATGGGAGGTCTGTTTTGTGGTTTTGGTATACATCATCAATTGTAAGTAAAGGGAATCGTCTGTATATATCAGCGTATGAATTAACCTACTCTGCTTTGTTTCTTTTTCCAATATACTTTACCTTTCTTACTGCTTTGCCAACAAGTTAATTTCTAAATGCTACCAAAAATCTGATGGATGAGTCCTTCAGTCGAGCGGTAAAGAGTTCGATGTTGTTTAAGAAAAGTCTCGAGTTCAGAAACAAACACCTAAAGAGCATCGAATATATCATCATACCAAATACCTAATTGCTAAACTTTATATCATCAACTTCTGAAGAACATCAAGCAGTCGTACCTAATAAAGAAATCAGTTTACTTGCGTGATGTGAACCTCAAGCATGCTCTTACAAGAGAGACGGGAATCCTAAAACGACATTTGAGATGAGATTTGTATTTTGAGAATGTTGTGTCGTGAAATACTAGTTTAATTGATGCTTAAAAAATAATATTCTGTTAATAATTTTAAGGTGACTATAAAAAAATGGTTTGGGTGTGAATATTTGTTTGAAATGTTTCTGAGATGGGATTTGTGTTGAATTTTCAATATTGTAGTAGGTGGAAGTGTGGTATTTTTGGTAGTTAGCCCTGTGGTATTGCCATTTCTTTGTTTTTTTAATTGAATAGTTACATGATTGTCGAAGAAAAATATGTTTAAAATATAATAGTTTAAATACTAAATTAAAATAACTTAAAAAAAATTTCATGTATACTAGTAATACTAAATGTCATTCAATTGCTGTTCTGCTTGATTTTGATATTGATGGTCACTTATATTTTTTGTTTATTTGATTTTGATCTTTGATTTCGGAAAAAATCCGATTTGATCACTTGTATAATTGATTTATTATATTTTGATTATTGAGTTATTAATCCATAACACAACATATTAAAATGATAAATTTTTAATTTAACCGTTAAATTTTAGATAAAATGTCAAGGGCAACATGTCAAAAAATACTCCTAAGATTTGACTGAATAGTTATTTTGGCTCATGTTCTTTTTTAAGCAATTTATTCCTCAACGTTTTATTTTTGAGTCAAAATACTTTATCCGTGAATGAAAAACGTTAGTCAACTGGCGATAAACAACTTGAAATGACTTGACATAATGGTAGGGCAGAAGAAAAAATATGTTATATTTTATACAATTTTATAAAATTATTTTTTGATTGATGTGTCATTCTGTAAAGTCAGCATGTTTGCCTATATGACATTGCTATTGCGGCGTGCACTGTCATGTAAGTTTGCCACGTCATTTCAAGTCATTTACTGTTTGACTAATGGTTTTCATCTGTAAATGGTCATTTTGACTCAAATTAAAACATTGAGGGTTAAATTGCTTTAAAAATAGGAGTCAAAATCAAACATTGCGGCGTGCACTGTCATGTAGATTTGTCATATCATTTTAAGCCATTTACTTTTAATTGACTAACGATTTTCATCTGTATATGGGCTATTTTGACTAAAAATGAAAAGTCTAAGAGTTAAATTGATTTTAAAAAAAGAATAGAACTAAAATAATTATTCACTCAAACGTTAGAAGTATTTTTTATTTAATTTGTCGTCGTCGTCGTAGTCATCCTCACCGACACCATTACCGTCATCGTCACTGTCGTCGCCGCCGCCACCACCACCACCACCACCACCACCACCACCACCACCACCACCACCACCACCACCACCACCACCACCACCACCACCACAAATAATATATTTATCTATTTATATATTTAATATTATTAATAATAATATTTAAATATTTTTATATTAGAAATAATATATTTATATGACAAGCTACAGTTGGGAATATATATTATTTGTGCTAAAACTAAATCAAAGATATTAGGTTGGCTTGGTGGTTAAGATGTTTGTCTTTGATGCTTAAGGTCTTAGGTTCGAATCTCATTGAGTGCACAATTTCATATATTTTCGTTAGCAAAACGACGTCGTTTTGGGTCATTTATTATCAAAATAGCGGCACCAAAACGACGTCGTTTTGGTGCAGCGTCCATGTCATCACGGCGTTAACGATTTAACGGCAGAGTGGTATAAACGAGTCGAAAAATAAAGTTCGGTGCTAAGTTTGGACCAATTGAAAGGTTGATGTTAAAAACAGATCACACCCTATAGTTCGGTGTTACCTGGCATACTTTAGCCTAAATAAAATAAAACAAATAAAATAAAAATAAAAATGTATCATGAAAGTTTCAAGCATTCTCAAAATAGTCCTCAAATTCCTAAACTCCCCAAATCCGACCACTCCCGCTACCAACAACCGCGTTGCCAGCGACGAAATAAAGCGCCCTCTCCTCGCCAAACAACCCACACGTCGTTCGTCGCGAATCGTTTGAAATAACCATTCTACTATTTCGTCGATACGCACGACGTCAGTTGATTTCCGGCAACAGGGTGGTGGGAGAAATGATCGTGATGGTCCGTCGACTGATTTGGTGGGCGGCGGCGTGGCAATCGGCGGCGGAATCAGCCCAAATCGAGATTTAGATTTTGGGGTTTAGGGATTTTGGAATTTGGGGTTGTTTTGTAAAATCTAGAAAATTTAGAGATTTTTGAAAATTAATTAATTTTATTTATATTTAATATAAATTTAGATTTTTTCTGGAGGTGACACGTGTCTTTTAGCGGAAAAAATTAACGGTGAACTTTAAATGGGTCACATAATGAGACTTTAACTCACAATTTAGCTTGAAAAATAATTTAGGCACCTAGCTGAAAAAAGATCATAGTTTGGGCACATATTTCACAGTTAAGCCTTATATTATAAGATAATATATAATACAAGTTTAATTTCTTGAAGGATATGTTTATTGGAGGAACGGATACGACTTCAACAACAACAGAATGGTTAATGGCCGAACTCTTGAAGCACCCAAATATCATGAAAAAGGTCCAGGAAGAAGTAAGAATGGTGGTGGGAAACAAACCTAAAATAGAAGCCGATGATATCAACAAAATGCACTACCTTAAGTGCGTCATCAAAGAAACATTACGCCTCCATCCCGCGGTTGCACTCCTCGTTCCTCGACAAACGTCGACAACCGTTAAACTTTTCGACTACGACATTCCGTTTGGCATCACGGTGTTCATCAATGCATGGGCAATTCAAAGAGACCCCAGATGGTGGGACAAGCCGGAGGAGTTCATCCCGGAGAGGTTCGAGAACAATGGTGTTGATTTCAAAGGTCATGATTTCCAGTTCATCCCATTTGGTTGTGGACGACGACGTTGCCCCGGCCTGCCGTTTGGTGTGGCGTCGCTTGAATATCTGAGCGCCAACCTTTTGTATTGGTTTGATTGGGAGTTGTGTGGTGGTGGAAGTGCTGAGAATTTAGATATGGATGAAGTGTATGGCTTAACTGTTAACAAGAAAATACCTCTTCATCTCCTTCCCGTATCTCATTTATCTGTTTAGATACGTGTTTAGATCCGTTGATATAATGTAAAACCTTTTGTTTAAATAAATTATAATTTGTTGGGTATTCATGGTTAATTTTTGGGATTAAAACACTTTATTTTTTCTCGGTGACTTTATTTATGTTCTAACACTAAAAAAATACTATAAAATTAAATTTTAAGTTCTAATCTTAAATTCTAAATCCTAAAACCTACACCATATACTCTAAAAAATACACCCTACCCTAAATTCTTTAAGTCCTAATCATAAACTCTAACCTAAAATCTTAAACCTTAAACTTCAAACTTAATTTTGAGTGTGAGTAAATAAGTAGAGGCGCCAAAAGTGCAACACATCCATTCTAATGTTTTATGGGTGCTGGTGGACTTGGCTGGAAATGAAAGAGTGCTGGATAACAAAGCAATACTTAAATTTGATGATTTGAGCAAATTGCGTTTGTGGTTCCACCGGTCTTGGTGTTGACAACTTGGCTACTTATTTCTCTGTTGAGAATTTTATAGAAATCCTAACGTTCAGCTCATTCATGAGATTTTAGTGGTTTTTGAGGGAATTTAAAAATTAAGCCGCTAATAATAAGTATTAAAAAATTAGGCTCTAATAACAAATAATGAAAAAAAAATTAATAGTATGTACCTAATAACATATATTGAAGAAAAAATTGAGCTTAATAACAAGTAGGCTTAAACGTTAAATAGATACCTAAACTATGCCATTTTTTTAATTAGGTGCCCAAACTATTTTTCGGGCTAAATTGAGACCTAAAGTTTCATTCAGTGAACCATTTAAAGTTCGATGTTAATTTCCATCGTTAAATACTATGTGTCACCTCCAGAAAAATCCAAAATTATATTAAAAATAAATAAAAATAATTAATTTTTAAAATCATTGAATTTTTCAGATTTTACAGAACATCCCCAAATTCTAAAATCCCTAAACCCCCAAAATTTAAATTCTGATTTAGGTCGATTCTGCCATCGATTGCCACGCTGTCGCCCACCACATCGGTCACCGGACCATCACGATCATTTTCCCCACCATTCTGTCGCCGGAAATCGACCGACGTCGTGCGAATCGACAAAATTCTCGAATGATTTTTTCGGACAATTCTCGATGAACGACGACAAGAGGGGCGACGAACAACTTGTGGGTTGTTCAGCGAGGGGAGGGCGTTTCATTCCGTCGCCGGCAACACGACCACCGCTAATGGGAGTGGTCGAATTTGGGGGTTTAAGGGATTTGAGGACTATTTTAGGAATATTTAAAAATTTTATGATATATTTTTTGTTTTTGTTTTATTTTATTAATTCTATTTATTTTTAATATGATTTTTAGAATTTTCAGGATATGACACGTTTCATTTATAAAAAAATTAACGAATAACCTTAAATGGATCACGGAATGATACTTTAGGTTTCAATTTCGCCCAAAAAATAGTTTGGGCAGCTAACTGGAAAAACGAGCATAGTTTGGGCACCTATTTACCTACTAAGCCTAACAAGTATTAGAGAAAAATAAGACTCCTAATAACAAATATTAAAAAAATACATTTTAATAGTAGACCCCTAATAATAAGCATCATAAAAATTTGGGCCTTCAATTACAAGTATTGCAAAAAACGAGCTCATAATAACAAACATTGAAAAAATTGGACCGTAATAATAAATAATGGAGAAAAATTAAATTATCATTAAAACTAAACACTCATAATTATGAGCAATGGGCTTTAGGATGTTGTCGTTATGGCCCACCCTCAGGAACAGACCTGCTTACACCAAAAAGTTAATTTTAGAATTTACGATTAGAATTTAAAAAATTATCAGTACAGTGTGATATGATCCGAAAAATGAACTGGGCATTTTCAAGATAATTGCGCATTTATAAAATACCGTCACAATTCATTCTATTTCATTCAATTCTGAGATGTGATATGGTTCCGAATGATGAACTGGCCGTTTTCAATAAAATTTTAAGATTTAGAATTTAAAGTTTCTGCTTATAATTTAGTTTTTTAATGTCGAGACATAGAAAAAAATACCGAAAAAGAGCATAAGATATTTGTTCGTACCAGAAATATGTTTAGCACAACGTTTGTTTAATCAAAATTTTGTATCTCCAAACGCAAATCTAAACATACATGGTGCGTGTAAAGCAATTCTCGGACTTCCGTCTAGTTTGTAGAAAACCTCTTCAATCTTATCCTAATGTCTATAGTCATCTACGACTACAACAGACTACAGTCTACAAGTATTAAGATAATAGATGAAAATGCATGTATTTGCCGACTAAGCCAAGCCCTCTATAAACAGGCCGCTTTAGCCTGCAGCCTCTTGTTTCATCTTCTTACTAGTTACTACTACTAGAACCATGTCTCTGCCAATTTCCCCCTAATCTAATCTAATCTACTCTTTTTTTTTTTTGAAGCTAAGAGCATTGGAAATTGGATTCCATTTTCAAATTTCAACAGCTTTAATAACTTATCTAATAGACGTAGAAATGTGAAATATATAATAGGTTCATAGAGATAATTTTGTTCGTATAATAATTTCAAATCAACAATATTATTTTTCATTTTTAATTACACCAATTTAATATTATTTTAATATTGTCTTTAAACTGTCATTAAGTTCTCTATATGTTATCGTTACATGCTTTTGCATCAGTCGTTATCACCATTTGTCTTGCTACGTCGATGATGGCAAGTCAATTTTGACAACTTGATATTACAATGAGAAATTTCATGGTTAATTAATTAATTGTAAATTATATATTTTTTAAAATCAACATTAAATGTATCGCCGTGTCATTAAAATTGACATGATATCATCTCATCGGATGACACATTAGTTTATTAAAGAACATGGACATGTTAACTCAAACGTTGTTAATTATTTAATGACATATTTTCTGACATTAGAAATAACGACTATAATAATTATTTAGTTAGTCAACGACAATCAAAAGAAAATATTAATGTATAATTTATGATTTTAAGAGTTAAATTAATGAAATTAAAGATAAGGATTGTCATTGATTTATGAATATTACATGGACACAATTACTCCGTAAACCAAAATAAAAAAATTATTATAATAATATTACAATTAAATTACTTTAATCAATTTCCAACTAAATTGTCATCAAATTTATATTTCTTCAAACTTGAAGGTTTGAAATTTGGGAGAATTAAATAAAAATAATTAGCTTGAAAAAATAAGTTTCGACAGAAAATTTGCTTCGTTTAAAATATGAGTTAACTTTAACATGTAAGATTCGAGCTCGACACGATTTGTTTTGTAAGTTTATAATAATATATTGCATTGTACTATTTTCATATATTTTATATCACATAAAATTAAATGTTATAATATAAACTTTAAAAACAAGGTGAGCTCTTTATACATAAAAGAGTAATAAAAAATAAAATTGATCGATAAGAAATTGTAAAAAAAAATTAAATATTAAATTTAGAGTTGAATAAATATTTTTAAAAATAAAATACTAATATAGACAATAAAAAAAATTCGGACTAATCATTTATAAATATAAATAAGTTTGGACAAAATTTGAAACTCGTATTTCGAGTTGGATTATACTTAGAACAATTACGTATAATTTTAGTATTCAAATATAAGATAATATATGCATATAATTTTAAATTTAAATACTTATATACATAATCATATTAAACTGCATAAAATAAAATTATTTGAACAAAATACATCATTTTTGCCTACTAAAATAATGGATGATTCTATAATAAACATCATGTATAGATATGTATTACTAATTATATGTACCGTTAACTATTTTAATTACTTTTGAACTCATGAGACATAAAACGTTGTTATTCATTTTAGAATAAAATCTAAAAAAAATAATTTTTATATTACTTTTTAAATATAAATTTTAATAAATTATTCAATTTGTTAACCAAATTTTTAATTGTTTCAATATTATCATTAAACTTTTTAATTTTGTTCTAAATTGATCACTAATCTATTAACATCCGTTAAAAAATGATAATAAGACAGTTAAAATATTTTATATAATAACACATTTAGTCCTCCACGTTTGCACGTTAAAACAATTTTGTCCTAATATTATCACTATTTTACATTAAGATTTTCTTATTAAAGAGTATTTGTACTGATCATCTCCTTGTGTCCTGGTGGCAAAAGTAGATGTTTAACATCTTTTGGGACCCGAGTTCAAACACCAGTAATGCATGATGTGTGTGATATCTTTGAAAAGACTAAAAAGGTTGAACAAAATGATACCCTTGCATCACACTAGCATATACAAAAAAAGAGTAGTTGTACTGAGTTTATAATAATTTGTCGTCGTCATTAATTGTCAAACTGAACAATTTATCAAAGTTTAGTTACTATTTATGTACTTTACCAATTTTTTTTAAACTAATATAAAAATTGTTTTTTAAATTTTATTCGAAGAAGAGAATAATGCTATTAGTCCCTATAATTTTAAAATAGGTATTGTTTAGTTTTATTTTGATTTAGATATATTAGTATATAAATAATTATGTAAATTTAGGAGTTGGTTTGCCTCCCATCTCGCACCGAATAAAAAGATGCAAAAGAGATGAAGTTGGAGAGCCCTATAAATATGCCAAAATATTCATTAAGGATTATGCTTTCTCAAAATGGAGTTCATCAATGGAGTTCCTTTCTTTTCTTCTCTGTTTCTCTTCATATCCTTCCTTGTAATTATCTATCTTCAACTAGCCAAAACCAAGAAAAAACTCCATTTGCCTCCATCGCCGCCTCGCTTACCCATCATCGGAAACATCCATCAATTCGGAAAACTTCCCCACCATACCCTTCGCGACCTGGCAGCCAAACACGGCTCTCTTTTGCTTCTCAAACTGGGCCGTTACCCCACGCTGGTGGTTTCAACGGCGGAGATGGCGAAAGAAGTTATTCAAAAACACGACGCCGTCTTCTCCAACCGACTCAAGACGAAGGCGATGGACATCTTGGTTTACGGTGGCACCGACATCGCGTTCTCGCCGTATGGTGAGTACTGGAGACGAGTTAGGAAACTCTGTGGGGTCGAGCTGTTCAGTCCTCAACGAGTGGAGTCGTTTCAGTTCGTGAGAGATGAAGAAGTGGAACTTCTCGTAAACAGAATCCGCAAAGCTTCCATTAATAGAGAATCGATTGATCTAACGAAGATGGTGTTTTCGGCTTCGAACAACATTATTTCGAGGAGCATCCTCAGTCGGAAATTCGAAGAAGAACACGACGGCGGCGGCGGCGAGGTGTTGGAGTTGACGAGATTGAGAAAGTTTATGTTTCTTCTAACGAGTTTATCCATTGGCGACGCTTTCCCTGGGTTGAAGTGGATAGATTACTTAACTGGGTTTATTCAAAATGTGAAATCAACATTTGCAGAATTGGATGAGTTTTTGGATCAGATGATTGAAGATCATAGAAATTTGAAAACCCAGGAAGAGAAAAAGGATTTTCTTTCAATAATGTTGGAAATCCAAAAGGATGGAGGGATTGATATGGAACTCACTCAAGAAAACATCAAAGCAATCCTATTGGTGAGTATCTTTCTCATGGAAATCCCACGTCCCTTTTCGACCCTCTTATTTAAGGGTGTAAACGAGCCGAGTCGAGCTCAAGTAATTTTAAACTTAGCTAGATTTGTTAAGATTTCGACTCAAGTTCAAACTTGAGTAATTTCTAACGAGCCTAAAAAATCTAAGCTCGACTCAGCTTGTTTAGAACTCGAGTCGAGTTCGAGCTTGATTTGAGCATAATCGAGTCAAGTGACTGATCTTTGACCGCATTAGACTCGAATAACTCTTCATATGTCGAGTCTCATTTAAAGTCTTATGAAGAAAAAACTTTGATACACAAGTTGTGTAAACCCAAGCTGGTTAATTTTAGGTTTAGGGTTATAAGTTTAGGTTGTTGGATTTAGAATTTAGGATTTAGATTTTAGGGTTTAATACTTATGTTTAGGGTTTTAAGTTTAAGAATTTAGATTTTAAATTATAAAAAATAAAAAAATTAATATAATATATTTTCGAGTAGCTCGTGAGCTTTTCGAGTCGTGTATCAAATAGCTCGGCTCGTCAAGAACTCGAGTCTAATCGAGTTGAGCTCAACTAACTCACAATTGGTCTCGTCTTATTTAAAGGCCTACGCTACTCATGCCACAACACTCAAAATTAAGTTTATAGTTTGTTTATTTATTGATTCAAATGGGATATTTCCTTGGATTAGATGTTTAATCATATCGGAAATTTCTTCAGGATCTGTTTACTGGAGGATTGGACATCACTGCAACAATCGAATGGTTAATGGCGGAACTCTTAAATCATCCGAATACCATGAAAAAGGTCCAAAAAGAAGTAAGAAACATGGCGGGAAACAAAGCTAAAATAGAGGCCGATGATATCAACAAAATGGAGTACCTTAAATGCGCCATCAAAGAAACATTAAGGCTCCACCCCACGTCTCCTTTCCTCATTCCTCGACAGACGTCGACAGCCGTTGAACTTGCCGGGTACCATATTCCTTCCGATACCACGGTGTTCATCAATGCATGGGCAATTCAAAGAGACCCCAAATGGTGGGACAAACCGGACGACTTCATCCCGGAGAGGTTCGAGAACAACGGTGTTGATTTCAAAGGTCAAGATTTCCAGCTCATCCCGTTTGGTTGTGGACGACGGCGTTGCCCCGGGCTGCCGTTTGGTGTGGCGTTGCTGGAGTGCTTAAGCGCCAACCTTTTGTATTGGTATGACTGGGAGGTGGCAGCCGGTGACAATTTGGATATGAATGAAGGCGATGGAGTAACTGGGAACAAGAAAATCCATCTTCGTCTTCTTCCCGTATCTACTTAGAATAGTTTTCTTCAACCACAATGTATTTTATAATTTCTAAGCTTAATATGTACAACGTCTGTAATATGAGTAAAGAGAAGCTTAATTGCTCTGGATTTCCAAGCAAGTGGAATAACAGTAAATTGAACATTCTTACCTCGTCCATCCATTGAAGCTTCTCTTGTCATGTTCTATGTAGGCGGTGGTGATGGGCACGAGTTGGGTCGGGTTTCTGGCCCACCTGAACTCAACCCAAAAATTATACCTTAAATTTGGACTCGGCCCAGCCCGACTTTATATTTGAAAAAATTGACCCGACCCGAAAACTATATTCAGACCCAATCCGAGCTATTAAAAAATAATAAATTTTAAGGACTTAATTGTAAAAAAAAGTAATTTTAATGATTTAATTGTAAAAAATATTTATAAAGAGCGAGCATTATAACGAATATCCCTAAAAAATTTAAGGGAAAATTACACTATTAGTCCCACGTTGGGTCAAATTTTTTCACCCGAACCCAACCCTACTTTACCTTTTAAAAAAACTCAATCTAACCCGAACCTAAATTTTTTATGAAAAAACCCGACCCGATCGGGTAAAATGCCCATCCCTGGGCGGTGGGGACTTTAAAATTTTAAAATTTTCAAGAAAAAACTTACTAGCGTCAAATCATAATTTCAAAAATTTAACTTAAAAACATTTTGAATAGAGTTTGATTTATAAAGTAGTACTCGAATAATTTAATTTTTATAGTAGTTAGTAGATTAATTTTTAAGTTTAATTCGAATCTCTCAATTTACCTTATATATTTATATCATATATGAAAAATACAATATATATTATAGTTATAAAAAAATATTCAAAAAAAAAACCAATTAATATCATAACACGACTCATCTAATAAACTCATTTTTTACTCGACTCTTAGTTAACAGGGGAACACCTAAGTAGCTTATAGGTAAATTCTAAAAGTAAACAATACCTTTAACGATATTAACGGTTGAATTTTTAAATCTGAAAATAGAGAGTTAAATTTTAAGAAATAAAAGTTGGGGACTAAAATTCAAATGTGCAAAGAGTTCAGGAACCTGAAGTAGACTTTAACCCAAAAAATAGCAGGAGCCATTGCCATGGAATGTACAACAACCTACCGGTGGGACTTGGGAGACATAGTGATTAATGAGATGGCAAAATCTAAGTGGAAGTTGACATTAAATTTTGACTTTTTTTTTTTTGCATTTTCCTTCCTCATTATTTTCGTAATTTTCCCAATGAAAAATCGCCTTCGTTGTTTGTTGCTTTCTTTCTTTCTCTGCCGAACAAATATGAAAAATCTGCAAAATTTTATTTCCAGCTTAAATTAAATTAAAAATAAATTTATAATTAGAAATATGGAAAATTTTCAATTGTTTTCGCAAGACAGTCGGTTTCCTATTGCCCCGAGCTTTTCTTTGACGAAACAAATACTTTCTCCAATCGCCATTTCATCACCCTTTCTTTCCAGAAATTTCTTTTTTCTTTGAATTTACGACTTCGGTTCTTTTTTTATTTCCTTTATTTTTCCAATCGCTTGGATTTTATAATCATTTAAATAGCAAAAAAAATGATATTTTTACCTGCAATTTGATATTGTTTTCGTGTGTTTTGGTGTCTGAGAAAGCCAAAGGATGGTGCAGGATACAATCTCAGATCAGGAACAAGATGATCCCGAAGCTGAGTTCATCGAAATTGATCCTACGGGTCGATATGGCCGGGTAAGTTCTTTCACTATTTCATTTCATTTTTTTTCAAATGTCTGGTTTTTATCATTTTTATTCTAACAAAGCTTATTAATTTGGAACAAATTCTATATTTGATGTTGATTGGCATTTGAGTTAATCTTGATTCATGTTACCATTAATGGGTTGCCTTTGTTTTTGTCTTTTGATTGGTTATTTTGCAGTACCGGGAGGTTTTAGGAAGAGGAGCTTTCAAAAAAGTGTATCCTTTTTTCTTTTAGATATGCATATATATACATATGTATGTATGTATGTATGTATGTATGTATGTATGTATGTATGTATGTATGTAGGTAGGTAGGTAGGTATGTACGTACGTACATATGTACGTACCTATGTATATTTCCTTTGTTGTTTTAGTTTGCTTATAAATGCACTTAGAGGCTTAGTTTATGAGTATGAGGCTTTTGTTGAATCCTTGAGCAAATTGTGGGATCTAGATACAGAGCATTTGATGAACTGGAAGGTATAGAAGTGGCATGGAATCAGGTTAAGTTCACTGATATTTTGCGAAATTCGGAAGATTTGGAGCGTTTATATTCCGAAGTTCATTTGCTTAAAACATTGAAGCACAAGAATATAATTAAGTTTTATAATTCGTGGGTGGATACTAAAAATGAAAATATCAACTTCATCACTGAGATTTTCACTTCGGGAACACTGCGGCAGTAAGTTTTTGATATCTACGTGTTTATGTCTGCGTTTCGTTATGGCATTATCGAAAGTTTTATGGTTGATCGTGTAGGTACCGGAAGAAGCATAAGCATGTTGATTTGAGGGCATTGAAGAAATGGTCTAGGCAGATCTTGGAGGGCCTTCTTTATCTTCATGGTCACGACCCCCCAGTGATTCACCGGGATCTGAAATGTGATAACGTCTTCGTCAATGGCAACCAAGGTGAGGTGAAGATCGGGGATCTGGGGTTGGCTGCTATCCTTCGCCAGGCTCGTGCTGCACATAGTGTTATTGGTACAGCTCATGCCCTTAATGACTTCCGATTGTACAATATAGGTACAATAAAGCAATTGTTAATTCAATATAGGTACGCCAGAGTTTATGGCACCCGAACTCTATGAAGAGGAATACAATGAGCTAGTTGATATTTACGCTTTCGGCATGTGTTTGCTGGAGTTAGTAACATTTGAGTATCCATACATTGAATGTGCTAATGCAGCTCAAATATTCAAGAAGGTGACATCGGTAAGACATTCATCATCTTTCCCTGTTTAAAAGGTTGCCCTTGCTTATCACTTATGTTGATTGGTTGTAGTCCTTGAATTCATTGTTCGATTTAGCAGTTTAGGCATGATGCAATAACAGGTTCCCGTGAAATGTCGATTTCCTAGACCTTACTTGTGTTTTTCCCCCTTCATGAGGTACATTTGTTGAGCTGATGAATGAGTTTGGCATGAATCATTGATAGTTGATAGTTGTATAATTCATTTTTCTGAGTTCTGAATCGAGCAAAGTCTGCTACGTAGAATCGGTATTAGCGCTCGGTGATGTAGTATTTCATTTATGCAAAATGAGACACAAATGCTTCTCAATTCTAATAGTTGTTGTACTTGGGCAGGGAATAAAGCCAGCATCATTAGCAAAAGTGGCTGATCCTGGAGTCAAGCTATTCATTGAAAAATGTATTGCTAAAGCCCCTGAACGGTTGTCTGCTAAGGAGCTTTTACGGGATCCATTTCTCCGACCTGTCGAGGAAAATGACAGTGTAGGTCGACATAATCCCCCCGTTTCAGGTAGAATTGAGGAGCTTTTTTTAAGCTTGAAGGCTTTCAAGTATTTCGGCCCTCACATTTTCACATCATAAATGTAGATGGCGATGCAAAGGATCTTCTAAACGAGGCGAGTCTAGATGTTAAAGTGCAAGGTCAGACGAAAGACCTTAACACCATATTTCTGAAACTAAGGATACCAGATTCAACAGGTCTCTCCCTCCTCTGTCTGTTTTTTTCTTCAAGGTTTTCTCCTTTTGTAATTGTTTTTCTTATTGAAAATCCGACAATATCATAGGTCATATCCGCAACATCCACTTCCCATTTGATATTGAAGCTGATACAGCGTTTGCTGTTGCTAGTGAAATGGTCGAGGAGTTGGACTTAACTGATCAAGATGTTCCAACAATTGCCGAAATGATTGAGTCGAATATAAGTTCTCATATTCCTGATTGGGTTCCCCGAGAAAGTCCTAGGACTAATTTTGGAGAATTTGCACATTCTGAAATTTCTGAAAGTAAGGGTGATGCATCTCCAATAGCTTACGACCTGACCGCATCTCCAATAGCTTACGACCTGACCGCATCTCCAGGTCGTCTTTCACTGGAGAGATTGCCATCAGGTCGAAGATACTGGTCTGACTCACCGAAAGCGGCTGGTGGAATATCTCCATCCAGGTTCGGGTTCTCAAACTTGGCTTCTCAGATACATTTCGCACAGCCCGCAGATAACTTGGCTGAAAACTATGAACAATTCCATGATAACTATGAAAGCGGAGGTAACATAAATAGGGGTACTTCACTTGTTCGAATAGCGGTTGCCCGTCACAATGGCAGAGGTGACGATGGTCTGGGGAAAGACGAGAGAAGACCTACTGATATGCAGTTGAGTGTGTTCAAGGAAAACCAGCACGACGATAATGGAATGCATTCCTCAAGAGAGAACTGTAAACTATTAAAGGACGCTGATGTACAAGTGAAGGCAATAACCGAAAGGCTCGAATCCCTGTTGGTAAAGCAGCAATTGGAGTTAGATGAGCTAAAGAAGAAGCACAAGCTAAACATATTAGACCTTCTGAAGGAACTTTCTCCAGAAACCCGTGAAATGGTTCTAGGAACATGTAAGATGAAGATTCCCGACTACGATATTCAAAACGCAACGAACCACTAATCCTGCATCCGACATACCCTATAGACATTTCCATGGAATTGCAGTTCGATTATAGTTCAGCTACGTTCGTCTTAGAATTTTTTGTTTTTGTTGGTAAAGCTGGACAGACTATGCTGGTAGCTGATAAATCTGTAGAGCATCGGATAATGGTCGGCTCGGCGAGGCGAGACAAGAAACATGATGCTCGAATCATATTGCAGGACTTAGTTGACAAGTAGGTAGACCGGTTCATCAAAACGTGGGAACTGATTTCGGCTTGAAGAAAATGATTCAAAGGAATTTTTGGTTCTCACAATTTGCATGGTAATATGAAGTCTCTGTTTTTAAAGGCTCTTTTGGCTTGGTTTCTATACCTATATATATATGAGAATAATGTGATTGTTTGATATGTGTATAGATTTTTAGTTTGATTATATTCTCTTTTGTAATTTTAAAAACGTTTTGACAAATTATTTATGAAAGATTTTTTCAATGCTTAAATACATATTGAAAGCAACATTCTTATTTGATAAAATAGAAGCATCGAATTACTGAATGATGATTATAATTGTATGACTCGATTCTAAAATTTTAACAAAAAAATTAATCATGTATGATGAAAGTAAAATTCGACCAAATCCCTAAAATTTGGTCAGAAAAATAATTTAAGCACCTAACTGAGAAAAGAACATGATTTAGACATTTATTTACTTATTAAGCCTTTTAAAAATATTAAATGTTTAAACATACTCAACTACTCTTATTTTTATATATATCAGGCGACAATACCAATGAACTAAACAAAATCAACATAATTAAATATCTTAATACCAACGAACTAAACAAAATCAACATGATTATAATAATTAAATATCTTAAATACAATTAAAACGTTATAAATACACAAATATATGAATTATTAGATCTTAAAATGTATTTGTATCTTAATTTCCATATGAACGTGGACTGGAGCCTGCAGTTTCTGACAGTCTTACCGTTATAACCTCCATTTCAAATTATTATTTTTTTATCAATACCATTTCAAATTTCTTTAACAAAGGACCCTCCACTTTTTGCTTTTTCCACTCTCGCCCTCGTGAAGAAATTAAAAATAAAATTGAGTGCCGATAGCTTTTTCAATTTTCATTCCTCGAGATACTTGATTTAGCGGATTCACTACCAACCGTTGATATCATCGCCATCAAAACTAACACTTTAGATTAACCCGATCTTTGATAATCCTCCCCTCCATTTTTTAGTAGTAAGTTTTAGCTCTCAAGTAAGTTTCCCAAGTTTTGATTTTTCCAGGAAAATAGTTGCTTTCACTTTTTTTTCTTGCGATTTTCATTTTCAGCTGTTTTTATCAATTGGGGTGTTAAAAAAAGTTGCATCTTGGCGTGTTTGGATAGTGAGAAAAATTGTATCAACTGTGTGTTTTCCCAAGCTTTAAATTTTCCAGGAAAATAGTTTCTTTCACTTTTTATCTTGCATTTTCAGCTGTTTTTATCAATTGGGTGTTTAAAAAAGTTGCTTCTCGGGGTATGTTTGGACAGTGAGGAAATTCGCATCAACTACAATTTTTATTGCATTTTGAGCTGTTTTTATCAATTGGGTGTTTGAATTTTCCAGGAAAATAGTTTCCTTGAATTTTTCTTGCATTTTCAGCTGCTTGTCTCAATTGGGTGTTTAAGAAAATTAAATCTCGAGGCGTGTTTGGATAGTGAGAAAATCATAAGATGCCAGTTTCTACAAGGTCTCACTCTCAGATCAACAGAAAGAGAAGATCAAACGAAGAACAACAAGAAGAAGGAGAAGAAATCCTGGTGAATAATGTTAACAACAATGTTCCAATGAGGAATCTTCACCATGGATTGAAGGAAAAACTGAGAGCTTTAACTCTTTTATATGAACAACAAAAGAGAGCTTCTGCAGTTCTTAGAAACAACAACAATGTTATGGAAGAAAACGCAATGCCAACAACAACATTGGCTCCAATGGTGAATTCAACAGCTTTTGATGATTCAAAGGAGAATCTTTTCATTGCTACTGATCATAAGATTCTTGGGGTTTCATCTTTTGCAACAAAGGGTACAAAGACTGCAGTTGCTAGGAAGCTATCAATGGAGATGGATGAGAAAAATGAGAGTCGAATTCTCGTGTTCGTAAGGCTTAGGCCGATGTCAAAGAAGGAGAAAGAAGTTGGATCAAGGTGTTGTGTGAAGATTGAGAACAAAAAAGATGTTTACTTGACTGAGTTTGGTAATGAGAATGACTATCTCAGACTGAAGAGGCTTAAAGGCAGACATTTCACCTTTGATGCTTCATTCCCTGATTCCAGTACCCAATGTGAAGTTTATACCACTACGTAAGCTTTGATTTCATGTATTAATCCAATATTAGTGTTCGATACTTATATACCGAATATGATTAGTAATAGTGGAAAACTTAGAAAACATAGATGCTAGTTTCTGACATTCTTGTTCGAGGAGTTGAAGTAGCATAGGTAGTTTTAGCCCTTAAAATGGTTTCATTTTGTTCTATCTCTGTGTGCTTGGAAGCTAGAAAAAATTTCACTTTTGATGCTTCATTACCATGTTCCAATTGTCAATATGAAGTTTATACCACAATGTTAGTTTTGTTGCATAAGACTTTACGTATTGGTCCATTTTGATATTAACTGCGGACTACATGAATATATACGAGTAACGACACATATTTGAATATCGGTATGGAGTATGATACTCAGAATATATGAAAAACCTTGAAAATTTTGAACATTCCCTGTCGGAGACATTCGTCCTCAAATGCAAGTAAATGTGAATTGAACTTGTTTTTAGTGATCAGTGGTCTTCAGTTGATAATTCGCACTTCGTATGTTGAGGTTCAATCTGGATTTTAGTCTTTGTTGTCACTGGTTTTAGCTTATGCTATTTGGTTTTATGTGTGAGTTTTAAATAAGAACACAAATTTGGTATTGGTACATTCTATTTTATTTTTCAAATTTAGCCATGCTCAAGGTTACTTGAAGGGTCATATTCCCTATCCATGTCAGTCGCAGGTACTTTTTTATAGTTTTTCGAACTCGGGTATGAATGTTAGATATAAGAATGTATCCGAGATGTATATTTTCAAAAACAATCAAGTTCTTGCATTTGAAAAGATCCTTGGAGGATATAATCCCTATACCCATGTCGGATGTCGTCTGAAGCAAGTTGAATTTGCAGGACTGCAGAGCTTGTGGAAGCAGTGTTGCAGGGAAGAAATGGGTCAGTGTTCTGCTATGGTGCCACGGGAGCTGGCAAAACTTATACAATGTTAGGCACCATCGATAACCCGGGTGTCATGGTTTTGGCAATAAAGGATCTTTTTGCAAAGATTAGACAAAGAAGCTTTGATGGAAACCATGCTGTTCATCTTTCTTATCTCGAAGTCTACAATGAAACCGTTAGGGATTTACTCTCCCCTGGAAGACCCCTTGTTTTGAGAGAAGATAAACAGGTTATTCAGACTCTTTCTTTACTTTTCTTTAAATATTTGCGTTCCATATGTATTCGGATATGGATGGGGATGTATGATGCATATTCATATCCAACACTTACACTCGAGTTTGATTAACATAGGCCTTCATATTGCGTTTGATACATATTCATACACGGGTATGAGATGCATGATACGATGAAACAGAGACCCGCATTTGATACTCTATGTTGCTTCTTTCTTTTGCTTGAAGTACTCATATTTGATACATGTATCAGACACATATTCAAATATGAGAAAATGATTCT
The DNA here is from genome assembly GCA_958450335.1 of Hibiscus tridactylites. Lineage (NCBI taxonomy): Eukaryota > Viridiplantae > Streptophyta > Magnoliopsida > Malvales > Malvaceae > Hibiscus > Hibiscus tridactylites. Next base: position 74,132,480 of record OY288288.1, on the reverse strand, counting down.
AAATACATGCCGATATCCGACATTTACACCCGATAATTACATATTCTTTAAGTTCTAAATATAGTTGCCTTTGATTTTATGTAATGCAGGGAATTGCAGCAGCAGGTCTTACACAATACAGGGCTTATTCAACAGATGAAGTAATTTTTCCTATTGAACCCTAATTGTATTATAAGTTGGAGCAATTGCTTGAATGAAAAGGGTTTCATAGTCTGGTTTTGGTTGTGGCAGGTGATGGCATTGCTTCAAAGAGGAAACCAAAACCGAACAACTGAACCGACTCGTGCTAATGAAACATCTTCTCGATCCCATGCAATTCTTCAGGTATAGGACACTTTTAGGACTCTCCAAATACACGGAAAAGCTTGAAAAAAAAATCAAATATACCTATGTCCGAGTCTGAATAACTTGGCTGTCACCGATCCATGACTGACTACTTTGTTCTTTTAGGTTGTGGTTGAATATAGAGTGAAAGGTGCTTCAATGAATGTCATTAATAGAGTTGGAAAGCTCTCACTCATTGATCTTGCTGGTTCGGAACGAGCTCTCGCGACCGATCAAAGAACACTTCGATCACTCGAAGGTGCGAACATTAATCGGTCGCTTCTCGCACTCAGCAGCTGCATCAATGCTCTCGTCGAGCGTAAGAAACATATACCTTACCGAAACTCGAAACTCACTCAACTCTTGAAGGACTCGTTAGGTGGAGCTTGTAACACTGTGATGATCGCTAATATCAGTCCCAGCAATGTTTCATTTGGTGAAACACAAAACACCCTTCATTGGGCTGACCGGGCCAAGGAAATCCGAACCAAGGTTCGTAACTCGATTTCATGCTATGCCACATAAACTCGAGACTTGGAATCTGCTATACTGTTGCTGATAATGGATGTATGTTCATATATTCGATTCCATTATTTACTTAAATTTTTAGTATTATTTTTTAAAATTTATTGACCTACTAAATCAGAGTATATTTAACGGATACTATTGGGATTCTAAAGCAAGTATGCTGATTCAAATCCGGATATAACAAGCATTGCATATATGAACACATCCATTTCTGATATTGTCACCCAAATCTGAATAACATAGAATATTTATTGTACTTGCAGACATGCGAGGCCAATGAGGACGTGCTTGAATTACCTGAAACAAGAACCGCCGATCAAACCAAGCTTGTACTTGAACTGCAAAAGGAGAATCGTGAACTGCGAATTCAACTGGTTCGCCAACAGCAGAAGTTGCTAAGCTTTCAAGCACAATCAATGGCGGCCAAGGCCGACACTTCATCACCAACGCCTACTTCACTCACATCTCTAATGACGCCTCCATCAAGAGCCCAACTAGCCGAGAAAACGAAGCTCAAACCCTCCGTTATAGCTCGGAATTGCTTCACACCAGAATCGAGAAAAAGGGTTGAAGAAGAAGCTGTCAAGGAGCTTAAACTGAGAGTGAAAGCTTTGGAATCGGAAATAGCGAGAATGAAGAAAGTTCATGCTTTAGAATTAAAGCAAAAAGATGAAATGATTCAGGAGCTTTCGAGAAAGAATGAAAAACCATTAGGAGAACTGAAAAGCCCAAGTCATCGGTTTCGATCGCCGGTGACATCGAAGGCAAAGAAACGGAGTTTCTGTGATATTAGTACGGCCAACAGTCCTTCAATCACGAGGAAAACGAGAAGTCATACCACTTCAAAACCATTTGGAGCTCCTTCCATGCTTCTTCAGGTACGATGACGTCATAATTTTATTTCGGGTTTCTGTTTATAATATAAAAATCTAAATACTACAAACCAAGCATAATTTTATTTTATTTTCAATTCAACTGTGTTGTAATATTTGTAACTCGTGTAAATTATAGCTCTATTTTTCATGATAATTATACTAATCGATGCCTAACCACATTTTGCAGCCAGGATTTGCACGTCAAGGACTGGATGTACGGAGAAAATGATGAATCCAAAATACATTACAAATTCTTTTAAAATTTCTTCCCTTTTTCAATTTCGATACCAAAACTCAATTTGCTTATTTTTCTCTGTATCGCGAGGTGAAAGTGCCTCTAACCCAGGTGTATTTTACAAATATAACCCTGCTTACAAAGTTGAAAGAATCATCCACCAATTAGGAGCGAGCAAAACTCAACTCGACTCAAAACTCAAACGGCTCGAAAAAAATTTCAAATAAAGTTTAAGTTGTAAAATAAAAATTCGAATAACTCGAAAATTTTAGTAATTAGTAGATTTATTTTTAAGTTAGAGACGAGTCCCTCAATTTTTTATGATATATACATATTAATATATAAAAATATGAAAAAAAATTAATATATGAAGAAATATTGTCACGTGTGAAAAAATATGAAAAATATGTATGCATGTCTTATATGATTAGAAAAACTCGAATTTTTTAAACTCGACTCGAATCGAAAAAATTTCAAATAAAGTTTGAGTTGTAAAATATGACGCCTCAACTCGAATAACTCAAATTTTTTTAACTCGAATCGACTCGATCGAACGCTCACCCCTACCACCAATTATTATATGTGTATGTGTATACAATCGTAAATATTGAAATATATAAAAATGAATCCTAAACACAACGGATCAAAAGAAACAACACTCACGTTGATAGTTACACCTTATAGATTCATATGAACCGTGGCTACAAGAATCTAGCATAGAAATGAACAAACTCTTGCTAATTGCATTAAGTTATAGAATATAGATAGCATTCATAGATATCCACATGGGCCAATGCACCAGCCAGTCACATTCAGATTACAACTAATGGAAGAATCAAGGAATGCTTGCCTATGGTGAAAGGAAACAAGCCTAAACAGTTAGCTCTCTAAGGTCGGGTCAGATTCGGGTTGCTTTGGAACTACAGCCCCACCATTCATTCTCGCTCGTGCTTCAGCAAACATCCTCTGCTGCTCCGCTGCCGCTTCTTCTTCAGTCATCTCTGCTCCGTTGCTCCATTTGCCTCCTTTCAAGGAGTCATGCTGCATTTCAAGAATACCATTCGGTGAGTCTTGTTTGGAAAGCGTCCTCACTGCTGAATCAAATTCAGCCAAAACGTATAAACATAAAAGAATAGCACAAGATTGCCAACTTCTTGGTCGATAAGCACAGAAAAAAAAAGAGAGGGGAGTCAGAGAAAACAAAGCTGGGCAATCTACGTTATAAAACAAAATTCAGTTTCCAAAGTTTGAGATTGCAGAATGCAAGACAAATAATTACCATGGTCTCGATCTTGTGTTGCTCATATGCAGCATATACCTCCTCAATGTACTCTCCAAACCCAAGAACCTGACAAATTGAGTGCATATATGAAGTTTTAGGAACAATTACCTTTTGGCATTCTTAGAACTCGCACTCTATGATCAGAAATTCAGAAGAGAATGCAAGGGCTAGTTAAGGCATAGCTTAGTATAAGCACAAAAATATCCTTCTTAGACCCTCGATTGCTGGAATTTTTATGGTATAATCAATTTAAAATCCTATCTGTATTTACTTAAGATCGGAAGCAGGCTAAAGTGCCTACGAGCATAAAGATACTGCTGAACCATACAGCAAAGGTCCTATTCAATACATTAGCTTTTCCAATCCTAATAGTAATAAGCCAACAAGAAAACAAAATCACACACATAAAAGGAACCAAATTAAAATGTGAAAGTAGGTTTGCGACACATATACCGCTAAAGCTTTCAGTACATGCTCAGGCGCTATGGTTCGCTTCTCCTCTCTGTTACAAACTTCATTGGACTCTGACGAAATGAGATTAATAAACTCTGCAAAAGGATTAAAGTTTTAATCAGTTCCAACAAACAAGAAACTAATACTACCAATTACATTATGGTTTGGGGCAGTAAAAACCCAAGGATGTAAAATAATTACAAGGGATATAGATGGTGCATAAATTTGCCAAACATGGTTCTAATTTCTAACAAGAAAAAGCTTCAACCAAAAGCTTCAATGACGCAACAAATATACTGTGAGTATAACCATATGAGACTACACTACCAAATTGCATCCACGGTAAGGTTAGATCAAGTAATTGTGCTTACAAGAGAATGATAATGTAAAGGTGCTAGCTACTGAAAAGGTCTCTAACCCGGCTTGACTAGCCACCAAGTAGCGGATTATAAATATTACCCAAGAAAAGAATGTTCCCTTCATTCATCACATGCCTTTAAGAACTAATATTTACTAAATAAACCGGTGCTAATATGCAAAAGCATAGTTCTCTAATATCATAAGATCAAAAAACACATAGTGCGCAAGTGATCACTAAAACAGAAGTCAAAGCTGAGAAATTTGGCTGTAGCATGTAGAAACATAGACATGTTAATTTAAATAGATTGAAAAGGAATAAATATCAGACTCATTATCTAACCTACACAGCACTCAATCAAAAGATCTTGAGTATCTCTTGCAACACGTACATCTGGTGGTAACATCTCCTTTATAATTTTTGTCATAGTTGCTGAAAAAAACATATATAATTGGCATCACAAAGCAATAAAACAAAAATCCAAACTAAATCACAGTGCTAAGGTGCAATGCCCTGAGCAGACATTACATAAGATCAGTATAATTTGCATGTGCACAAAGAATGATTCAGCTATTTTAGACAATTTTGATACCCTCATTTTCTTCTTATACCCTTGCCAAGTATTAATTCTCTGAGAACATAGGAATAAATTGTTTTCTTATATATATATATAAGAAACTCTCTCTTGGAGTTTGAAAACAAAAGCATCTGTATGTATGTATGTATATATATATATATATATATATATATATAGTGGCAGATCCAGAAATATTTTTCAGGGTGGACACAATAATAAAAATTTCAAAATTTCAGGGTAGGCACAAGCCATAAAAATTAATAAAAATTAAGGACTAATTCATAAAATTTAAAAAAATTTAAAGGTAAATGTATAAACTTTAAAAGTTTCAGGGTGGGCACGGGCCCACCCAAGGTAAGTTTTGCATCCGCCACTATATATATATATATAATAACCAACAATATTTTTAAACATCTTTATTAGATAAAGAAAAAGATAGCTCCTTGGGAAAAGCTCAAAGCTCACAATAGAAAGCTAGTCAACGACAATATAAGGTTTGAACACAAACTTATTCTTCAGACCATGAGAGATACATGGCAATTTTGGGTGAAAAACCCCTTTTTAAAATATTATTGGGAAAAATGGCTCCCAAAAACTATTATTTGGCAAAATGACCCCCAAACTTGCCACGTCAGTGAACCTCGCGTTCTACAGGACACGAGGTCGTGGGGTTTTTTAAAAGATGAATGCACATTAACACAAACAACAAGACCATGTAGACTAAAATCGCGTTGTGCAGAACGCGATATCAACGCGAGGTTCATCGACGTGGCAAGTTTGGGGGTCATTTTGCCAAATAATATTTTTTGGGAGCCATTTTCACAAATAATAATTTAAACGGAGTTATTCCTTCAAAATTGCCGAGATACATGCTTTCTTAAATTAGTCCCGTCGTCTTTACCTTAACGTCATCAAATTCAAGTTTATGCAAGCTTTCACCCTTTGGTAGCTTACTCAGAAAAAAAAAACCCTAATTAACTTTCAATGGCAACTGATTCACTTATTTACTAATATTCAAAGCATAAATTGACATAGATAATCCAGAACCCTAAATTAATAAACAAAACGGACGTGTTTAATCATTCTCAGCTAACTCTGGTGGTGAATAAAAGAACCACCAGAAAATCGAAATAAATGGGAAAATGAGAAAAAAAATTAAAAATACCAAATAAATACAAATAAATAAAATAAAAAATTACGACGAGAAAGCAGATGAAACGGGAAAAAATTACCTTTGGGAAGCGAAGCATCCTCCTTCGACTTCCCTACAATATCCATCGGCTCCATCTTTTAATTCTAAAAAAACAAAAAGCCAAAATCAAACAGAGGATAAACAGATCTAAAACGTGAGAGCGAGGGGACCGAATGAGAAAACTGACTCACCGAGTTAACGAGTTAAGACGTCTGGGCCGGGCGTGGTGTTCCAACGGTAATAAAGCGGTGAACGATTCAAGCGAGTCGTGATCCGAGTCGAGTGGGGATTCAAGGAGGAGGACATGGTTGATTTATGGAGTTTATCAGATAAATGAAAAGGCGGGGGAATTCGCGATAAAGAGAGCAACCTCTCAAATCTCAGTCGATTAGGGCAAAAAATTCAAAAAAAAAACGAACATTCAGTTGCCATGCGGGAATTCCACGCGCTAACTTTAGGCGACTCAGAAAAATTCGCGGAAAAAGTGGATCTGGCGCCTAGGTACGTGTTTGGGAAATCCGTTTTATTGCGCGTGGGTGAACGTAGTTTTAGCTTTCTCTTTATGTTATTTTTTTTCTTCTTATACTATATGTTTGCTTATTTGTATTTTGATCCGCGAGTCAAATAAAATTTTGTTAATAAAAGTGTTTGACGAAATCCCAATTAGTTAGTCCTACTGATAAAGATGGTTTCCATTTCGGTAAGAGATTCAAGGTTCGATTTGATTAATTTTGTTTATATAATGTGTATAGCAGGTGCGAATAATTTTTCAATAAGATACGTACTTATCAAATGACTAAAAAATGAACAAATATTATTAATTATCATGATATCATATTATGGTATCATATTATTACTAAACTTCGACTCAAACCGAACCCAACACAAAGCAGCTGCTTAGAAATGCCGGCGCAGTAGCCGGAATGCCGGATCTAAAGAAGCTGGAAGATTATGATGTGCCGGCATCAGACGAGGTGTTTGTTATTATGGCTGGGGAACAAAGTCCCAGTTGCTTGGCTAAACCGGCTGTGGCAGCATATTCTGGTTTATCGTCTTTTGTACGACTTAGGTTATTGAATGTTATCTATGAACCATTTCGGATTATACATTAATCGAGAGCCGAATACATTAATCTCGAATTATAACGTTTTGTATGCATATTCGTCGAATTATAACGTTCATCTTAACTAGTTACTAACAGAGTACGACGTTGCCTTGACGGCGTTAAGGGAAGTTATATATACATCACATGTACACACCCAATAGAGGCTACCCCACCGCACGCAAGGAGGCAAGTAGTGTGACAGATCAACGTCAGGGGATGGGCGCACGTGAGTACTTGCTCCCTTATCACCCACGCCTCACGTGCTATACATACTATGCTTATAATTTGTTTTTCTTTTTACAAAACAACACCCCGCGGCGCCGATAAAAACAAAACCTAACCTATACTAATATAAAAGAAAATTCAGAAAAAAAAATATTTTCTATAAGTGAGTTAGAATCAAAATTAGTAATTTAATTTAAAATTTACTAATATAATCTAGAGTTTTGAATTTGAGAGTTTAAGATTTAAAATTTATATTCTATATTATTTTATATTGTAGAGTTTAAATATAAAAGTTTATGTAAACAAAATTTACTAGTCAAACTAACATGATTTTTTAGTTATAGATCTTATTGATCTAACTAATTTAAGTGGACTGTTTAATTAAATATACAATTTTGTGTTAAAATATTTAATTAAGATCTAATCAAAGTTGATATTTCTTTTACCACAGTCGTATATTTTGTATTTATTACTGAAAATGTTTTATTTTAACACAATATTGATATTATTTATTTAAATTGTTGTTTGTAGTGTCAAATTTATGTGATTATAAGTTTTAACCAATAATTAGTTTATCGAGTGAGATGATGCACTAAATCCTTAATCAATATTAAAGATTCAAATCCTGACAACGTGAATAAAATAATTAGATTGAGAAATTACCTCATAATAAACTTTTATAGTAACTGATTCAACTCAGCGGGTGATTGGGTTATAGGATATGCCAAGCAAGTCGGGTATGTAACTCCTCTACAGGCTGAATTGTGGAGCATTCTTGTTGGTTTGCAGGTTGCTTGGTCCATCGGTGCTGAGCGTCTTCAGCTTCAGTCGGACAACAAGCAAGCTGTTAATCTTGTATTTTCTGCTTCAATGTCCCGTACCTCCTCGCTTGTCAATGCCATTCACAATTTATGCAATCGAGCGTAGTATGTCGAATTCATTTGGATCCCTCATAAGTGCAACCAAGTGGCCGATGCAATGTCGAAGCCTGCAACCTCTACACCTTACCAGCTTCAGTTGCTTTTGTAACCCCTTGCGATCACTCAGTCTTTGCTTGAGCGTGATGTCAATGGTCCTTCTTATGTTCGTGGGCCCGTGGCGAGCGTATATAGCTCTAATGTTTAGGACTCTTTTCAATTCAAAAAAATAGTTATAAAAAATATATGTTTTAAAATATGGGAGAATAGAATCCCGTAATATCCACAATTATCGTAGCGTGAGTTGTACACGTGATTTGGAAGGCTGAGGGAAATGAGGGATGTGGTGGGCATGCATTTTAAATCACGTGGTATATGCGGATTTTACGGAGCAACTGACACATGTCCTTTCACCAACATTAAACTAATTACAATTTAAAAAAATCCAATTAAATTAATTAAAGTCCATCAGAATAAATATAAAAAAGTACAGTGTTTAGAGTAAAGTAATTATAATCATAAGAAAAAAATAAAAAAATAAACAAATAATATTGTTAACTGATCCCTAAACGGATTCCTTAGCAAAGGAATGCCCACTTTACAGGGAAAAACTTCTGTTACTAAAAACAAAGACTTCTTCGCTAAAATATAATTTGTTCTTAGCGACAACTAATTATTCTTAGCGGAGATGATAATAGATGTTTTTTTTTACGGATTCAGATATTAAATTTATAATTTAACATAATAAATTAATATTTTTTTTAAACCTCAAAACTGTACGTATATATAAATTAGAGATTAATTATTATAATCAATTATTTTTTTATGAAAGCTAAGGTGATTACAAGTAATATCTGTTCTAAATATACTCTAAACCATTTGACAAAAAACGCTCAATCACCCTGCTGCAGCTACTGGTGTTCGAACTCGTGAACTCTAGAAACAACAATCGTTCTCTTAACCACCGAGACAAGTTGGTTCGTGCATATAAGCAAGCCAAGCTATTCCTTTGTACCTAATGGCAAATGCTATGCTCGCCATGATTGTCGCTGTTAAACAATTAGCCATATGCCATTACCATATATCCTACTAATGTCAATTATATATATATATAAACAATTAAATTTTTGGATATCCTGATGTTTAACTTAATTATTTAATGATATAACCAATAATATTTGTTTCATTAGTCGACTGATATGGATCGATTAATGCAAAGGTTTATTATTAGATAATTTTCACAATTTAAATTATTTCATTCATAATATTAAGATTCAAACCTGAACCTGAGACGTTGTTAAAGAAATTTAATGTCTCATTCCCCTAATTCGAATTGATAGATGGTTTTAAGTTAAGTTGTGTTCGTACACCATAATGTAATTGCATAAAAATGAAATGACTACCCTAGTAATTACACACGTGTAATTAGAACAAAACATAATGTTTTATACGTGTTTGTCTGGTAAAGTGTAATTATATAGTAATCCTTTCTTATGCTTGACATTCTTGTTGGAATGAAAGACTACAAAATGACCTGGTTAGCACTGATTGAAAATTTTTATTATAAATAAACGAGTTTGAACCGTGTCATGGTATGTAGGTCACTGCCTTAGAAACAATTCTGCCGATAAGTGTAGTCGCTTCACATGCAAATTGTCCCCCGAGGTGAACACGGACGCTCTGGAGTCATGCACTCAACACCGAAGTGAACAACATTGGTATTGCTAGTACTGGCTATGGAGGAAAGTAGAGAACTTAGAATATTTTGTATGTGTTTTTTTACACTCATAAAGTGCATGAAACCATCTATTTATAGGCTGAAAATTATGGATAGAAACGTCCATTTATTGTGATATCAATCTCTATAATTGCATAGTTAATCTGCAATAGTAACTAGTAACAATTGTTGAAACGTCCAGTAACAGCTGTTTTAAACAAATGAACAACTATTAGACAAACGAAACTAGTCATATAAAATCAAACAATTTAATATTTATCGTGAATCTAATTCAATATCTTTAAATTTTGAATTAAAATCAAACTTTTTACAACTCAACTCAGTTCAAATTATCCGTGGGAGAATCTAAAAAAGTTGCACATGGGAGTCATTCATACCTGATAAAAAAGTGAAAATAAAGTCTCGCGTTTCCCGGCACATAGAAAAAGAGCAGAGACGTGAGGCGGAGCACGTGACATTTTCTCCTTTATCACCAACACCCTCCGATCCCAGTTCCCCCTTCTCCCTTTGTCCTTTCCATACACACTCTTATCTTCCACCACAGCCATTAACTCATCACAACAGGTAATTGGGATCTGAGCCAATAACCAGTAAATGATCCGAATACCAATATTTGATCAAAGTTTCATTTGAAATCGACTAAATTGAATCGAATCGAAAAATAAATTTAAATCAAATATATTATAATTGTCGTCATAATCTCTATGTATTACGATCCTCTGCTCACCAAGTTCTCCGAGGTTGCACTTCCGAGTTCCGAAGCCACCCATATGACCATGCTCAGAAAATATTAGTCAAATATATTACCCGAGTGAGACACACTGAAGTCCTCTGAAATAACTTCATTTAAAAATTATATTAACTTCGACAAGACAAACGTCAAGTTTATTAACTCTCACTCGACTGTTGAATCTATTAATTGACAAAGTTAGTCTATTCATTCAGCATATTTTAAGAGGTCTAGACTATATATACCATGTTGGACCTCTTTGAATATATATATCAAGTCATACATCCAAACCATATTTTCATTATCACTATACATTTAAGTGAACCGCCTGAAAATCCAACCACGAAAATAATTCAACTCATCAACAAAATACATATGTGATATTTTCAAAACTATTTCGTTAAGTTAACGAACTCATTGATAATTCGGAATATTTTGAAATATAATAGTTGTTTGGGGACCTAAAGTGCGATGGAGACTGGCAATTTGAGTGTGTGTTTGGTTTTGCGGTGGTAAAATTGATTTTAGATCAACATGATTTTATAGAATTAATTTTGTGTAAAATTGGTTTTAAAGTAAATGTGATTTATGTTAGGAAATTTTTTCTTAAAAATTACGATTGTATAAAAATGTAGTGTAAAAATCACGACAAAACGTAAAATCTACTTCTACCTTGCTTCTCCTAGAATCACATTTGGAGTCTAAAATTAATTTTAGATTTTTGAATCCAAACATGTGAGCACGGCATTCGAAGCTAAAAATTCTGTTGAATCGGATTTTAGGCCTCCAAACACCCATCCAAACATCTAAAAATTATTGTGTAAAACTAATGTTAAAGTAACGTGATTTATGTTTGGAAATTTTTTTTCTTAAAAATCACGATTGTATGAAAATATAGTGTAGAAATTACGTCGAAACGCAAAAGCTACTTCTACATTGCTTCTCTTATAATCACATTTAGGGTTTAAAATTGATTTTAAATTTTTAAATCAAAACATGTAGACATAACATTTGAGATTAAAAATCATGTTAAATTAAAATTTTAGGCCTCCAAACGCCCATCCAAACACACACGAATAATTGATCCAAGTTGGAGGGATGGGTGAGTCACGTGAGTGAAGTTTGAGTAGGGGTGAGTTGGGGAAATGAAATCTAGGGTGGGGGCAGGCCTTGAATGGCCTGACGGGGCAGCTGGCTACGGCCTATCTTCACATGTAATGTGAGCCTAGCTACTCTTAGCCTATCCGTAATTAACTATATTGGGTTTTGATAACGATAGCCACTATATCATTCATTACTATTAAAATTACTTTCTTATTTATCTTCTTATATAACTATTGTTATTCAATTTATTAGCTGGTTAATTCAAATCGAATATTTTACAAAGATAGATGTTTATCATCCCTTGTAACTCGGGTTCGAGCACCAATAATGCATGTTGTGTGTGTCGTCTTTGAAAAGACTAAAAAAATAAACAAATGCTACACTTGAAAATATAATAAAGATGTACTAATTAATTGAGCGGTCAAAAGTACTCGTATTGTCACATTTTATATAAATTCAAATTTTAACATTTAACTTGAAAATATAATATATCCTCACTTAAGACCTACTGGATTATCTCACTCCATCAACGAGTAGTTCTGCCATAAGGCAACCTAAAATAAGGCTAAAATGCGACATCTATTGTGTAGCTACATAAATTTTTATCATTTTAATAAGAATTTATGTAGGATGGATAAGAAATTGTGTAACTACATAAATTCTTATAATTTATTGTAAGAATTTGTGTAATTACATAAATTTTGACTGTTTTAATGAGAATTTGTATAACTACACAAAATTTTAAATTATAACTTAAATTTTTACTATCCGTGTAATGGTATAGATTGTAAAAATTTATATAACTACACAATTCTTACCATTTTAGTAAGAATTTATATAAATACGCCTTATTTTAGCTCCATCATAAAGGTGCCTTGTTTTAGGCTAACCCCTCCATCAACATATAATTCTTAGTATATATTATTTTCAAACTATATAGTATAATTTAAATCATTGAGTTCCGTGATCCATAGAATGCCACGCCCGAATTACACTAAAAAGGGGAAAAATCAAATGAAGTCGTTAACTTAGCCTTAACGTCGTCAACCCAGCCGCAACGTCGTTACTTCAACGCCGTTAGCAAAATCAGTATATATACGATATACGAAAAAAAACGCAAAAAAGAAAGCATATGAAAAGATTTTTGGATCAAGCGGACGACGCTAAAGAAAACCAGAGAGAAAGAGCAAGGGAGAGTTTCATTTTCTCCGACGCCAAAAAGCCTCGTGTACGGCCGAATTGATTTGAATAAAATACTCGGTAGCTGCATTATTACACGGTTGTTCTTTCCGAATTTAAAATTCAGTGGTTAGATCAGCGGTTTTTGTTGGTTCAGCTGAAATTCTACGTTAAAAACGTTTGTTTTGCTTCAGATCAAAGCAGGTATGTACTTCATCCTTTTTGTTTCGTGGATTGTTATTGTTTTGAATTAGTTCACTAGTTTTGACTTGAATTATGCATAATTGAGCTCTTTTAAGGTGCTGAAATCATCGTTTTTCTTTTTCTTAATTTGTGAAAATTTTCTGGTGACATTCGGTTAGTTAAACGAGTGGAGGAGTAGATCTCTCGGAGCTGTAATCGGTCGAATTTTCTCGGTGTAAAAAGCTACAAGAGTTGAGGAAAATTTTCTGGATTCTGAATTCAATTGTTTAAAAAGCTTTTGATATCGAAAGCGTCAGTGAATGCGACTCCGATCTCAGGTGGAGACGAAAATTTTCCCGTCGAACATCACTTTCTCGATGTGAAACAGATCTGAATTAAAGCAATCCGGATTGAAGAATTGTCACTCTTTCCCCCTTCAAATCCTACAGCTCAATCTCTTCTAATCCATCGAGTTGCTGTAGAATTTTGAATTTCGCTCGTCAAAAATATTCTTTCATAATTATATTTTCTGATCCAAAGTTTTATTGCTAAGAAGAAAAAAATTCTGAAGCCATAGATGGAGCTTCCTCAATCCTGGCCCATGGAAGCTGAAGGTAATTTACTTTACCACGGCTTTTTTCCCCTTTTACACACACACACACAAATCAAAATGGTTTGTTTTCATTTTACGAGATAATAAAATCAGAAGAAATTTACTGGAAAAATTGTGAACTAATTACAAATTTGGTTTTGAAGAACAGGAAGGAAACCAACGCATGACTTTTTGTCACTTTGCAGTCATTCAAGCGTCCAACAAGATCCAAGGCCACATTCTCAAGGTAATTCTCTTCTCTGTTTTCTTATTTTCACGATCCCAAGAAAAATAATAGTAAAAAAACTCAACATCCTCTGCTTCCTTAACTATTTTCTCCCTTATCTTGCCTAATTTGCATTTTTTTAATACTAATATTAACATCATTAGAGTATTTTACATTTTTTATTTTTTATATAAGCAATGTTTAAAACTAATTATCAGATTTCATAAAATAATTAATTTTTGTCAGGTAAAATTTTAAGTTTAAACCGATTAAGTATTTATAGGGTAAACTACAATAGAGTAATTATGGGTAAATTTATATTTAGTCACCTAATTATTCATATATTGACAAAAAGTTTACATTCTAAAATATAATTAAGTATTTTAATTTATTCAAAATTTGAGAGACAATAACTTTTTAAAAATAATTAAAACACATAGATCAAAATGGAATGAGAAATTAGTTTATTTACAAGATAGTATCTGTTTATATAGATTCTTAACTTTTTGACAATGTACACACCATGCGAACAATGCAATTTGAATTCGGGTCTCATCGGATAAATATCATCCGCTTTTCTACTGAAACAAATCGTTGGGTTCAATAAAATAGCTATATTTAAATATTAACTACAAATTCATATAAGATAAATTAGATAATATTATTATTTTTATGAAATTAAAAAAGTTATACCCTTAATAAAAGATATAGTCAAATTTAAAAATATACTTATATTTACACTTTCCAGTTTGTTTTATGTTATTTTTAGTGTGTTTCGGCGGCCATATTTAGAGTTTTATTCCGGATCTGGATGTGGTGGAGTGCACGTGACTGCATTTTTCCGCGAACGAATTGGCCAATCGAACTTTATATGGGCCCATGAGAAATTAAATTAAATAGTGGCCGTCGTAACTCGTAATAATGAATAAAAGGGGAAAAAATCGATATAAAACAAATTTTGTGATAAGATATATTAATGGAGAAATAGTTACAAGCACGAAAGAATTCATTGTTAAAAGATTAGCATTTAGTTAATTTTTTCTGAACTAGAAAAAAAAAATCATTATATTTCTCTTTCTTTAGTGACACTAAGCACGGACTGATCTTTCCTTTCCGTATGTGTGTCAGTGTGTATATATGATTTACTAAGATATAATCTATGAGAAGTAATTAATATTCAAAATTTACTCCTATAAAAAATTTACTCAAAATTTAATTTATGTGAATATATTTGTACATCCACAAATATGGAACAAAAATTCTTTTTTTCTTTATATGCTTCAAAAATGTTTTTATGTCTTGTGTATTATGGATTTTATTTTACGGTTTTATTGAAAAAATTATTATATGATCCCAGCCCATCATATCATATATGGTCCCGTCCACTAAAAATCAGTCACATAACTTTTTAGTTGATTATGAATGGATTAGTGACATAAAAGTTGATTATGAATGGATTAGTGACATAAAAGTTTATTATATGGTCCTGACCCACCATATCATTTACGGTCCCGTCCACCATATCATCATTGGTTTACATAAAAGTTGATTATGAATGGATTAGTGACATGGAAAAAGATGATTAGTTGGTTGATTTTTAGTGGACGGGAACCATGAATGACATGATGAGACGGGTCGATAAAATAATTTCTCGTTTTAATGATAATATATGTGTCATAAAATTATTAGTGCGATAGAAAAGAAGCAGATGGTTTTTATTCCATATACATACGAACATAGTCCGCTTGCCCTCTTTTTGTGTCACTTTATATGATACATCAATGCCTTTATATGTTTTCTTCTGATCCTAAATTTTCTTTGTTTTGTCGTCCAAATGTGCAGGTGGGTATCTTAAAACTCATGACTTCCTTCACATGGAAAGACTAGGGAACGCCTGTGCCAAGGAAGAAACACCACTCGAGGAAGCAATGGCTGAAATGTCTCCGCCTCCGGCACCACCACCTCGTTCTGCAGAACACATTCTCCCAGGTGGAATTGGAACTTACAGTATAAGCCATGTTCCCTATAAAACAGAGGGGCCATTATTCGCTACTGTAGCTCAGCCTCAAAGGAGCAGTAGCGAGAGAAATGATGAAACCTCCAACTGCAGTTCTTACACCGGAAGTGGTTTCACCTTGTGGGAAGAATCTGCAGCGTCGAAGGGAAAGACAAGGAAGGAGAATACCGGCAAAACACCCGCCGTGAGAGGTAAAAACTTTTCTTACTCTCTTCTAGTACATCAATTTGGCGATAACTACAACATGACTGAATTACTCACGGATTTTTGGTTAAGTAAATATCCTTGTGCATATTGTATCACCATTATTAGCACAAGAGATTGACATTTATGAGCAAAAAGTAAGCTAAACTACACCTAAATAAATGCAACTGTTAGGTTTGTTTCCCATCTCATTTGCATGCGCATCCAACCGCTCTAGTTTCAAATTGGTGAGTGGGGCAGGGTTTTCGTAGCATACAAGGCTTACCTAATCCTCTGATGGATTTATGCATGCATCTGATTCTGAATATGCAAATATACAATGATGACCACATGCACCGTGTTACTAATTTAGGTAAGTTTTTACCAATCACGGGATGTAATGTAGTTATTGTTAGGGATGTAAAAACAAGTCAGAACTTGGTAACTTGACTGAAATCTGCCCGAGTCAGAACCTGATTTAACCTGAGTTTTTGTTGACCCGAACCCGATCTGCAACCGACTGTTGTTGATCCGAACCCGAATTTGACCTGTTACTGTAGCAACCGAACTCGATCTGCGTCCGACTGAAAACGACCCGAACCCGAATTGGACCTGTTAATTTGGACCTGAAACCCGACCTGCGTCCGACTGAAAAGAACCCGAACCCGAAGCCGACCTGGCAAATAACCGAAATTACCCGACTGAATTGACCCGATATCCGATTTTACCCGACCTGAAATGGACCCGACCTGTTTTGAACCCGACTGAAATGGACCCGACCTGCTTTTAAACCCGACCTGTTCTTGACCTGAACTGATAAAATACAAGAAATTTGTTTGTAATAATATTAGCTCTCAAAGCTTATAGCAAAGACATAATTTATCTCACATAAAATACTTTATTTCAATACAAAGGAGAAATCAATATTGAACATTTGATGGAATTAAAATATTGAATTTCAAAATTACAAGGACTTAATAAGTATTCAAACTCAAAATTTAGGGACAATACATAGTTTATCTAATAATTATACTTATATAGACCTAAATTGTTATTAGACCAAAAAATTGAGGACACATGTGAGTTGTGACATGCTCATCCTTCTTTTAGTTCAACCATGTTTAATTAAATCTAAAGAAACTATACCAAAAGTTAGCACTAAAAAAACAAACTAAAACTTAAATAATCTAAACCCTAAACATCTAATTAAGGAAGGGCCTAAACAGTAATTAACCCATAAATAACAAATTCAACTCAAAACCTCGTCAATTTTCAATCAATTTGGCGCCCCCTCCCCCGCCCCCGCCAATTCTTTTATCGAAATCCCCCCCCCAATTTGGCTACAAACTTTCCCCAAATTAAAAATTAAAATATTTTTAATTTTTTACTTTCCCCCCTAAACTAAAAACTAAAGTATTTTTAATTTTTAACTTCTCCCCTAATTAAAATTTTAATTTAATGATCATAATTAATAAAATGATTTAAATTTTAAATAATTTATTTTTAATTCATCCATCACAAGTTATTAATTTAATAAAATTTAAGTTATTAACGCCAGAAATAATTCACATTAAATGAGTTAGTACTAAGCATATTGAATTATTTAACAAAATTTAAAATTTAGAAGCATGAAATGAATATTTAAATACAATTTTTTATACATATATATTAAATTGATTATATATGTATATTTAACAGAAATATTATTTAACACTTTAAATTGATTTAAAAAATTAATAGTTAATATTTTACATTTATCAACACTTTAAATTCATCAAATTATAGACCCTAAACCCTAAACTCTAAACTATAATGTATATAAGTATGTATATATCTATCAATGTATGAACTCTAAACCCTTGATGAGTTTTACCTTAAACCTTAAACTCTAAACACTAAACCCTAAATCCCAAACCATAATGTATGTAAGTAAGTATGTATATACCTATTAATATCTAACGGCTAAACCCTTAATGAAGTTTTCCATAAACCCTAAACCCTTAAATCCACAACCTAAAACTCTAAACCATAAACTCTAAACCATAAACCCTAATGTATGTAAGTATGTTTATATCTATCAATATATGAACCCTAAACCCTTAATGAGTTTTCGTTACACCCTAAACTCTAGACAATTGATCATAAAACATAAACATTAAACCCTAAACCCTAATATATATATAAGTATGTATATATGTAGCTATCAATGTATGAGCCCTAAACCCTTAATGAATTTCTCCCTAAACCTTAAACACTAAACCTAAACCTTAAACCATAAACACTTAGTGAAGTTTTCATAAAACTCTAAACCCTAAACCCTTAAATCCACAACCTAAACCATTAAAACATAAACTCTAAACCTTAAACCCTGATGTATGTAAGTATGTTTGTATCTATCAATGTATGAACCCTAAACCCTTAATGAGTTTTCGCTATATCCTAAACTCTAAACATTAAAGCTTAAACCTTAAACCTTAAACCCTAATGTATATAAGTATGTATATATGTAGGTATTAATGTATGAGTCCTAAACCCTTAATGAATTTTTCCCTAAACCCTAAACCCTGATGCATGTATGTAAATGTACCTATAAATGTATGAACCCTAAACTCATATTCATTATTTTTTAATCCGTCCAATATTTTATAATTTTAATTTGATATGTTCATCATTCTAGACCCTAAAACTTTATTTTTATTCCAATTTGACCAATATTTTTTTTTATTTTGTCTAATGTTTTATTATTTTAATTTAATATTTTCTTTATTCTAGTCCTTTAACTTTATTTTAATTCCGTATTGACCCTTGTATATATTTTAATTCATCATGTTTTATAATTTTAATTTGAAATTTTGTTCATTCTAGACCCTAAAACTTTATTTTTATTCTAAATTGACCTCTACTTATTGTTTTGTAATTACTGTAATTTTTATACTTTTAATTTGATATTTTTGTTCATTCTAGTCCCCAAAACTTTATTTTTATTCCAAATTGACCCATTTTCCTTGTTTTTCTTTTAAATTTGTCTAATGTTTTATAATTTTAATTTGATATTTTTGTTCATTATAATCTGTGAAAGTTTATTTTTAATCCAAATTGACCCCTTTTCAGTCCAAATTGGCCCATTTTCATTATTTTTTTAATTACTCCAATGTTTTATAATTTTAATTTGATATGACTTTAAACAATTAACTCAAAATCAATGACGATTGACGGAGGCCACCCTAAAGTCTATCAACTACATATACGGTTGTACCGAACTCAAACTCAATACGAATTTCAATTCCGAAAATGCCCTGACCTGAATTACCCGACCTGAAACTACCCGACCTGAAATTACCTGACCTGAAATGCACCCGACCTGAAATGCACCCGACCTGAAATGCAACCGACCTGAAATGAACCCGACCTGAAATGAACCCGACCTGAAATGGACCCGACCTGAAATGGACCCGGCCTGAAACGGACCCGACCTGAAACGGACCCGACCTGAAATGGACCCGACCTGAAATGGACCTACCTGAAGTGTATCCGAACCCGAATTAACCTGTCAATTACCTGCTTCGGACCCGACCTGTTTTGACCCGACCTGAAATGGACCCGACCTGAAATAGACCCGACCTGAAATGGACCCGACCTGAAATAAACCCGACCTGAAATAAACCCGACCTGAAATGGACCCGCACCCGACCCAAGTCGAGTCAAAACAGAAAAATGACCTGAAATGACCTGTATCCGATTTTACCCGACCTGAAACCCGTCCGATTACCTGTTTTTACATCCCTAGTTATTGTTTATATTATACTTTAATTATATGACTGAGATTTCAATAATAAGAGTAAGTGTTAAGTATGACTCATATACTGTTAAATAATAGATGCTACATAAAAATAAATCATGGTTAACATGTAATATTTTGAACTTAGAAATTAACTGGTATTAGACAGATTTTATCATATTGATATATCGATATTATCTTTTCAATTTTTCATTTCCTGTTTTTGTTATGTTCTTCGCATTGTATTTATTCGGGCGTCGTTTTAAGTCCATTATTTTCTAGGCAATCATACTGCATGCAAATAAGTTGTTTATTAATTAGTTCTTATTAGAGGATAACTCAAAATTCGCAAATAAGAATGTGAAATTTATGATGAGAAAGTAATTTAGTACGCATAGTGTAAAAACGATTATTGCACTAGATTAAAAGCCGTTATGTTCGTATAATTGAATGAAATTTTGGCTGCAACTTTTGACAGAAGCGGCAGGGAAAGAGCGGCAATGGGCCACATCATCGTTGGAGAGAGCATCGCAGTCATCAACAAACAACCACCACAACAGTTTCAGCTCTCTCTCTTCCTCATGGTTGGTCCAATCACAGTTTCGTTTCTTTCATTGCCCTTCTATTTCTGCTTTAAAAATTGAAACATTTATCTTCGGGATCTCATCAACAGGCCCTCATCAAAGCAGAAAAGCTTCATGGAAATGATAACATCAGCAAAGGGTAGCTCCCAATATGACGATTTTGAGGAAGATGAAGATTTCGTTCTCAAGAAACAGAGTTCTACTACTTCCCATAGTAAAGGCAATCATTCTTTTCGGCATATTTTTTGGATTTAGATATTAAAATATGACATAGTGCTGTATATTATTGCTTAATTGAGTTATTGTTTTTGCAGGGGAATTGAGAGTAAAAGCAGATGGGAAGAGTGCAGCCGATCAGAAGGCCAACACCCCAAGATCAAAACATTCTGCAACCGAGCAGCGGCGGCGGTGTAAAATTAATGACAGGCAAGTATAACTATAACCTTTTCACATTTGATATTTGTTTTACTAATTAGTTCTAGTGTGATATGAGGGGGAGTTTCATGTGGATTTGTGGATAGTTAGTGAATTATGATTGTTTGAAAGTCTTTCTCAAAGTAATATAAATATTAATTAGTATTAGTATTAGATACTAAAACCCAGCAATTCTTTTGCAGATTTCAGATGTTAAGAGGTATCATTCCTAACAGTGATCAAAAGAGAGATAAGGCATCATTCTTATTAGAGGTAAATAGATTTCTTTTAATAGTTCTGATTTATTCTTTGTCTATGTAAAAAATTTCAAAACATTTTAACAACGGTGTGTTCAATCTACTCACAGGTTATAGAGTACATTCAGTTTTTACAAGAAAAAGTAAACAAATATGAGGGAACATATCAAGGATGGAACCCGAACCATGAACCATCAAAATTGATGCCATGGGTAAATTTGATACTTGATTTTATTAACTAAGAATTACTTTTGAATATCAACAAACTTCTCAATGCCTGATCATCGACCTTATCCGAAACAGACCAACAAAGAAAGACCCACCGGAGATCATGCCGATCAGTCTCGACATATAAACGGCATGTCCACTCCAAACTTGGTTTATTCCGTGGCCCCAAACATTCCCGGAACTGCAATAAACACTGTAGAATCTGATATGAGCACAGCTACTACATTGAGACCAATAGACCTTGGTCCTGTGCTGATGAATAAGGCAATGCCCTTTCTTGTGTCGCCACAGCCAAACTTCTTTACCTCAGCCGATGCAGAAACCAACGGTGCTCTTCCTATTAAAAAGCCGAAAGAACAAGAGCTGACTGTTGAAGGTGGCACAATCAGCATCTCAAGTATATATTCTCAAGGGTAAGCTTTTACTGTATGTATGTATGTATGTATGTATGTATGTATGTATGTATGTATGTATGTATGTATGTATGTATGTATGTATGTATGTATGTATGTATGTATGGATGGATGGATGGAAGCAGCGGTTGTAATAATCGACCATGGTGTTTGAGACAGGTTGTTGAATACTCTAACGCAAGCACTGCAGACATCTGGAGTGGATTTGTCACATGCCAGCATATCAGTGCAGATTGACCTCGGGAAGCAATCTACTATTACTTCTACTGCTCCAACATCCACACATAAGGTTTGTTTCCATTGCCTTTGCTGTTCCTTTCTTTTTCTCCTATGTCATGTCAAATATATATTGATTTTTTCATGTATTGAAAAAACTACATGCTCGAATTTGTACTTGTAATGTATCCGAGCCTCGTAATGAAAAAGTCCGAACAACATAGATTCTCTTGTTATTAGAATTTTTCACCTAATCCTTCCCAAATTTTACTCTGCTCTAGGGTAAGGAGACTCCTACAAAACAAGGGACGGAACATTCAAGAGTTGGATTTATTGAAGATTCTGATCGACCCTTAAAGAAGCTCAAGACCTGAAACAAAAGAGGAAGGTATAGCTTACACATTTTTAACATTGTTATTATTTTAATTAATTAATTAATTAATATTTTTTGGAGTAGCCTACGTGTTCAACGGCTACGTTACTCGAATTTGAATTTAGGTAGACGTGGATTACAAATATATGTATTCCATATGAAAGATCATATTTTGGTAGCCAACAAAACAAATTACTCCCTGTAATCTTTATCTTCCATTTTGTTTAGCAGCAAAATCTTCAATGTCACAGATTTTACAATATTGTTTTTACACGTAGGAAAAACGAAATAAGTTTTTTGGACAGGTTTGTTGGAAGTTAACCTTATTTATTGAGAAGTCATTTATTTATTTTTAATTACGTAGAAACCAACAATAAATTATATATCTTTGAAGGAATTAAACTACAATTTTATTATTATATCGATTTGAATTTTTTGTTTTATTGGGAGTCATGACTCCTACTCATCTCCACTGAGTACCGCCCTGGCTACGATGTGATTAACACACTATATCAAAGCTAATGCCATGGCAATCACAATTAATCTAAGAATCCATAGCTGGGGTGAGAAAATGGGGATTGGGTTTTCAGATTCCAAACCCTCTATTCTTAATTCATTGACAAAGCACACACATTGTAGACACTACAAGAAAATGTATTTGTAGTGACATTGAAAATAGTCACAAAAAATGTTAAATTTAGTCACTGAAATTTACAGTGACTATTTTTCTGAGTCGTCATATGTCGTCACAAATAACTCCGTCACTATTATATTAGTGACAACTTTCATGTATTTCGTCACAATAGTTATGTTTTTTATGACCACACTATTTGACACAAATGATTATTAATAGTGACTAAAATTTAGACACTAATGTTATTCTTACTAGTGACAAACATTCTATCACAAATACATATTTAAATAGTGTCTAAAATATGTCGTCACTGTCAATAATTAAAAATTAATTATATTTTAGTAGTAACCATTTTATTTAGGGTTTAAACTAATCACTAATTGTCCCTGAAATTTAATGGAGCTTTTGCATTTTAGTCCGCAAACTTTTAAGTTTTCATTAGATTACTGAAATTTAATTATAGATGATGTATCATATTCAAATATCAATTTTTAGTAAATAAATGCAATGTGCATGGCTTCAAGAAGGATCGAACCTGGAACCTTTAGGGCGAGAGTGCAATACTTATCCACTAGGCTAGGAAAGAAATTTTATACTATTTTGAAAGAAAAATAATATTTAGGTTTAATTGTAATTGAAATTAATTTTATTTATTTTAAAAATATTTATTAATTATAACACATTATTATAATAATAATTTACCAAATTTTTCTATGGTTTCTTATACGAAGTACGTATGTTGAAGAAACCATTTAGATTTTTTGTAGAAAAACTAATCAAAATAGAATATATCTGTTAAAATTTTCAAAAAAATTCTATCATATATTATGCTAAAATCACATAGTAGTCTTTGTACTCTAATTTGGTCACTTTAAATTTCTATACTTTTTAAATTTTGAATTTTTTATCCTGACATGAATGGTCGTATTTAAAATATGTTAAGTAAAATTTTCTATTTAGCTAATTTGTTATACATAAGTTGCTTATTTGATTTTTTTTCTTTAATTTGATCATTTTTAGTCATTGTAATTTAGTCATATTGTCGGTGTCTCGTTAGGATTAGGATTAAAATTTTAAAATTTGAAAAATATAGGGACTAAAGTTGATCAAAAATAGATTGACCAAAACAACAATTTACACATAGTATAGACTATAGAAATATTTTACCTTTTGACAAACTAGTTTATGATAACTTTAATTTTTATAATTATAAAAATAAATTTATCATGTGCCAATGTCTAATTTATCATTACTTTTATTTTTTTTATTTGTGACAAAATTTATCACAACAAAAAGTGAAATTTTAAGTGACAAGTAATTTCATTGTAACAACAAATATCAAATAATAGTGACCACTTCACATATCGTCACTATCATGTGTCAAAGTTTTAGTGACAATGAACTTTGTGTCACAATTGTATACTTATAGTGAGAATTCATTTGTAAAAAATACAATCGTCACAATTACTACTGTTAAAGTGACCAAATAAAAATATGTCACAATTACTTATATTAATTGTGTCGCACAAAAAAATTGTCACAAAAAGTTAACATTTGTGACAAAATTATACTCAGTCACTATCAATTTGTCACTAAAAACCTATATTCTTGTAGTGAGATTTTATGATTAAACTCGAGTCTTTCGGATAAACATCATCCATTTTTCCACTCAGATAAACATCATTCATTTTTCCACTCGGATGAACATATATCCTATCTAGTTTAGTGTAGATCTGTTTAGGGTTATGGTCAAGATCTCATTGTTTTTTCTTTATTTGAGAATTCTTATTGTGATGGATGTAATTTCTACTTTTTTCTAACAAAATCAGAAGCTATGTTTTCGGTAAAAAGAAGAAAAAATAATAATGTACAAACAAATATAACAATAAAAATCTAACGAGTGTGAAAAAGTAAAACCCAAAAATCCATTTGAATACAATCTTCATCTTTCATAGAAAAACTCAACAAGTATAATAGTGTCGTTGTATGTATTCAAATTATAGGCTATATTGATGTAAGAATAGAGATTGAATAAATCAGTTTTACAGATTGTTCTACAAACGGTTTTGAATATGTTGACAAATTATCACACAAAAATCTAATCATAAGAGACTGACGAATATTCTTGATCGTGCCGTGATGAATGCACCGCGAAACATTATGTTATTATCACGATAGACAAAAAATATGTCAAAATACAGATAAAAGGCGTGTTATAAAAACAAACGAAAACAATACGGTTCAAAAATATATGAGAAAAGAAAAAAAATTAAAATAGATATTGTACATATTTATATATATATATTAAAAGAAAGAAAAATAAAAAAGGAAAAGAGAGACCACTTTTGAAGCAAATTTAGAGAACTGTTTTAGGAGAGGAAAATATTTTTTTTAAAATCTAAGTGTTTACAAGTAGTATATGTTCTTAATATTCTCAATTATTTAATAATGCATGCTCAATCATCGTACTGTACCTGTTGGTGCTCGAACTTGTGACCTCTAAATTTTTTTAAATAATGTTAGAATTCATTATTTTCACACTCAACTTTTGAATATAAAGACCAAAAAAGTCGATGTTCTTAAAAACATCTTTGAATTGCATGATTTACTATTTAATGTTATAATTAGATTTTATTAATTTTTTACTATAGGTTGATAATACGTATGAATATATATATGTATATATATATTCGTATTCGTACATAGGATAAAGACTTTGATTGATGATGTTTCTTCTATTATAATTGACAGATTTTTTAAAACTTTATTGATACCAACTTTTCACATAATGTCTCAGACAAAGCTTCAATTTGAGAATTTAAAGTATAGTATGTCTTAAGCTTTTAAGTATAAAATTATCAAATGGGTTAAATTACAATTTGGGACCATAAGATATTTATATTTGAATTCAAATTCAATTTAATTTATCGATATTTATACTATTTTCTCTAACTGACGTTTCACGACTCAATCCAGTTTGAACATGGGCAATGTAGTTTTAATTCCTTCTTATTAAGGGAGATGTTACAACTTAAGCATTAGCTTGAGTTCATATTTATGTATTACCAAATATTATATATATAATTAGATTTAAATAATACTATTTTTAATATAAAATGTTAATTTTACCCCCTTCAAATTTACCTATTTTCACCTAAAATCTCAAATTAATAAGTTTTTTAATACATATGTATATATGGATGGCTAATGCTATACAGAAAAAATTCGTATTATGGAAACTTTTTAATTCTGTTGATATATTTTAGTCTTTAGAGATCATTTATTTTAATGTGTTCAAACGTAATTGTCTCATATTTAAGTGTTTGGAGAAATATGGATACTTTAAATATTAATTTAAAATAATAATACAATACACATAACTATTCTATAATCAGAATTGATCATTATAATACACTATTAAATTGTTAATCGAAATATATCCGAACAAAATCCACATATTAATCAACATAAAATTTGAAAACTATAAAATATAACAGTGAAACTAAAGATTTTAAAATTCCTAAAACTTCAACTCATGCTTATTTAAATTTGAAGAGAGAAACTAATGTGGAGTTGGGATTAAAACTAATTTATGAATTATGAGTCAACATTTTAATTTTTAAGCTACAAAGCAATGCCAGTTTTACAAGGCAATGACTGTACCACGTCAAGCCTTATACAAGAACAAATGTGCCATTAAATGACTAATAATGCCTCCATACCTAATCCAGGTTGGTCTTCTTAATTAAAATTAAATGCAGTGTCGATGATAATACATTTTTTAATTAAAAATTATATTTCGTTATATGTAGAAAGATATAACAAAATATACTCTAATATAACACTTTTTTTTGGAGATTACCTCTAAAAAATCATAAGAGAAAATACAAAATTGAAAACTCAAAAGATTTAAAAAACAACAACATAATTTTCCTTTGAATATGACATTTATGTATTGTACAAACTCAACAATTAAAATTAAAATATTATTGCTTTTATTCAATTAGACGTTTAAATAATAATGAATAAAATTAGTCTTGCATGTTGTTATGCTAATAGTTTTAAATATATCTTAATCTAATTATATTAGATTATCGATTTTTAAGTCAAAAATATATATATCTATCGCTACATGAATATCAAATTAACACAACATTAAACGAAAATTATCATGTAAAAAAAATTGTACCACAAAACAGAGTAATGAAATTTTGGATATTTATATAAAATAGAGTGCAAATAGGGTTGCTTATGATCTAGTTATGATACTATTTTTCAAATATATATCTACCAATTATAATACGCAACGTGGCACTCTTCAATACCATAGTTTAAAAACAGCGGTGGCCGACAACTTGGTTTTGCGAAGATCTTCACCTTCCACGTGTTCTCTACCAACGGTCTCGATCTCTTTATCGCCTCACACATCCCCTACTCATTTTCTCCCGTAACACATACACGCCTCGTTTTCGAAATAGGGGTAATTTGGTCATGTCGGAACACGTTATTTCTAGAAGATAAATATGCAAAAACGATATTTTCAGACAAAGCTCAAAAACAAACTCACTTCTGTGATTTTTATTTTTACATATATATTTTTCTTCAAATTATAATAAATAAATCTCTATTTTTTCGGAGCAATGCAAGACATACACTCGATCGTAGGCGGTGGTCGTATATTCAACGGCGGAGGAGACAGGATGTTACGGCAGCAGAACCACCACCACCAACCACTGATCAAGTGCCCCCGCTGCGACTCTCTCGACACGAAATTCTGTTACTACAACAACTACAACCTCTCTCAGCCACGTCATTTCTGTAAGAGCTGCCGTCGTTACTGGACAAGAGGTGGCCTGCTCCGGAACGTCCCCGTCGGCGGTGGCTGCCGCAAAACCAAGCGCTCCAAAACCAAACCTACATCCGAAATCGCCACAGTCTCCGCCGTCTCTGCACATCCACAGCTACAGCAACAATTCAAAGAGAATCCTCATTCTTGCAGCGAGGGTTCGAGTCATACTGCAGCCAATTCTAACGTACTGCCGACGAACAACAACATGAATAGCTCCGCCGAGGCTGCGTCGGGAGTAACATCTCATTCGAAGCTTGACGGGAACCCTTATAATTTAGGGTTGACGGAGACCAGCTTGGCCACATCGTCGAACGATGAAACGGTGCCGTTTGGTTTCGGTACTAGTGATTTAAGTGAGCAACCACAGTGGGGAGGGAATGAAATCAGCAGGGGATTGTTGCTTGATCAGACGGTGCAGGTTGAGTTATCAAATTTGCATAATAATAGATCGGAGGGTGGAGGAGGATTCGGACCTTTTGATTGGGAAGGGAGTGGAGATGAACGGTCGGCGTTGGCTCATCTTTGTAACGAAACTGATGATCAGACGTACTGGAATCAAAGTCAGTGGGCTAATCAGTATGATCCTACGCTCTATCTCTCGTAAATTGTATCCTTCCTTTAATTTTCCTTTAAATAATTTTTAACTACACAAAATTATATATATATATATATATATGAATGTGTATTTTTATAAAAAAAAATTATTTCTTAATTTCTATCTGTATGATATTGCAAGCTGCTACAAGATTGATATATCTAAGGTGCAATTTTGTTGTGATTACGAAATAATATTTGTTTATAAATTTTAATCTTTAGTAGTGTACTCATTGTAAAAAAAAATTATTCCAACTTATATTATTTAAATATAACAATATTATTTTTTATTAAGACCATTGGTTTAATGTAATCTTATTAATATATATCGATCTTTTGATACCTAAATATACCAAATAATATATTGCGAAGGTTATTTATATATTAAATCATAAAAAAATATGATAATATGTTAAAATATCTTAAATATGAGTAACCAACAAGTGTTTGGTACAGTGGCAATGCTTAATGATAATGCTTATTTGTATTCTCAAGGTAAAAAATACATGTTTGAACCTTGAAAACGATGTTATTAAAAAAACCCATAAATTTGGTGTAAAATTGATTTTAAAGTAATGTGATTTATGTTCGATAGTTTTTTTTCTTAAAAATCATGATTGTGTAAAAATATAGTGTAAAAATCACGACGAAACACAAAAGTTATTATCCTGTAACTTTTTCAAAAATCACGTTTGGTGTCCAAAACTAATTTTAAATTTTTACATCCAAATATGTAAGTACAATGTTCGAAACACAAAATTCAGATTAAACGAAATTTTGTCCCTCTCACCGTAGAAACAAACAAGCAGACGAATACAAAACAAATCTTATTGGCATGATGGTGGAGCATGATGCGTTGAAGATTGGCGGGGATTGCGATGTTAAAATTAAGAACTTAAAGTTAGGCTTGTAGTTTCAACTAATAAGATTTATCAATTTTATTTTAATTTTTAAATAATTACCTATTTTTTATTGACATATAGAAAAGATGTGACGATTCATCTTGAAAAATAAAATAAATAAATTTTATTGGTTGAGACCGTATATAACGTGGTAAGTCGAGTCCATTTAATATTTTTTCGTTGGAGGCACTCATTTTTTATTTGTGCAGCTGATTACCCAATCATGCTTTTCCAACCCTCCCTTTTGGGTTTCAATGTGTTAGGTTAGATTTTTATTTTTTAAAAATTAAAATTTAGTTTCTAACTCATTAGTTGACCGATCAAGTATTGTAGAGGCTTATTACGAGTCGATCCTTTTAATCTAGGGATAACAAAATTACTCGAATCCGCTTTGACTCAATATGTCCGCCCCACCCCGAGCATGTTTTTTTCTCTTAAATTTCGAGTTCAGGTCGATTTTGATAAAGATAAAACCCGAGTCGGGGCTGATTTAAATTTTGGCATTATAAATAAAATAAATTAGATTAAAAGAGTTATCTATAATAAAATTATAATATTCAATTTGAATTAATTAAATAATAAATTAAATATTATAATATAGCTATATATATTCCTATAATTTTACACAAATAGTTGATGTCCACTAAGTTTTGTAGTGCACACTCAATTATTGGTTATATAAATTATCATTATTATTTGAAAGTATTGGTGCAACCTCAAAAAATGGTGTTGGTGTATTTTTTTAAATATAAATTACTCGAGAAAAATAGAATTTGTAAATAAAAAAACAAAAAATGCCAATAAATTTAAAAAAATGCAGAAGAATGCCACCTTTTCCCTTCTTGAGCATCTGCATTCATCTTATTCTAGAGACTGTTCAGGGGTATTTTAGTAATATTATAATATGCCTTCAACAAAAGTTTGGTGAAGATTAATTTAAAAAGGCAAATATAATTTTTGGTACTTAATTTTGACATTTGTGTATTATGCAGTACTTGTTTTTTTTTTTGTGTGTGCAACTATCACCTAGTATTAGTTTTCAAGTGCAATGTGGTACCCAATTTTTTGATGGGCAATTGGGTACCTATGTTTTGGAATGCAATTATCAGGTACCCAAATTTTACATTTTGGTACAATTAGATATCTAATTTTTATTTTTTTGAGCAATTAGATACCTACCATTTTTTAAATTACACGTGTTTAATTATGATCGGTACATACTTAGAATTTCAACATCAGTTCAAATGATAATATGTGTTATATATTCAAAAGTTAAGCGTTGAAATTCTAAGTATGAATATGTATAATTAAAAGAAATAGATACAGTTATAAAAAAATAAAAGTTGTAGGGGTGAGCGTTCGATCGAGTCGAGTCAAAAAAATTCGAGTTATTTGAGTTGACGAGTCATATTTTACAACTCAAACTTTATTTGAAATTTTTTCGATTTTAGTCTAGTTTAAGAAATTCGAGTCGAGTCGAGTTTTCGCGTTCCTATAAAAATTTAACTGTAACTATTTATCATGTTATAGTATGGTTTGATTCCAATTTAAACTCCTTTCTCTAATCATATAAGATATGCACATATATTTTTTTCACATGTGACAATATTTCTTCATATTTTTATATATCAATATGTATGTATCATAAAAATAGAGGGACTCGTCTCGAACTTAAAAATAAATCTACTAATTACTAAAAATTTCGAGTTATTCGGATTTCCATTTTACAACTCAAACTTTATTTGAAATTTTTTCGAGTTATTCGAGTTTATGAAATTTCGACTCGAGTCAAGACGAGTCGAGTATTTTTGCAACGAGTCGAGTCGAGTTATTCGGTTTTTTCGAATCGAGTCGAGTTTTGCTCACCCCTAAAAAGTTGGATGCCTAATTCCATTAAAAAATGCTAGGTATCTAATTGCACAAAAAATAAAACTTTGATGCTTAATTGCACCGAGAAAATTAATACCTAATTATATCGTTAGGAAAAATTAGGTACCAAATTGCACATAAATGATATGTTAGGTGTCCACAGTTATATTTTTCCTCAAAAAACAATTAAGAAAAAGGAAAAGAAAAAAGCCATTGTTAACTGCTGAAACTTCTTCATTTCTTCGCTTACGCTTTCACTCTTTCAAACTCTTTGAGTTCTTCATTTCTCGATTCTTTGAATTTTAGAAGGAAAAAAAAATGTTTGAGCCGCAGCATTTGGTCGATTTACAAGAAAATGCGGGTTTTGGAACTTGGCTTTCAGGGGATAACAGCAACTCGTCCCCAACTCACCATCGGACTGAGTCATCACTCGCTCGCTCTGTCCCCGGCAATGTGGATAGTGAACTCTACAAGGATCTCGTCGAGATGATCCCTCTCGTTCAGTCCCTCATCGTAATCTTCTCTTCTCTTTTTACTCTACTATTTTTTATTTCAGTTTCTGTTTGGAATTAAAGAAAAATGGAAGGAAACAAATAAGATTAGCTGATTTAGCCATTTCACTGTCTGGAAAGTGAAAAGAGATGTGTGTATTTGAGTTTTGATTTATTATTATCATTTTGTAAACTTGGATTTGATTAGGAGCGTAAATCAAACAGTTCATTTACAAGGCGTGGATCGATTATATATACCAAGACACCTTCAAGGGAATCCCGTAAGGTAAGTTCTTAAATCCTTACACCGTTTGTAATTTAATTTGTTGAATTTATTTATGGTTTGTTTGAAAAAATTACTTCAAAATTTTGGATTTGGATTTGATTTTCCTGTATAAATTGCGAGAATGAAATGCTTATATCATGTATTTGAAAGGTATTAAATTCAGCATTTCAAAATTCATCATAAATCAGCATCTAGCGAATTCAAGAATCTGAAAAACAATATGTATTTTGTTCAATGATTAATTTATGTTGAAATTCAAGTTTCCAAAAACATGGTTGAATCAAGATTTGGGTAAATATGTATTTCTTGCATTATCATTCCTTATAGGCTTATACTGATAGTGATAGTGAACTAGAGCTTGCCATTTCATCTTAAGTAACATTTATTAGTAAGATTAGAAAAATATTGATGTGGTATATCGTTTTAATTTGCTAGTCGGATACGGAACTATATATTCATGTACTAAACATAAATCTTTATATTTTATGATACTATATAAGTGGAAATTATGGATATTAGAATGGGACATCTCCTTTTGGATACCTAGTTATCAAACTGGCAATGTGGTGAACCTTAATTAGGCATAGCAATGGAAATGGTATTTGAAGGGTCCTTGGAGGGTCATGCTATCACTTTGTCTCCAACGTATATCCGAACATTAGGCATAGTGATATATGACCCTCCAAGGACCCTTCAAATACACGAAAAACTTAGAATGGAAATGAACATTCCCGTCTTAGGTACAAACCATAACCGTATTTGATACTTGTTGCCGAATCCAAATATCATAGGCTTATTAATCATTGGTGTTTTTTATGACTCTAAACGATTGTTTTCTTCTTCTTTTGGTTATCAATTGTTGGTATTTGTTGAATCAAAGTGGTAGTCTTATTATAGTATGCATAATTGACTCTTTATTAGACATTTGTCTGGAGAGCAAAGATATATAAAATATAAAACATCCAGTGTTTAATAGGTTTCAATTACAATTTCCCATGAATTTTATTATGCAATTCTTTTTCCTATCAATTTTTTTCTCATATTCCTGGATTTAATCTAATAGCTTTTCTTCTGTGAGAATTTTCTTTTTAATTTCTTTATATAAATATATTATGTTGCACTTTTTGTTCATAAAGGTTAGCTATGTAAAAGGAAGGAATGGAGCTCAATCTATTCCAGTGAAAAGGAAAAAGGATCAAGTAGACAAGAATGGCAGTAATAATGGTGATAGTTTATCAATCTTTTCCTCGAGGGATTTGATATTGGAAAATGAAAATGATGAGTTAATTGTACTGAGAGAACAAGTGGAGGATCTGCAAAAAAGGTTATTGGAGAAAGAGGAGCGTCTGAAATCAGCAGAGATTTCGAGGAACCATATTAATGATGTTCAAGCAGAACTTGATCAACTGAACCGACATGCTGCAGAAAAGGACTCTTTAATCAAGTCAATTCAGCTGCAGCTCTATGATGCCAAGGTACACTTTTCATGTCTTCCTGCTAGAGATATAATATATATGTAATTATGTATATATCATCTCTTATGTTGCTCCAACTTGTCATTTTTCTTTGTATCCTTGTTTGAAACTTATGTGCAATACATTTCTGTACATGGATATGGGATTATGACCCTCTAAGGACCCTCCAAATACATGGAAAAAATTTAGAAAAATTGAACATACCCTTTGTCAGAAACATACCTATATCCACATTCACATCCAAATCCAATTAACATAGATTTTGTTTGATATTTATTGCATCAAAATTATGTTCTGAATACTTATCTTTTGAAATCTGATAGGAGGCCATGGTATTTTTAGATGAATATAAATTTGGAGCTCATATCAATTGATGTTAACATTTATATTATTCTTAGATGAATTTTGAATGTGAAATTATTTCCGAATTGACAGTAAAAAAAAGCAGTTACAATTGCAAGAATTATCTGTCCAGAAATTTCCAATGATTTTGTAATATTGTTTGTTTAATTGACATAGAATGGAGGCATTAGCATAGAGATAGGAGAAGAGGTTACAAATGTTGGGATTCAAATCCCAGATTGCTCGATATCACCCAATAAGATGGTTGTATGAATCAATTGAGTTAAACTTTGTGTTCTTGTTCTGTTTTTTTTTGGTTGAAAGGAGAAGTTACAGAGGTCGGGATTCAAATCCCTGATACTACCTTGTAACATAGTTGGATGAACCTACTGAATTAAACTCGGAGCTCGTGTTATTTCCTTATTGTTATCGACATGTTTGCTTTTCTCTTTAGATTAAGCTAGCAGACAAGCAGGCTGCCTTGGAGAAGACACAGTGGGAAGCAATGACATCCAAGCAAAAGTTGGAGAAGCTGCAAAATGATATAGACTCCATGCAAGGAGAATTTTCATCATTTATGCAGCTGTTAAATAGCTTGACAAAGAATAATCGCACTGCATGTGACGAAGATTATGATGTAGTGCCATATCCTTTGGAGCATCTCCCTTATATAGTAAGCTCACTATCCTTTGCCTAATCAACTTTTCTAAATTGGAGTTTCCCTGGCTTTTGTTTTCTAAGTTCGCATTTTTCCTCAAAAGTGTTCATATCGAATGAAATCTGGACAGGGTCCCCAAGAATCCTCCAAAACATGGAAAAATCTTACGGCTATACAGGTTCCCTGGCTTTTGTTTTCTAAGTTCTTTCATTAGCTTTGTTATAACAGCGTGGATTCGTATTTTGTCATGCCGTAGTCGGTAAACATTTGGGTTCGGTGTAAGCAGGATGACGTAGATGACAAGGAGATGCCACAAATGGAAGAAGCGAGGCGAGCTTACATCGCCGCTCTCGATGCTGCCAAAGAGAAGCAAGATAAAGAATCCCTTGCCGCCGCAGCTAGCGCAAGGTTGTATCTCCAATCCGTTCTTTTCAAATCCGAAGGCGCGTAAGAAAAGCATTACAAGGATTTCATAAGTTGGCAGCACTTTCACACGAACTCATTGTATGCATTGGCATATTAGGTTCATACAGCAGCATTAATTTACCTCTATATGTTATGTATGACTTTTTTTTTCCTGTTCTTAATTGTCTAGTAAATGCATGGACGTTTTTGCATTTTACTTAAGTAAAATCTCCTGTGGAAATAGGGCTGTAAATGAACTGAACGTTAAGCGAACTGTTCGTGAACCGTTCGGCGGGAAGTTCGTTTATTTATTAAACGAACGAGCATGAACAAGATTTTTTGTTCGTTTAATTAAATGAACGAACACGAAAAAAGAGCTTGTTCGTTCATTTATGTTCGTGAACGTTCGGTAACCTGTTCGTTTATGTTCGTTTGTTTGTGTTCATTTAAGTCTATTCATATGTGTCTAGGGTTGTTCATTGTACGGTTAAATCGAACCAAAATAAAATTGGTTAATCTATTAGATAATTTTAGGTTTTGGTTAATGATTAAGAGTTTTTTCAAATTTCAATTATCGATTACTTTGGTTTAAAATCGGTTAATTAATTGAATTAATCGAACTAACCTAAAATATTAAATATTTAACACATTATATATGTTCGTTTGTGTTCGTTTATCATTTATAAGAATGAATATGATCGAACACGAACAAGCTACATCCATTAATGAACAAACACGAACAAGAAATTTTGTGTTTGTTTATGTTCGTGTTTGTTCATTTATTCGATTAAAGTTAACAAACGAACATGAACACACCATCATTCGTATTTGTTTGGTTCGTTTACAGGCCTAAGTGGACTCGAATCGTCAGATTTAAGTACAATTTAACAAATAATTGTTAGAATAGGAGTATACTTGTATAATTATGCAAATATAAAAATATATGTAAAAAAGAGGTTATGTTTAGTTGTATTATTACATTTTTTCATTTATAAATAAAACAATAAACATGAATTAGTAGAAGTGAATAAAATTTGGGACATAATAGGAAAGTGGATTACATACAAAAACTGCCATGAATGAGCCATTATAGGATCCATATAACATCTTCAAAATAATTGGATCACATTTAAACCCTAACCCAAACCTCATTTAAGCCCTAACCCCAAACCTTTGTAATGCGGTGAACAACTTGTAATTCGGGAGAAGAGTAAGGATTAAATTGATAGTATTTTTGAGTTAGGATCAGATTGATAGAATGTATAAATTTTGGGACTAAAATTATTATTATATCATAACACATTACAGTATTATCTAATATTTAATGGTCCAATGACGTGTTGTAATAATATTTTAATTGAATGATTCGATTGTAACTTTTAAAAAAGTAACTTACTTATAACTTGACTAATAATTAAGTGATATGAGATATATTTTATCCTAAACTATATTATCATAATGGTTGATTTTTAGGTGACATGTCTTTAAAAAACGTAACTCAATCAAATTAAAATCAAATTTCAAGCCTCAAAATTAAATTAAACTCATTTTTCTTATAATTTAAATTCAACTCGACTCGATTAAACCATCGCTAACCCTAGCATATTTGCTCATACAATCACCATTAACGCTTACCTTCCCTTGTAATTATTTTGTTTGCATTTAGCAAAAGAGTAGGTTCCAAATAAACCGAGGTTCCATATTGCATGTGCCTTTAAACATGTTTTAAATGCAGTTAATGATTTCCTATTATTTTCTTGTTAAACAATCACAAATTTCATGGGCCCACTCCAACTCTCTAACTTCGGCCCCACCATAATAACTCACAAGTTGGGCCCTACAGACAGCCCATCAAATCCAATTTATTATTGTAGGTAAATTATTAGTTACTTAAATAATCCATGGCCATTGTTTCGTGCTTAACGATCCTAACTTTTACATCTATTTTTGAATATGCTGGTGCGATGCAAGGGTAGCATCTGTTCAACTTTTTTAGTCTTTTCTAAGACGGCACACACAGCATGGCATATCTGGTGCTCGAACCCGGGTCCCAAGGGATGATAAACATCTACCTTTGCCACCAGGACACAAGGGGATGAGCAACTTTTACATCTATTTAGATTATTACTTTTATATAAATAAAAAATATTGAATATTTAAATATATTCAATCTGACATCCTCATATATATATATATATATATATTGTACTAATGATAATGTCGGTCAAATTATATTCAATAAACTTAAAATTTTAAATACAAGATGAAAATAGTTGTTTGTTTCAAATCAATTAATTATTTCTAGAGTTGTCTCCAATATTAATATATTATAAAATTTTAGTTCTTAAATGAATGGATTTTCATTTTTATTTTTTAACGCTCTAATGCGATTACAATATAATATATGTTTATTATTTTTAATTCTTTAATAATATATAAATATGTATAGACAAATTACTCGAATCTAAATCATATAAAAATAACAACATTTCCTTCTTCACTTGGACCACCAAATAGGTTAAAAAAATAAAATTATTTATTAGAGTTCCTTCCTGTACTAATATATTATAAAATTATTGCATATTAGTGAGACTGCTTTTTCGGGTTCGATCGGTCTTAATCCTTTGAATTATGACTTATGAGCTCATCATTTGATAGAGAGGGAAGGTTTATTTTCAATAAAAAACCCCACTTTACTTTTATAAATTAATTTTCCGCCACCTTCAACCCTAAACCCCTCCTCGGTCCATCAGAGAATAAATTGTGTTGCGAGTAATGTTTCCTTGGAACATGGCTCAGATGGTTGGAAGGAAGACATAGTTGGTGATTTTATAGGCTTACATTAAAATTTTATTAAATTATTTTGAGTTGGCAAAGATGCAAAGACAAAGCAAGAATGTCCAAAAAGGTCATGTTATTCTTTCTTCAAATCATGTTAGGTTAGCCTAACTCCATTCAAGCAACTTGGATTTCATTACATGACACATAACTACTTCAAACTATAATGTCCATTTATCTGATTTTGGATATTTCCCCCCTAAAATCAACCATGCCTAGTTCAAATTATAATTTAGTGATAATTTTTTATGGATAAATATCCTATATACAGGAAGGAAATTTTCAGTTTCCACAAGCGCCTTAGTTTTAGGATATATGGAGTTAATTTAGGGTATATGGTTTAAGGGTTTAGGTGTAGGGGTTAGAATTTAGGGATAGTTGTTTCAATTTAAAGTTTAGGGTTATAATTTAGGATTTATAGGTTAAAACCTAAATTCTCACCATATTACCCTAAAAACTAAACCCTAACCTATAAACCCTAAACCTTAAATTGAAACAACTATCCCTAAATTATAAACCCCTACACCTAAACCCTAAACACTAAACTAACTCCATATACCTTAAAATTAAGGCGCTTGTGAAAACTTTTAATTTTTATCGACAGTGTATAGGATATTAATCCATTTTTTATTTACATTTAAAAACCCTAAACAAAAAAACCCGATTATAATAACTAAAAAATCTCTCGTGTCATGTTTCCAATCTTAAAGTTGAATTTGACAAAAAAGAATCAAAAACCGATTCAACAGAACTTATCAAATCCAGGAAAAATTATATTATGGGTGATTACCATTACGTCATTCATGGGACCAACAATAAAAATCACCCACTTCACTATGATTTTTTCATGTCATTTTTTCTAACCAATAAATCTTCACTAAAGTTTTTTCATGTCATTTTAAAAACTGTTTAAATGGAAGTTATTCTATTATTAGATTAATGACATGGAAAATAATGATGAAGTGGATGGTTTTTAGTGTTTGGTCCCATGGATGACGTGGTGGGAATCACCCATGATATAATTTCTCCAAATCCAGGGACTAATTGGTATATTAAACCAATTAAAAAAGCAGCCGAACCGAAGCGGTTGGCATTCCAATTCCTGATTTTCTTTGGGCTATCTTTATTCTATTGTCCTGACAGAATTACATGGCGGTGCCATGCAGCGACAGATGTAGACCCACGCACATGCTTTGCCCACATGGATGTGTAGGATACGACCCTACATTTACACCCCGGACTTTGGTATATTTGTATTATCAGACATTAATCTTAAACTATATAGAGGTTAGTATGTATGTGTATTTATTTATTGATCGACTAATCTAAATCGAATATTTTATCATATTATAGCAACTTATTGTATGTGTATCCATGTCTACTTCCTCTTCTCTTACCTATTTCTCACACAAAAAGTAATGTAATATGTGTATGTTTTTTTTTGAATATGCCGGTGTGATGTAAGGATAACATATGTTCAATTTTTTTAGTCTTTTCAAAGATAACACACGCAACATGCATTATTGGTGCT
Organism: Hibiscus tridactylites; assembly: GCA_958450335.1. Lineage (NCBI taxonomy): Eukaryota > Viridiplantae > Streptophyta > Magnoliopsida > Malvales > Malvaceae > Hibiscus > Hibiscus tridactylites. The sequence continues at coordinate 74,093,320 of OY288288.1, read as the reverse complement.
CGAATCTGAGTCTTAAAAAATGATGAACATATATCTTTACCACTAGAACACAAGGAGACGAGCATGTAATATGTGTATGTATATACACAGAATATATATAAAAAAGTATGCATTTTTTAATTGGCTATGATTGACCAGAATGGGTGTTTGACATGGTGGCATAATAACAAACCTTCCTATCACTTCTGGGTTTGTCTCACATTTTATTTTTCTGTTCTTTTAAAATCCTTCTTGGATCTGAAGATATTCCTTTTTACAGTTTTGCCTACATTGGTTTTCTGTTTTAGTTTCTTACAAGTAAACAAATAAACTGTAGTATTGCTATACAAACTGTTGATTTTGTGTGTGTGTGTATATATATTTGTGAAATGGGGTATTTGGGTCCTTCCTTTTTGGTTGTATTATCAGATACTACTCAGCCCCATTCTCTGGTTTGCCTGTGAAGTTTCAGTAAGGTATTAAATATATATATACATACATATATATATATGTATATGTATATATATGTATATGTATATGTATATATATGTATATGTATGTATGTGTGTGTGTTCATTAGAAGTATATGATTCTATGTTTCTTAGCAAGTTTTACCTTTTTTTTTCTCTCTATTGCAGTTTTGTTTGGTTGCTGGGAAAATAAAGTTTGAGCTTTGGGGGATTTTCATGGCAAAAAGACAAATTTGATATTGTGGGAAGCCAAAAGCTTATGGTTTTGAGCTGTGGTTGGATTTTGGAGATGAAATTATAATCTGTGTGTTGAAATTTGGATCATCTTTGAAGGGTGAATTGTAAAAAGAGGCTAAAGGGATTTGAATTTATATTTTGGTTTCTGAGGTCTCAATTTGAGCCCTTGAAGATGAAATGATGATTGCAATTCAGGTGTTTGGGAATAGGCTGATGAATCTTTAGGAATTTTTAAGGTCCTATTAGTGAGTCAAATATGGCTGCGAAGTTGCTACATTCGTTGGCGGATGAAAACCCTGATTTGCAGAAGCAAATCGGATGCATGACCGGGATTTTCCAGATCTTCGATCGGCATCAGATGATTACCACGAAGCGCCTGAGCCATCGGAAACTTCCTGCTGCAGGTAGTTCTCTTAGGAATGAATGCAATTGTCATCTGTATTTTTATGTTTTCTGTCTAAATTTAATGTTTGGTTGTCTGGTTTAAATGAATAGTATGTTATGGTTGATGCATATTTATGTATTACCGTATATCGAGGGGCCGGTTCTCCAACAGATTGTATTGATTTCAACTGCTATCTGTCTTTACATTGATGAATGTAGGTGGAATTCAATTTCAACTGTTGAAAATTATGTTTTTGTCTGAAACTCTTATTGGAAGAGTTATATGTAGATGTAGATTATTGTACCCTGTATTTTCGTAGTTTCCGGTTTCTTTATAGTTTCTGGTATCTTTGTTTTCCTTGGTATTTTGTGAACTTGCTTCAAAAAACAATGCGAGTGCAGTTTAAAGTAGGTTGATCGTGTCACTCGTTTACAGGGCACTCCCGGTTTAACAATGGATTCCTAGAAGGTGACTCGAATAATGTATACCCAAGGCACACTGCAATTGTAAGTTCCTGGCAATTTTCTGTGTTTTGTGGTTCATTTCTTAGTTGTTGTTGAAATCTGTCCTTATGGTCTTTCGATTTCCAGGAAACGAATATGGACAGAACCGTGTATGAGAAACAAAGAATCTCCACGGAGTCTTCGAGAGCCTCGTTTTCGTCATCATGTTCGTCTTCCATGTCATCACTGGATTGTAACAAGATAGCTCAGCAAGAGGCCTCTTCCTTTGATAGAATCCTTTTCCCCGAAACTCCATATAGGGATACCATGATGAACCAACCGAGTACTTCTCCACGTTTAGGGTCACAATGCGTCGATCTTCGAGATGTGGTCAAGGACTCAATGTACCGAGAAGCTAAAGGACTATCGGTTAAAACGATGACCAAAGAGGAAGTATCAAGCAGTTCTGTGAAGCATAGAGATTCGCCTAGGCCGTTTCCCCTTCCGAATTCAATGGATGGTGGTGTAGGGATCAGTGGAAAGCAAAATGTGTCTGCCGATCTGAAGGAATCATTTCGAGTTCTTGCAAAACTTCAGGAAGCACCTTGGTACTATAACAATGAAGCTAGACAACTTCAAAGATCATCCTGTGAAGCAAACGGCTCGTGGAATTCAACGTCTAGGGATGCTCCTCGGTTTTCTTATGATGGAAGGGAGACTAATCGTTTATCTTTTGAATCACGGGACACCTTCAAATCTACACCGAAGCTTAAAGAGCAGCCGAGACTTTCTTTGGATAGTAGCGTAAGGTCGATGAAGGGTTCAAAGTACCTTGCTAAAAGTTTCCATAATATTGACCACTTGAACACCAGAGTTACTAATCCACCACAATCTCCAGGAACTCAGACACGCCCTTCAAACATCGTAGCCAAGCTGATGGGCTTGGGACCGCTGCCGGATTCTTCCTCGGCTGGTGATGGGCATTTAGGTGTGGTGAAAACCGGAAGTGTTGAGGATAACAATACTTTCTTGCAGCCTCTTAGATCAAACGATCTGAACAGGCCAACCCGAACTTCTAACAGCGCGAGAAGCTCGTTAAAAGATCCTACTTCACCACAGTGGAAAAATCCGGATATGATGAAGCCTATTTCCAGTTCAAGGTTCCCTATTGAGCCAGCACCATGGGGACATGCAGATGGAACTCGAGGTTCTCAGAAACAATCTCTTAAACATGTAAAATTTCCGTCCAAGACTCCGAATTCGTCCCCTTCAGTTTATAGTGAGATTGAGAAAAGATTGAAAGATCTAGAATTCAAACAATCTGGAAAGGATCTCAGAGCTCTTAAACAGATACTTGAAGCAATGCAAGCAAAGGGACTCCTCGTGACCGAGAAAGAAGAACAAACTGCAAACTTGGTGTCTCAAAGATACAGTGAACCGAAATGTACAAGCCCTGGTCCGAATCTGAGAGGTCAACAAAGCCTGCAGAACACTCGAGTCAATACTTCCTCTACTAGGGGTTCAGATTCTATTAGAACATATGAATCTCCTATTGTAATAATGAAACCTGCGAAACTTGTCGAGAAAGGTATTATGCGTGCTTCAACTGTAATTCCTATTGATGACATTTCCCGTCTCCCCAAGATTCAGAGTGGGGCATCTGTAGATAATAAACGAGGTTCAATAACTAGTCGATCAGCTAGAGATCATACTGCCCGAAACAGTCAAAGCACTTACCCCGTCAGCTCTACTGATAAGAGAGCTAGTAGTAGGAATGTCGGATCCATACAGTCTTCAACGAAACCTCCAAAAGAAAGCACCACAGCTTCAGTAAAGAGCTCAGGAGGATCCGGGAGCCCACGACTGCAGAAAAAGAAGCTCGAGTTGGACAGGCGATCTCGTCCGCCAACTCCACCACCTGATCCAAGCAAACCCCGAAGGCAATCCAGCCGGAATTTGTCAGAATCAAGCTCCCCTGGAGGTAAACGTAGACCAAAATCTCACAACATGCAACAATGTGACGATCAACTGAGTCAGGTTAGTTCCGAATCATGGACTTCGAGTCACCAAGGGGATGAGATCTCTCTGCAATCAGACAGCAATATTACCGTGGAGTCCAAGTTAGAAATGGAAGTCACCAGTCACGAACAATCTATCGAGACCAATAGTAGTCGAAGTCCATCCATGGATGCTGCCAAGTATTCGGCTTCTAGCATAATGCAGAAAGTAGGTGATATTAATCTCTAGTCTTTGCCATTGACCGAATTGTTTATTTTGGTTACCTTACCTTACATGTCACGTTTCATTTTTTTTTTCAGAAATCAACATCAAGACTTGTTGAGGATGTATCAGTAGCTGAACTTGCCATGGCTACTCCGGAACATCCAAGTCCGGTTTCTGTTCTCGACACCTTGGTTTATAGAGATGATGCGCCATCACCAGTAAAGCAGATATTGAACATCCCAGAAGGTAGTACATATTTTCTTATCCCGGTAACCTTTTTAAAAAAAATTACCGCTCACATTCAGAGTAGCATGCATATTTTTCCAGTATTTTCCATGCATGATGTTGCGCCTCTAGGTTATATTAGAGAGATTGCAGTTGTATCAGGATCTATGAACTGAATCTCACTCAAATATCCATTGTATCAGGTATCGGGGCAGAAAATTTCGATGACAGACACAAAGATGATCGGTGGAACTCTGCAGATAACTGCTTGTCGAACAATGTGGGGTCTGGTCTTGTCTCGGATGTTAGTCGCAAGAAACTACAGAAGGTCGAGCATTTGGTCCAAAAACTTAGAAGACTGAACTCCACTCATGATGAAACCAGTACAGATTACATTGCATCCCTTTGTGAGAATACGAAACCGGATCACAGATACATTTCTGAGATATTATTAGCCTCTGGCCTTCTACTGAGAGACTTAGGTTCTGGCTCGACAACGTTTCAGCTCCATCCATCAGGCCATCCGATCAACCCGGAGCTATTCTTCGTTTTGGAGCAAACCAAAGCAAGCTCTTTGCTATCAAAAGAAGATGGTAATTCCAGAAAGGTTTCGCTTTCAAATCCGGACCATGAGAAATTCCGTCGGAAGCTTATATTTGATTTGGTTAATGAGATCCTTGTTGGAAAGTTAGCTCTACTTGGAACCTCTTCAGAGCCTTGGATAAATTCCGGCAAGCTGGCGAGGAAGACCTTCAATGCACAAAAGCTACTAAAGGAACTCTGTACAGAGATAGAACAGCTTCAAGACAAGAAATCAAACAGCAACACGGAGGAAGAGGAGGATGGCTTGAAAAACATATTGTGGGAAGATGTAATGTGTCGATCCGAGAGCTGGACGGATTTCAACGGTGAGATTTCCGGGATGGTTCTTGATGTCGAACGGATGGTCTTTAAGGATTTAGTGAACGAGATCGTGATTGGCGAAGGGGGTATTTTACGATCCAATCAACAAAAACATAGGAGGCGTCAGTTGTTCTCCAAGTAAAACGTTTGTGTTGCTATTCATGAAAGCTTAATAATTCATGGATAACATTAAGAGCTTCAGTCCTTTGTTATATCATAAAAATGTTACCTTTACATCATACATATATGTAAGAACAAGTATATAAGTTCATGTTTTATTCGGTTTATCATCTTAACTCACTGAGTTTCACCGGTTCACCCATAACCATCTTTCAGAGGTGATATCCACAACAAATGAAACCAGATTGAAAATAAAATTGATTAGATTTTCCATGTTCTTTTCGCATTGCAGAATAGCTAATAGAAACAAGATACTTATATGAAAAAGTAGGCCAGGTTTCAGAAAATCATACAAACTTGAACTAATCAAACACATCATCCATAATGCAAATGCATTTGTATCTGGATTTATACATACATGAAAACATGTTGATTAAACGGAGTAAAAAAAATCCAGGCAAATAACCTTATTAATGTAGGACACTGCATCCTGTTTAATTTCAAGTCTCAAGAAACTGCCACTGCATTTGCCGGCAAGAGAGCGAAACACGGGCCTGCGCACATGCCAGAAACAGTTTTAAAAGTCAGTAATATGTATTAGTTTGGTAACACAAGGAACATAAGACACAATCTAAATGAGATTACAACATATCGATGAACAATTCTATGTTGCTCCAACTCTTCAATTTTCGTCAAGCATCCATGCTCGATGCACATCCAAATATATCGAAGCAATATAGACTAACATGAATAAGCCTTTTCCAGATACATAAAGTCTTAGTATATGGATCATATAGCATCACTCTGCTCTATCTATCCTTATCCCCGGTAAGCATGGAAAAAGTGAGGTCCTTTATTTCATAGGTTCAAATATGGATATAAGTTGATACTGAAAACAAGTTAAGAAATTAGGCTATAAAATCGAGCACTTAAATATCGTGAATGACCCCATTCTTCTAATTTGACAGTGATTGAAGAACAAAACAATGGAAGTCGTAAAATCACTAGACTTGTATAATAGGTTGGTATACAATTCAAAGATATACGCGTCTTCCACTAAAGATGACAGAAGTGCTTGATTGCATCATTTTTGCATTGCAGTCAAGAGAGAGAGAGAAAGAGAGCAACTTTACTTTATAGATCCAAACTTTAGAATGTAAACGAGCATCTTATTGTCATCTCTCACCGACTTTTTAATCCCCAATTTCAATGGAAAATGGGAAGGTCACAAACTGCTCTGTACAGTTGCAAAGGGGAAACAATGCCAAAGCAGTACCCCCTGAATATGTAAAAGGACTGCTCAATAGAGACTTGAGTCACCCTGGAGTATGTCAAGCAACATATTTAACCGTCTCTGTTCCAATTGTGGATCGACCCCAAGATTAATGACTAAATACCTAACCAGCTTTGACACTAAAAACAACAGGCAGGATAGCCACCTTTGGAACAATTGCAGTCTAAGGCTTTCTAAGGAATCCTACGGGAATTTGAAGTTTGTAGCATTTGTTGCACAAGTCAATCTGTATTAGAAGCAAAAGATAAAAAGCCTTCCCCAAAACACAACATGCATAAAAAATAGGATTGTTGTTTCATTTTTCACTTTGGCATCGAACAATGCCAAGGTTTATCATGCTAAAAGTAACATGTGGTGCTTAATGAGTAGGACAATTCTTTTCCCAAAGATCTTGAGAAAACATTTTATCGCACATTAGCACATTATTTCCTAGCTTCCTTCCACTTAATCCCACAACGATCAATTGATGTTACCAAGCCATAATCACAATTTGCCAATAAATCAGGATACAAAAAAAACTACCAGAAAAGACCCATGCTAAGAATGAACAAATGCACCGTCAACAACCTCTACTGCATCAAAGCAACATACAAGATCTCGTAGAAGTATACCTTCAAACTTTAACATCCATATATCAACATTTAAAATCTCACAGTGACCCTAATTCCATCCAAAACAAAGCGTTCTTGAACCTAAAAAATTAGGAAAACCTTGAAAAACACATTCATCCTCAATCCTAGAAGTCATCTAGTTCCAATACCTTCACTTCTACACAATCATATAGTAACTCATAATCGATGAACAAAATATATATATATATATATTAACTCATAATCAAGCTTCAATAAAATTCAACGCAAAATCCTAGTTGCTTTAAACCCCAAACCACACCAATAGTGAGAAACCAATTACCATATCCCAAAACAGAAAATTAACCAACACTCAAATCTTCAAAGATCAAAATGCATTAAAACAACCAAATGCCCACATCTTAGAACATAGCAAGCAGGTAAATTAAGCCTCAAATTTAAATATTAATAGTAATAATTTTCAGGATTCCAATAATGAGAAACCAATCACCTCATCTCAAAACAGAAACTAACCAGTACCCAAATCTTAAAAAAATCATAATTCATTGGGGAAAAAATGCCCAAGTCTTAAAACATCACGAGTAGCTAAATAAAGCCCCAAAATTTAAGAATTTCGATTAAACCAATCATGGCACCTCAAATCAGAACATTAACCAATGCACAAATCTTTTAAAAAATAAATACCCACGTATTAAAACATCACAAGCAGCTAAATAAAGCTTCAAACTTTTAAGAATTTCGATAATCTGACTGACCTATTACTGGTATCCTCCACCAATGGCATTCTCATCTTCTTCGACTTTGGCGGTCAAGTAAACCTTGGGGAAATCGTTGACATCAAAGGTCTTCTCTTTCATCATTTTCTCCACATCGGCTTTCTTCAAGATGGTGCGGCGGATCGGGGGGCGGTCGCGGCGTTGGTCGCGGGTGTAATATTTGATATCGAAGACGGTTTCGGGATCAGATGTGGGGACGATGGGCTTCTGCAAAGTGGTGGCCGGGCAGTGAACACGGTACTCGGTGGCTTTGGGCACAGCGTCCTTGTACTCTGGGTGGGCGCATGGTCCGGTTATCTCCCATGGCTTCTTGATGTATTTTCTCAGGCTTTGGAAGATGGAGGAGCTGCTTGCTTTGGATGCCATTGATTGATTGTTTCTCGACGGAGAATTTTTCAAAATGGGGATCCAAATGGGCTTCTGAAAATAAAGATAAAAAAATGAGTTTGGTGAAATAAAGCAATGTTTAGTCCTTTACTTATACAATTTTTTTCAATTTAACCCTTAAACTTTATTTTGATCTACACTCGTCTTTAAATTTTTCAAATTTTCCATTTTGATAATGTGACCCTTAATTTTGTGCCATGTGACATGACATCTTAAGATTATGTCATGTGACTCTCTAAGAGTGTACATCATTATGATGGTCAAAATAGGCTAAAATTCAAGTTCAAAGATCAATGTGTTCCCCAATTCCTAAACTACAATCTCAATCCATAAACCCTTAAACCATTCTCTTCTTCTTCAACCATATCCTCACGAATCGAACTTTCATCGTCTAAACTTTCACCGATGTGTTCTATTTAGCTTTTAGATTTCTAAGGCTTTGAATTCCCAAAATATAAAAAAAAATCACATCCATTCAACTTTTAAAATATGTTATGTTCTTCAACATATGATTTACAGTAATACAAGGAAAACATAAATAAACTATAACTTTGGGGTGAACCTAGCACCGAGCTTAACATAAGAAGAACAAATTATTGTAGATTAAAGCTCAGATATTTCTTGTTTTTTAAAGTCTAGCTAATGAAGATGTGGCCGGAGAAGAAAGAAAATTTTTTTGGGTTTATGAATTGAAATTATAATTTGGGGATGAGAGTTTGTATATAATTTTAAATTATTTTTATATTTAATAATAATAAATAAAAAGTCATAATAAAATAATAATAATAAAATAATTTAGAGAAACAATTTAAAAGTTCAGTCAGTAAATTAAAAAAATAAAAAATTAAGTAGCTAAAATAGGAGTGAGAAAATACTTGAGTGATGATTTGTGTATTTCACCCAAAAGTGAAAAAAACCCTAATACCCTAACCGTGAGTCCCAAATAAACCCTCTGATTACAAAGGCAACAAAGAGTATTCATTTTCAGCGAAGCAAATAGCAATGGCAGTCACTATGATCTCTCTTGATAAGGTGAAAGGATTCTTCTACTCTCAAGTCCACGATGAAGAAAACTGGGCTCAAAACATGGTACCTCGTTTTCCTTCATTTTTCTTTTCTGTTGCGTTTCAATGTGCTTTTCATAATGATTTTGCTTTTCTGACCAGGGTTTCTGGGAATTTATTTAGAGAATATATATATGTGTGTGTGTGTTTTCGCGCGCGCTCGGATGTGTTTATACATACGAATTGGTGTGGCGAAGAGTTAATAAACTTCTAACGTCGAATTCTTGTTCCAAATGATCACTTTCCATTTTATTATTCTCGAAAGAGATTGAAGTGTGTTTCTTTCACCTCCTTTTGCAGAAACTGCTTCGAGCTGCCGGGTTATTTGCCGGATCGATTCTTCTGATGCGCAATTACGGTGATCTTATGACTGTCTAAAGAATTAAGTATGGGTTGAGAGCTTGTGAGTGATCTTGTATTCAGTTACTTTGTTGGCATGGTGTTGTTTTAGCTGAAATTGTTGGGTTATTTGCCGGACCGATTCTTCGTTGGCATTCGCCTGTCCGATATACAGTTTAATATGCAAATGTTTGCTATTTGAATGAAATGCACACATTCAGATGATTGCTGAAATTGTTCTGGCTTACTTATTTGAGATCTCTGATGCATGCATGCCTTTAAATTTGCAATGAAATGCCATTAAACATTGGAATGCAGAAGCCACTTGCTTGACTCGTAACACAAAGTTAAGTGCTTTATGCAAGTTTGCCTGCTTCGTCTCTTGAGCACACACACACACACTAGATATTGACGGAACTTCATGAGACGGTTCGATTTATAACCAGTGCAGCTCTTAGACCATTAAGAGGACCCATAAGGATGCACCTCTTGTGTGCTGGAAGCGTCTAAGTAGCAGGCCTACACCGAGATGAGTGCTCTAATTGAACAAAATTTGAGACTTATTTTCGGGTTGAACCGATATTTAAATCCTTGGATGTACCTAACTGGCCAATAACTTGCATTTTGCACATGCACATTAACACCTTAAATGTGAAAGGTCCTTTTTCTCATTGATGAAAACTGCATGTGTTCATAACCATGCTTTAATATAAGTTCAAATGCCTCATCAGCATCATTTGGTGCTTTTACTCTTTCATTAAACCTGGAGCAGATAAGTGGGGCATCAATGGAGTCCCACCCGAAATTAAAAGCAATCGTGAAATGTAAGAAAACTTCAGAATCTGTATATACTCTTCATTTTTCTTTAAGTGCTGGTGTCCAATGTGTATATGGATATTGGTATGGAGATACAACCCTTGTATGACCCTATATTGCATCAAAAACTATATGAAATATATATACTCGTATCCGACACCCACCCAAACCTGAAAACAAACAATCCTAACACAAGAATGAACCTAGAGAATGAGATAGATCATATGCCTAGGACCGAATTTATCAAAGAAGTATTGGTTGACACTTGCAGGATAGCTAGCATACTATTTTTCAAGCCAAAAGAAACACAGGCTCAGGCATTTGTATGCAATCAGAGAACCAACTGCTGGTACTATAACATGTTAATTATATAATCACATTTACATCTATGACAAGCAAGAGTTTTATCAGGAGAAAGAAAATTTCCGAAAATGTGACAAAGAAAGAAAGAATGGTCGAAATTTATGACCTGAAGTGTTCACCATCTGCGTGAATTGCGCGATGATCTTGGTGATCCTTCAAAAAGGTCCAAGAGCAATTTTTCCACATGTTCTACGCTGTGCTTAACGCACTTGTCTTCGATATGAGCAGAGTTTCTCCCAAGGAAAGTTCGATATGCAAGGACTACTTGAAGTGAAGTTGAAATTCGCAAATCTTCACGAAGCTGAGGATCTGGGATACACCAACTTGTCTGGGTCTTGTATACCTCCTCAAAAGCAATGCTAAAGCCTTTGCATCGTTCTTTGAAGGTCGATTTCGAAAAGGAACTTGAGCCCGGGTTATCGTCCTTGAGGAAAGAAATGACTGAACTCCAAGTGGCTCTCTCGTAGTTCTTTGCATGCTGCTGAAACTTTCCATTATGCTTACGAATCCATTCATCTCCAAAGAAGAGTCTGAGTTCTGAACCCTTAACCTTTTCAACCAAGTAATGGATATTGTTCATCAAGAAAATATGTTGCAAAGCCTCATTCTTGTATAGTTGTGACTTCCTATGAAGATTGGACTCCAAAGAACTTGTGATTGATCGAAGGTGACAAGCCATGGGACAAGAAGTTGAAATCGACGAGCTCGGCCCTTTATCTGGCTCAAAAACTTCATCAGCAACATCGGCATGTTGGTCCTTAAGAAGCATATTGAGGGTGTTGCAATATTCAGGGAACATCCTGATGTAGTTCATTACATATTTATTGAGAGGGTGAACTCCACCACCAGGGAAGGGGTATAAGGATCCATTAGAAGAAATAGCAACTCGAAATGCCTCAAATGCTGCTATTGAAGAGTCACCCAATCTCCCCAGAAGCTCATGGAACTGGAGCCGAACAAAAGAACCAGCCTCTTCCGAGAACAGTGTATCTATCTCTTGGAGAAGATCTGCCAAAGTCTCATACATGTCAAGCAAACGAAGCAGCTTTTCCGGTCGATGAGGCCCCATTGCTACGGCTTCTCCGAAGTTCAAGAGGCAACGAATTGTTGCCTTTGAGATCTCAAGAAAACAAAACGAACTAACAGATCCGAAGTCCCCCAAGACTTGATCACATAACCGTTTTTCACTAGCGAGGTAGACTCGAACAATGATCTTCATGGACCAGGTCCATTTATTCATCTTGCTACTCATGCTAGTCCATTCCAATTTCAGCACATCCTCGATTCTGAGTTTCTCCGTTTCAAGAATGGTGAAGTACTGCTCCAATGCTTCTTTCCGTACACCGATAAAAGCTTCACAAAATTCCGGACCATAATTTGAAGTAAACATAACCTTGGCAATGGACTTGATATCAGGAATTACACCTGCATGGACCAAATCTACAATATACTCACCAATTTCATCACTGGAGCAGTTTCGGCTCGATGTTTCCTCGGCTGGTTCATCTTCAACCGAAACAAATGACTCGTCGTAAACAACATCCCTTTGAGTAGATCTAGAAGACATGTGTTTGGGGTCAAACTGTTGCCTATGCTGAACAAGTATATGAATAAGCTCTTCCTCGAGCCTAGACATTGCCATCTGCAAAACACTCATTGCACGGTGGAGAAGTTCTTTCTGCTTCCTGTTTTCATGCACAGATAACCCTCGTAAACCGTCAACTAGCGTCTGAATTTCATCAACAGCTTCGAGATACTGGGAAGCTTCCCTAGGCCCAGAGTCCCATATCATCCTCGGATCCGATTCCCAACTCAGAATCTTTCTCTCTGCTTGTTTGAATCGCTCCTCAACATCCACAAATCCCCTTCCTCCCTTGCTGTTTGTATTCGAAGTCATCATCGACAAATGAGCATCAAGATCGATAAGGATTTTCCGCAAATCATCGCTAAGATTCTTAGTTGCTCCTAATGCCTTGACAATATGGTGAGCTGCAGCAACAACATGAAGATCTCCTTCACATGCCGGGATGGTAGATCGACTTCCGTCCATATCAAAACCAATGATACACAAAAGAAACCGAAAAAAACAATCGAGTGTAATCGACTTAACACCGAGTAACTTCCCAGGAAATCGAGCCAAGCCTTTCAATCGAACCTAAACCATATACCAGCCACAACCATGATTCGGATTCGATAAACCCCGGATACGATCAAGAGCAGATCAACACAATCGGATGCTTTGGAATTCAAAGAAATCAATCAAACAGAAACAGTTTACAAGTTGACAACTCCACACTCCAGCCAAATCAAGAGCAGAACAACACAATTGGATGCTTTCGAACTCGAAGAAATCAATCAAACTGTTTATAACTTGATAAATCAAAAGGATGACGGTATGAATTAAATGAACCCCAGATACAATCGAGAGCAGATCTAGACAAACAGATGCTTTTCGAATTCGAAGAAATCAATCAAGCAGTTTACAACTTGATACAAAGATTGAACTGAAATGACAAAGGTAAGCCTTGTACTTAGCCATATATAAAATAAAATTTAATCTTAAGATCACATGACAAATAAAAGTTTAAAAATTCAGGAAAAAAGAAGAAACCCATCAAACCTTAGAACTTGTTTTTCCTTGAAATCATCGAAATCCAGCAGCATAAACCCAGAAAAAATAATAAAGTCAAACGAACAACAAAGGGATGATTTCGAAAGAGACTAGAGAGATAAAGAGGTGAATTTCGTGGGAAAATGCAGAAGTGGGATTTATTTTTCTTTCTTGAAATTTGATAATTGAACTGGTTTTTTTATGTGATTTTCCATTTTTGAAGGAGTTGAATACTCTCGGTTTGCTGGAAATTTTTAAAGTCGTGGGTTTGACCTTTAGTAACTTTTTGTCAACAGTCAAGGATTGTCTTGCTTTTGACCACTGACCATACGACACCGTTTCAGTTATGCCAAGACAGCATTCGTTATCTAACATATGTTAAAATAATAAAGGGATAACTATATTTTTAGTACCCCACTTTTACCCGTTTTTCTATTTTGGTACCCTACCTATTTTTCTTGGCAAAATAGTACCTAACGTTACGTTTTGTTTCTATTTTGATACCCCGTCGTTAAAAAATTAACAGAAGGCTGACTAGGAGAGAGAAAATCATATGTGGTATGCTGCCACATCAATTTTCTCTCTCCTAGTCAGCATGCCACATCAACAAAAATCATGAAAAAAGCATACGTGGCATGCTTATTAGGAGAGAGAAAATGACATGGCAGCATGCCACATGTGATTTTCTCTCTCCTAGTCAACCTTTTGTTAATTTTTTTAACAGCGAGGTATCAAAATAGAAACAAAACATAACGTTAGGTACTATTTTTGCCAAAAAAATAAATAAGATACTAAAATAAGAAAACATATAAAGGTGGGCATTAAAAATATAGTTATCCCAATAATAAAATATGCTCAAATAGAATTTAGTGCTTTAATTTCTCAAAATTAAAATTAATATTTAATTGTTAATATGGTTATTTTTTATTAAATCCAAATTCACTACAAGTTTTTCTTGTTACATGACCTTCAAGCTAATGTTTTTATTTTTATTTTAAAACATCACATCAATCAATTTAATCGAAGAATTTTTAATAATTTTAATAGTTGAGGTTGAATTTTTAAATCTAAAAAGTATGATTAAATTCCTAAAAATAAAATATGAGGACTATATTTTAGCATATTTTAACCTTTGTATTGATGTCATGATTTTACTTTTATTTTATATTATAATGGTGTTTAACAACTAAAATTATGTCAAATCCAACTAGTGATATTATTCGAGGAAAGTGATATTTACCCTAACAAATTCGAGTTCAAATAATTTTAATTGTAAATTGTATGTACCTCATAAAATGTAATACAATTATACGATACAACATAACCCAAAAAAAAAAACTGTATTTAGGGAGTCAGAAATAAATTATTATTTTTTAGATTTAAAGTGTAACATTATAATTCCACAAATTTTTTGCAGGGACTAAACAAAAATTATATTCTTTTTGTCAAAGTGAGTTTGAGTCTCTCGATGATTGGTCCAAGTGGTAAACAATTTGATATTACTTAAGTAAATGTTGAGTTTGAATGTTTATGTATACAAAAAATTTTCGAACTCACTCACTAAGACCAGATGTACGATACAGGTCAATCTAGATTAAAAAAAAGACATATTTTATTATTGGGTTTAAAAACAACGAAACAACAATAAATGACGATATAAAAAAAATTAGACATAAAAACTATTGATTAGAAAAAGATTTCAAAAGAAGATTATAAATAATTTTTATTTTGTTTTTTAGTAGTAGATGACATGTCTCTTTACACACGCATGTCATTGCTCGTCTAGTTTGTGTTTGTATATTTGAAACATGTTTTATTTTATTTGAAAAATCGTGTGTTTTTATGAATATTTTTAATTATTTTGTGTAATTATAAGATAATACATATTTATTAATTATAGTCCTTTAATAATATATGCATCGTGCAACTATGTTGCTCAAAGATTAAGTACAAATTTCTTTTTACTATGACCACTTGATGTACTCGATTTTTTATAAATTTCTATTTTCTAAACTATAAACTATGTCAAAAAAACTGTTATGAGCAAAATTTCCTAGATAAAAATTGTTGAAAAAAAACTGTCCGAAACAAAATTAAAGAATGAACGGGAAAAAAATATTTTTTGGTAATTTATAATATATTTAAAAAATAGTTACAAAATGAAAAAGTAAGGAAACTTTTTATGCAGATCAAACGGTGGAATCCTGAGCTTTGTTAAAGCGTGGGAGCCATCGTATAAATTGTGACGTGTCAAACTTATACTCGCAGGACCACCAAAATTCTTTCTTTTCCTTGCGCACCAAAACATTGCCCTCCTTCCTTCAACCTTCTCCCTTTCAGCTTCGACTCCAAACCTCGGTTACGTTCCCTCCTAACCTTACCTTCGGATCCGAACCTCAACTTTGCTCCTCTGTTCGTTGAAAATTTCGCACACTATTTCGATCACTTTATCGCTCTCTCCCCATCTTTCTCTTCGAGCTTAAACAAAAAACGCCCATTTCTCGAACCCTAATAGATTTTCTCAAAATTTCGACACTTTCTAAGGGTCGAATTTTCGAGCTCCATTTCAACAGCTTCACCACTCAATTGTAAGTTGATTTCTCTTCTCTCTCTCCAGAAACCCTAATGTAATTTTTCCACTCTTCAAGTTCTTTTCCCCTTATAAGAGATGCTGAATCGATGGTAAGGATTTGATAGTTTTGGGGCTGGGTAGCTATGTTGTTTGTATTTTCGTTTTAGTGATGAGGATTGCTTGCAGCCGTTTCGATCTTTTGTAGGCTAGGTTAGAAATGCACAGTTCATCCATAAATTGACAATATATCACAGATGAACTGTGCCATTTGATTGCTATTACCAAATGAGGAAAAGAAAGGTGGAACAATTTTCATGAGCAGATAGTTGCCTTAACTTTTGTTTCTGTGAAGAGATGATGTTGGATTATATCCATGCAGGAAACGTCACAACCAGGGTGAATGTTTAAATGCACAGAAGAGGTTTGTTTCCAATTATACTTGGATTTAAAGAAGGATTCTTATGGTTGTGTGGCATATAATGGAATTGAAAGCTTGTTAAGACTTTAACTTAATTCTAATTTTTTTAGGCAGTAATTTTTCTCTCAAACCTTTAGCTGCTGAGTATTTTTGGCTTGGATTATCTCTATGCCTGGCAACGAGGTTGGAGACAGGATCCATAATTTCCTTGGTCAAGAGGGTTTGTCCCAAGGTCAGCATCATTCTCCGTTCCTTGACACCGCCTGGCCTGGCTTAAGTAACAATATATGGGTTGGAGGCCAGAGGCAAGTTGGTGGACCTCTTGTTTCCAGTTTGAAGAATATCAGTGCCAATCAATTAGGTAATATGAAGACATCTTGATTGTTAAGTTTCTGCTATCTTCTGTTACTACAATTTCGATTTTAGTGCATGGTTGTAGCATGCTTCCTAACCACTGTTCAATTGACTTATTATACTCTTTTGACATTAGCTGAGTCTGACAGGGGACATAGTGGCCAGTCTTCTAACCAGCAGCATGAAATGAACTTCACTCAGTCAGGTTTGAGGCCTGAGATAGCTAGAAGTCAATTACAAAACCAATCACCAAATGCAAATGGCTATTTTCTTGGGCATCAGGCTCTTCAGGCAAGGCAGAATGAAACAAACTTTTTCGGAGTGGATGCAGCATCTAGATCCTTATCACCTCTTGATTCACAGATAGGAAATGGTCCTGATCTTCATAATAAAAATTCCCCGAGGTTGGAATCTACGGAATCTCCCGTAAATTATGATTTTTTTGGAGGGCAACAGCAAATTAGCGCACAGCATTCTGGCATGATCCAGACTTTGTCTAGGCAGCAATCAGGGATGAATGACATGCAGCTATTACAACAACAGCAACAGCAACATGCTATTCTTAATCAAATGCAGGACTTACGAAGGCAACAACTCCTGAAGCCACAGTTTCAGTTACCAGATACAAGGCAGTTGAGCTCTGCAAATCAGGTTTCCTCTACTCTAAAACATGGATTGGGTAGCCTTTCTCCAGCTCCAATCAATGGCCTTCCTTCCCATGATGCTTCAAATTATTCCTGGCAGCCTGAGCACATGACACCAAATGCAAATTGGCTGCAGCATGGTGCATCTCCGGCCATGCATGTATCCTCCGGAGGATTTACGTTTTCCCCTGAGCAAGGGCAGGCGTCTTTGATGGGTTTGATTCCTCAACAGGTTGATCAATCATTTTATGGGATCTCAACTGGTGGTGCAAGAGGAAACCCATATCACCATTCTTCTGTCCAAATGGACAAGCCTTCAATGCAGCAGGTGCCAGCCAGCTGTAATTCTTTTCCAGGTAATCAGCATGCCATATTTACAGATCAAGTTGGCTTGCAAGATGGATCTTTGGTTTCTAGACAGGGTGATCAGGGTAAAAATGTGTTTGGGGCTGAAGCAGGACAAGGCTTAAATACTGGATTTTGTTCAGAAAACTTGCAGGAAATGACTATCCAGCCAAAAAACGTGATGATGCAGGAGTCTTCTGGACGGCAAGAACTTCCTGGTCCATCAGAAATATCCCTGGGCAAGTCAGCGATTCAGGCTGCCCCCTCACAGAGTGTGGCTACGCTTGATGAAACTGAAGAAAAGATTTTGTTTGGTTCAGATGATAGTTTGTGGGATATCTTTGGAAAGAGCAACAGCATGGGCTCATTGTTGGATGGCACGGACTCATTTGGGACAGTGCCTTCTTTGCAAAGTGGCAGTTGGAGTGCACTTATGCAGTCTGCTGTAGCAGAAACATCTAGTAATGATTTAGGGGTACAGGAAGAGTGGGGTGGTTTAGGTGTGCAAAATAGTGAACCTTCAAGTGGGAATATGCCATCACAAATTGTCAATGATGGCAGCAAACATCAATTAGCTTGGGCTGATAGCAAATTGCAGACTGCCTCGACATCGAACTCTAAACCTTTTGCAATGTCTAGTGATGCCAATATCAATATTGACTTTTTTAGCATTCCCGGGGTTCAGCAATCAGGTGTCCCATTTGCAAATGAACAGACTGAGAAAATGCATAATTACTCATCTGACAAATTTGTTCAACAGTTAACAGAAGAAAGAAGCAAACGGTTAGGTGGCAGTCCTCTACAAAAGCCTGTAGCTGAAAGTGTGCAATTCTTTGGAAATGTTGCTCACTCTCCTAATATGCATGTAAGTGCAAAGAGCATTTCAGGTCACCAACAAGGCATAGCTGTACATAATATGCGTGTTCAGCCACATAATAAGCCAAATGGTTGGAGAAACATCATTGACTCTGCATCACATAGCGGTGATGCTATATCAAAAAGTCAGAACATAGATTGTGCATTGCAACCTTCTCAGAATAATGATCATAGAGGTGCCGTGTATGAGGAGAAAAGTTATGGTTCTGCTATTGATCATTCCGTTCCTAATGCAAATATTGAGAGGGGAAATTTCAATTCCGGCTTGAGAAGCCCACAGGCAAATAGGGAAGGTTCTGACTTGGATAATGTTGCTGCAGTAACAGATTCAAGAACCACAAGGGTCACTGAAAGCAGCCAGCAACTTCCAAACAATCATAATCTTAATCTCAGGAAAAGTACTGATTCTAAATTAAATTCTGTCCAAAGCAATGTTCAAGCAAAATATCAGCAAAATCAGGATAAGAATCCTCAAGCTTTTGATTCATCTGGAAATGATTGCTTGGACAAGAGAGCGTATGACTATGAAGCGAATATGTTGGGAAATCACAATGTCAAAGAAACTTGCAATGACAGTTTTCACCCAAACCCATTCCACCATTCTTCTACTGGTGGTGTGAGAGACAGTGTCTGGATGGATGTAAATGATCCACGTGGAGGAAAACAGAAGTCGTCTCTTCGTATTAGTCATAAGCCTTCTGGACTCCGTAAATTTCAGTATCATCCTATGGGGGATCTGGATATGGAGGCTGAACCTTCATATGGAACTAAAAGTATTGCACATTCACAGGCAACATCCCAACATGTTTCGGGAGGATTGAAAGGTCATGACCAAGGATACTTTGGGCAGTCAAAATTTACTGGTCATACTGCTAGAGAGTCTAGAGAAACTGAGAAGGTAATTTTCTGCGTAAAATTGCCAACTATTTTTGTGTCCTCTGTACAACTGCTGAGTTTTACTTTATTTTTTTAGAATAATATAAGCCTTTGGAAGACTAAATAATTTTTTATTAATTTTCTCCTACTTAGGGGTGTTTTCCTAGCATTCAAGCAGATAAGGCACCTTCAAAAAGCTCAAATCAGGGTTCTGCTTCTGACAGATCTTTTGTTGGTTCTGTGCCAAACAAGACAACTCCAATGAGGTAGTCAAATCTGTACTTATTTTTTTAGCTTGAGTTGAACTTCATGCTTTTTTCAAATTTTTATTGTTGTGATAATTTAGCTACAAATAATATTCTCTTTGGTTGTTAAAACTATGATAGTAAAAACTTATTCATCACCATATATTTGCAATCTGATTTTTATTTGGCAATGCCGGCTCTTCAGCTTTTGTTATTATTATTATTATTCTTGTGCTGTTTTTTTTTATTTACTTTCTATTGTGCTCTCGATATTCCAAATTTTCAGTCAAAACATGCTGGAGCTTCTTCCTAAGTTTGATCAGTCAAGAGAACATGGTACTGCATCACACTTAAGCTCTTCCGAACACAATCTATCATCTGAAATGCCAGATGCAGAAACTTCTGATGGATCTGTAGGCCAGTTTCAGCATGATAGGCCTTCTGCTTCCCAAGGTTTTGGTTTACAATTAGGTCTTCCATCACAAAGGTTTACCATTCCTAATCGTGCAATCTCATCTCAGAGTTCTCCTGAAGTAGTTAATTCTTTAAATTCAGTTCATGTCTCTTCTGAGGTAGGAAGGAAGGGTCATGCATGGTTGGATCCGAAAACTTCTGTCCAGTCCTCAACACATGGTGCATCTTCTGGGGACATTAGGAATAATGTTTCAAGTGTTTCTGGTCAAATCAGCAATAAATTGTCACCATATAATATCCAGGGAAACTTTTCTGCCAGTTTTACCTCTGATTACCAGTTAAAAAGTCATCTTCAAAGCCAGCATGTTACTAGTGTGGGTAGTCAGGCAACACCAAGTGCATCTATGAATGCACCTTTAGGTAGGTTGGCATCTCTGCCCAAGCAGACCGATGACTCTTCTGAGAGAGCTCAAACTAGTCAATTGCGAAGGAAACCGGCACCTCGCATGCCTAAATCTGCTGCAGATAGCAATCTTGCTTCCTCGGAGACTTCTCAGCCAAGTAGCAGCGACCAAATCCACGCAAAGGATCCAGGTCAGCCGTATCCAGTTTTGGAGGCTCTGCCAGCTTCCCAACCGTCTGCTACATCTGAATCTCCAAAGCCAGGGGCTTTTACCAAAATGCCCGATGAGTGGACCAGTGTTTCAACTCCGCAACATCTATTAGGAGCACAGTCGTCTTGGGCCTCTCGAAATTTATTTAATCATCAATCGAATATTAACTCTGGAACAACTCTTCCTGGAACAAAGAAGCTAGACCAAATTGCTGAGGCAGGAGGTTGTGGTCAATCTGAGTTGGCCGCAGGCTCTGCTAAACCACAGAGCTTTGTTGGAGAGGACCAACGAGCAAAAGATCAGCAGTTATTGGCAGAGAATGGTGCTGGCCCAAATCCAGCAAATATGCCCCGAGACATCGATGCCCTTGGCCACTCTTTGAGACCAAATAATACTTTACATCAGAATAATTCATTGTTGCATCAGGTGCAATCCATGAAAGATATAGAGACTGAACCAAGTAGTAGGAGCGTCAAAAGATTTAAAGGCCCAAGTCTAGACACTGCTTTGGATACTCATCAGGCAAGTTCTGAAGGTGCAGAGCAGTTATCTTATGGATCCGATACTATGATGAATGATGCTTCGGTTAATCGTCTGTCAGCTCCTTCTAATGATATCGTGGCATTCACTCAGAATGATTCCCGGCATTTCTCTAGTGCTAATAATTCAGCTGCTAATCTCAAGGGCGGACACTCTCAAATAAGTCCCCAGATGGCTCCATCCTGGTTTGATCGATATGGAACGTTCAAGAATGAGCAAATGAGCTCCCTAAATGATGCTCGAAAATTTGCCATGGCGAAGGCTGCAGAAAAAACATTCATTGTTGGTAGGCCTTCTGACAGTTCACATGCTCTTCATTCAAGTGAGCAGGTTATTGCTGCTGCTGATGTTAGTCAGCTGGATAGTGCCTGTAAAAACTCGAAGCCAATATCAAGTGAGCTTATCTCCTCTCACTCACTGCCTCCTGACATCACAAATCGGGATTTGGTTGTTGTGAAAGCAAGAAAGCGGAAAAGTGTGGCATTTGAGTTTCTACCATGGCATAGAGAAGTGACACAAGTTTCTCGAAGATCTCAGAACATCAGGTGATTGGAATAAATAACCCATTTGCTGCAATTACCATGCAAAAATTAGTTGCTCTCTTCCCACACTATGTTTCTGTTTTTCTTATTTTGGAATTATATTGAAGTTTTCTGTTGATCACAGTGCGACAGAGATAGAATGGGCGCATGCAGCAAATCTATTGATTGAGAAGGTGTGTTCAGTGTTTTAACTGTTTTACTTTGCTGTAATCTTATTCTTTCGTAGAACTGTGACAGTTCTAAGCTTAAGGACATTGATCTAATCACAGGTTGAAGATGAACCTGAAATTATTGAAGATTGGCCGCCAGTGGTTAGATCAAAAAGAAGGCTCATCTTGACAAGGCAGCTTATGCAGCAACTGCTTTGTGCTCCTCCAAGAATATTTCTTTCTGCAGATGCTAGCAAGAACTATGAGACTGTGGCCTACTTTGTTGCCAGATCAGTCTTAGGAGATGCATGCAGCACAGCATGTATACCAGAAAGTGATACCGCTGTTTGTCCTGAAAGTGAAAGCGCGTAAGAACATGTTAATATTGTTGATATCATTGAATCCTGTTTTTACTGATCTCGTCCGCTGATCATTGTTTCCATTAACTGATACTATCTGAAAAAATTCCCCCCCTTTAATTTGCTTTTAGCCTCTCGAAAAAGCTTAAGGAGAGAAAACAATCCACCTTAAAGGCAGCAGAAGATTTTATCAGCAGAGCAAAAAAGCTTGAAAACGATTTACAGAGGTAACTCACATCTAGTTCTCGCCAAATCCTTTTATGCATGTTATTTCTTTTGTTGGTCTTTTGCAACATTGTTATTAATAGGTGAACACTTGAATTATGAAGTTCAGTGTTTTGTGGTAAGAATTTCCCCTCACAGACCACCCATTAAATTTTTTTTTTTTTTTGTCGTCACGAGTGTGTCAAGGTGTCATGTCAATTTATTGGTAAGGCGTGCTCTTAAACAAGCAAAATTATGCAGAAGGGCTTCCTTGTCAGTTCTGTTGGTTTCCCAACATAGTCTCAAAATCCTTTGGATCTAGAGGTGCATTATGCCTGTTGAAAGTATGCTGCCTCATATGTTTCCCTGTTATTTTTCTTAGTACTTTGACTCTAGCTACTAGTTCAATGGATAAGATGGCTAATTAGCATATAATTGTACCTTTATTTATTTAGAACCATCGGGGATGGTTTTAAGCACGGGATATTTTTTGCTATGATTTGCATCATGTTTGAAAGAGTTTACTTGGGCCTCTAACTATTTGTGTTCCTTTTTTCATTTTCTATCAATCCTTTGGTTTCCCATTGCTGCTCCCATTAGTTATTTTGGCCTAGGCTCTTTTTATGACTGCTAGTTTTCTTATCTCCAAAAGTTTCCGCTTTGTTATGCAGTCTGGATAAGAGAGCCTCATTCTTGGACCTAAGATTGGAATGCCAGGATCTAGAGAAGGTTTCCGTCATCAATCGTTTCGCCAAGTTCCATGGTCGGGGGCAAGCTGACGGGGCTGAAACCTCATCGTCCTCCGATGCGATTGCTAATTCTCACAAACTCTTCTCCCAGAGATACGTAATTGCTCTACCGATGCCTCGGAATCTCCCTGACAGAGTACAATGTCTTTCCCTTTGATCGTTACTTGAATGATTTTTTCCCATCCTTTTTTGGCCAATTATCTTCCCGTCCCTCATGCATCTCTGCTCCAAATTTGAAAGCAACGGAGGCTCTTAGATCTTTCTGTTGGAGGCCATTCATGTCGATTTCCGGAGAAATAAATATAAATATAATAAAAGTTTTACCTTTGAATACATGTCTGGGAATGGTGAGAGAAAGTTTAGGGTAAGCCCCATGATTTTTGGGTAAATGGGGAAGAACAGTCTGAAATATTTTTGAAACAGGTAAGAAATTAAGTGTATTTATTAATCCTTTTGGATGCCTTTCATTCACAAGTAAAGGGTTTCTGCATTCTTCTCTCATAGGCTGGAAAGGGTATTATTTATGAATGAAAGAAATTATTATTTCGTTTTGACAATGGAGTAGTAGGACTGAAACAAAGCTTGCTTTCGTGCACGGTGACGGCCGTTGTTTTTATTATTCGATGAAAGCTATTCGGTTTATCGTTTGAATGAAGCAAACCGTGTTCGAACGATCGATATCTGAATTCACAACACTTTTGAATTTGTTGCTAAAGTAGAAGAACCAATTCATGTTAAACTGAATTCATGTTAAACAATTGATGATATTAACTATTTGGACCAACTAGGGGTGATAACGAGCTCGGCTCGGAAATAGTGTAATTGGACTTGAGGTTCGCCGAGCTCAAAATTTTAGGCTCGAGCTCGGCTCGACTCGAAAACAATATTATTGGGTTCGGCTCGAAGCTCGTCAGGCTCGGCTCGAAATGAAAAAAATTGCTATAGTTTTTTTTTATATATAAAAGATTCGTTAAAAACCCCTTTTTATAATCAACACTGAAACGAAATTCAATGACCGAAAAAGAGAAAAAGTGTCAAAAATTAGATTAATCCAAATAATCAATAAATATTCTTATAATACAAACACGTAATTAAAGAAAATATAATATCACACAACAATCAACTAAAGAAAGAAAATACAAACACATAATTTATTTTAGTGCATATGTAGATTTCGAGCTTGATCACGAGCTTTTTGAGCCGAGTCTGGGTAGGCTCGACTCGGCTTGTTAAGGTTTCGAGCTCGAGACGAGCTCACTCGAGCCGAGCCTAAATAGCTCACGAACTGGTCAGGCTCATTATCACCCCTAGGATCAACTGATGTCAAAGTAGAAGAATCAAATCACGTTGAACTAAAGCATATGATTAGATCTACTAATTGGCCTAGTGACTGAATACAAAACTTGAGCATAGTGGAAGGACCAAAGCTAAAATTTGACCCTTTTCCATCACGATGAGTGAGGGGTCTTAGCTTTTGGGAGGTTTGAATTACAACAAACACGTTTTAAACACTCCTTTGAATTTCAATTAACGAACAAATTCTCAATCCGACAAGCAAAGGAGTCTTAGAATTTTGTTACATGAAAAACACAAATACAAAAAAAAAAACATCATTTTAAGCTAATAAAGTCCCTATAACATGTGTACTTTGTAAATTAGTCCTTATACTTTAATTTGATCGTTTTTAATTCTTAAATCAGTCCCTACAACGAAATAAGAGAATATGAGTATACAGAAATTAACAAGGGAACAATGACTAAATATGCAGCTTACGCATAGTACATGGACCAATACTATAATTTCACCAACTATCCACAACATAATGAAAAAATCTTACTTCTTTGGTTAAAACACGTATCATTATCAAAGTTCTAATAGGATTCCATGAGCATCAGCATTTTCAAATTCATTCTCAGTATAAAAACCAATCAGATCTACCATTAACGTACTTGAAAGTTGAAATTAACAAAATTATACAGTATTTTGTGTTAGCTTAGCTAAACCATTCGCCATGGCTTATTCAGTAGCGGAATTGCTGCTAAACCGTGAAGAAGATGAGCTTAGTGTTCCAACCATAGAACGGGTGCCAAACTGCGAACAATATAAGTTTCTGGGTTCGCCGATGGACCGGGCGAAAATCTACGAAGAAGCTGAATTTAAGATTCCTGCGCCATGGGAAATGGTGGGAAACTGTGGAGAAGACGATTCTTTTAGGGCTCCGGTGGAAAACTATGGCGAAAATGATTCTTTTAAGGCTACGGAACCGGTGGAAAACTGCATCGACGAAGGTGAGAGAATTCCGGTTGGGTTTCGGTTTGAGCCGACGGATGGAGAGTTAGCGGCACAATACTTGATCAGCAAGGTGTCCGGCGATCCGTTACCGGCTTCGGATTTTAGAGAAGTTGACGCTACGGAATTTTACGGCCAGCATCCCAAGTGTTTAGGTTGGTATTCATCAACACATTGATTATTTTAACTTTTTTAAGTTCAAATTTGAAAATCAGATCAATCAATGAACAATGCCATGGCTTAGTTGTACTCATTGACATTTTGATTAATCAAGATTCGACAACTCATTTGAAATCTAAAAAGTAAAAATACTGAAAAATGTATTTTTCGGTTTGATTTTTAATTTTAAAATTTGTTTTTTCAAGATTATTTAGAAATTTTTTAAAAAACGGCGGCTTAAAAAGCGACTAAAAAACAGTTTAACAAAAATTGTAAAGAATTGTGTACATTGCACTGAAATTCTTACAAAAGTAGTTAGAATTTGTGTATGTACACAATTACTTACAAAAATAGTATAATGTTAGGATTTATGTATAATGTACACGAATTCTTATCCGCGTCTTTTTAACTGCTTTTGTAAAAATTTCGGTATATATACACAAATTCTTACAATTTTTTGTAAAAATTTATATACGCGTCTTTTTTTAACCGCTTTTTAAGCCGCCGCTGCCTAAAAATTTCCTATTATTTATGTTACTGCTGATTTTTTCTTATCCATCATTAGCTTTTGCAGCTTTTGTTTGGTAAAGGAGGATGCAAAAGCTAATGTTGGTGGAAAATTGAAAGGGAAACACTACACATCGGGTAAAACCATGTATGTATGGTTTTGATTGTTTTTATTTACAATTTTTAACTATCAAATTTATATTATAGATTTTAAAATTTTAAAAATAGTATTATTTTTTTAAAATTAATTAGAGATGTATTACATTCTCATACGGTTTAAAAAAAATAATATATGCGTGTGCAATTTTTGCAGTTGATTTCTGTAACGAAGAAAGAGAATGGCATTTTTTTATTCACACGAAAGAGAACGTTCAGAACGGGGCAATTCGGAACGTGGGGAATAATTTAGGGTTTTGGAGATTAGACGACGAAGATCCCATATCGGACGCGAAGGGAAATGTGTTGGCCATGAAATCTCATTTCATTTATTTCTTTAAAGGTGCAAAGAAATCACATTGGAAATTAGATGAAATTCGATTACCTCTTGAATTTTACCATCTTCACAATTGTAAGGTACAGAACAGTTCACATCATAGTGGCTTTTTTCAGACCCAGGGGACTTTGATTAGATGGAAAAATTATAATTTTAATCCCTCTCAAAAAGTATTAATTTAATTTAAGACATTTTAATATAATTTTGTTCTGTTTTGGTCCCTCGATGTGTCATGTTTAGTAAGATTGTCGTGTTTGTTGTTTTGATGTGAATATTTGCAGGAAAAATGGGCCATGGTGAAACTTACAAGAGGCAGAGTTTTGGGTTAATTTTTAATGATTTATCCCTATTGAAGTCTTAATTGTATTACTCTCTCTAGGATTTAGAATTTTAGAGACAGTGAATGTAATTATACGATTCAAAGAAAGTCAATGATATTCAACATAGAAGACACAAATTCAAATCGTTTTGTCTAAAGTGTATGTGCATTGTCAAAACGGGTCGATATTAAGTTCATAAGATTGTATCACTCGTGCTTGTATTCTTTTGTATGGCGTTTTTTTGTTAACATATACCATTCTTTTCCTTGGCCAAAAATAAAAAAAACTAGCAATTACTATACTATAAGTCTCTAATTAATAAAGAAATTAAAAAAACATATAATTTATTTTAATAAAAATTTGCATGAGAAAAAAATGTTATAAATCTATTTTGGGATATATATTATAAATATAAGGGAAAACTACCTAAATAGTACCCTATCTATTCTAGCGAAATCAACAACATGTTAACTAGGAGAGAAAAAATCACATGTAGCGTTAATTTTTTAACATCGAGCTATTAAAATAGAAACAAAACGTAACATTAGACATTGTTTTGCTAAAAAAAAGTGGGGTGCCAAAATAAAAACACGGATAAAAGTGAGTACCAAATATGTAGTTTTTCCCTAAATATAAACATAAAAGCATAAAATCATAGTTATGACAATATAAAAGATAATATAATTTTTATTTTGTTGAATTTGATTTTAAAAATCAAGAGATAACAAGCACATTTGGCCGGTTGGCCAAGCTGCTCACCTTTGTTCCTTTATTTCTCTTAAGTCATGGGTTTTAAGCCCACCAGGAATACTCATTTCCTTCTCCTAGAATATCCCTCTTCCCCTACTCTCTAGGTAAAATCAGGGACAAAAGTATATACGGGATGGGAGGGACTATTGCCCCTCCCAAAATTTTTAGTATAATAGTATTTTAGGTCTTTTGGTTTAAATATTAATTAAATAAGACATTTGTTCATCTCAATTTTTAGATTTAAAGGTTTAATAGACTCTTGCTTCTCCCAACCTTTGATCATAGCTCCATCCCTGGTAAGATTAAGATTAGAATTGGGCTTTGTCAAACAAAAAAATTAAAAGATAGCATAATATTTACTCTCTAAATTTGATAATTTCTTTCAATTTAATCCCTATACGTTTTAGATAATGACATGAGACAGTCTCAAAGAGTACGTCATTAAAAAAAATTCAAGTTTAGGGACCTAATTAGGAAGTATTTCTAAGAACAAGGACTTGATGATGATTTACCTCAAAGATTATACTAAAATTAAAGTGACTTAAAACGCAAATTACCCAAAGTAAAATACCCAGCTATATATAAACAGGAAACGTCAAAAGTCCCACTCAAACCCCAACAAAAACAACGCGGAGTTTCGTCTAGAAAACAAAAAAGAAACGCACCATATGAAGACTGTTCAAAGCCCGCGACCTTGTTGACTCATCTCTTTAGTCTCCTTCCTTTTCCCCCTTCTTCAATTTCTGTAATTTTTGGTGGGGGAAAAAGGGGAAAATTTTAGAAAGATTGAAAGATGGGTTGTTGTCAAAGTAGAGGTGCTGATTCCAAAGCTAATAGGATTGCTCGATGGCGATCAACCGGCATTGTTGCTTTACGTGACGCCAAATTGAAGGCAAGATATTTATCTTTCTTGGGTTCTTCATTTTTTTTGTTTACATGTTCATAATTCATGTGTTTGTGGAAGTATATCGGCGTTTTAGATGATGGTGAATTCTGGGTTTATCTTAATTTTTTTGATTCGATGTTGTTTCATAGTTTTTAAGACTGCTTTTATTGGTTATATGATAGATCAGTTCCTTTATACAGTTAGTTTTAAATATTTTTTTATTGTTTTAATTGTATAAATTCTGGTTTAATTTTGTTTGCTAATAGTTTTGGAGAATTGCAAAATGCAAATTAAAAAGGCTTTCTTCTTGGAGAATTGTAGGCCTGAGTTTGCATTTAGTCAATTAGGTCAAATTTAGTGTTGTGTTTTAGTCATTAGTTTATTTTGTATCAATTACAATTACTGTTTTGCTTTTTACCATTTTTCTTATGAGCAAAAATAGAAATTAAAGTAGCTGAAGCTAGGGCTGAGGAGAAAACCAAACATTGATCCCTAGCATTTGGTATGGTTTCTATTTTCTGCTCAGGTGGTAATAATTAATTATGTTTGGTCTGGTTCGGTTTACGGTTTTTTAGTTAAAAAACTGCAATGATTCCGGCTGAGCTGAAATGAACCTTAAAAATACTACATAAATGACTTTTTTAAAGAATTTAGAACCCATGAATCAAACCAACCTGAAATGATTGACTTCGGTTTAAATGGCAAGCAAAGCAAGCCTTACTCTACATGTTCACCTTCACGTGGGGTTCAGTTACAATTAAATTGATGCGGGGTTTGTGTTAATTTATTATTCAAATTTTATTCCGTATTGATTGAGAGCACATGGTAGTTCAAATGATTTCTAATACATCATTTGTTCAATTGTGTGTCTGCTGATGAATGTGACTTGAACAGACATTTCCCGATGAAGTTCTTGATCTGGATAGATCTGTGCGAACTCTTGATTTAACGCACAATAAGTTAGGTATGGCCCTTCCCAAGTTAAGAACTTTCATTTAAAAAATAAAAACTCTTAAACGGCTTAGTGAATCCTTAGTTTTCACCGTTATTAATCAATCTTGTCATTCCACGCAGTTGAAATTCCTATGGATATCAGCAAACTAGTCAACATGCAGCGTCTGGTAAGAATTGTGCAAGTGTTGTTTGCAATATGCATAGATGTTGGTAATGCTGTTTTGATGTTGAATTAAAAGTGACAAAGTGATGTAATGGCTTACTTCATTCTTTCTTTTTACGCCACTCTCACATTTTGGTTCCTGTTTGCACATTCATTACTTTTTGGGGCATTAAATGAGCTCTTATATTTAAGAAATACATTCGATTAAAATATTTTATCGAGCTGCTGAATGTCCTTGATAGCATTTTGATTTATTGTGATGGATGAAGAGGTTTTAATTCTTTTCCTGAAATCAAGATGGTGAAAGCTTATCTACCTTTTAAAGTATCTCTTTTTTCCCCCTTACAGATTTTAGCCACTAATCTTATCGACCGACTACCAATTAATCTTGGGAAGCTTCAGGCTCTAAAAGTTATGATACTTGATGGGAATCAAATTACTTCCTTGCCCGATGAATGTAATGCCCTTTTCTAAATACGTAAGAAAAGTCCAATATATACCCATTTCTTTGCCTCCATCGTTTGCAGATTTGCTTCACAGCAATGTCTGCAAACTTCATTGGGGGTAAGTGTACTGTCTCAATGTCTTCTAACTCCATTCTTCTGTCCAGTGGGCCAGCTGGTAAGACTTGAGAAGTTATCGATCTCTGGAAATATGTTAATGTCCTTGCCCGAGACTATTGGCAGCTTGCGCAATGTAAGCAACTCTACTTGTTGAATAATTAACTCGGGGAACTGTTCTTGATACTTGGCTTCACAAATATTTGCATCTTTGCTTAGTTTAAGCACCAGTAATAACCTCAAGATCAGCCAAGTTAATCTTATTTTGATTTTTGTGTTATTATATTGTTCTATGTTAATGAAGAAAAAGAATGCTAAAAGGGATTAGACATTTGTTAAAGCACCAAGTAAACCAACTATAAATGATTGCGGTATATCATATGTTTAGAATGTTTCAGATAGTTTATGGATCTAATTTACGTGATTTAATGCAGTTGTCATTGCTTAATGTGTCTAACAACAAGTTAAAGTATCTTCCTGAATCAGTTGGGAGCTGCTTTTCTTTGGAAGAACTGCAAGCAAATGGTATGTTTATGCATGCATATTTAACAGTTCTCACTTCTCTACTAAAACTGCTTGTCTGCTTTCAAAAGATAAGCTGTTAAATGAGTGTTTTTCGAATAGTGGTTCAGGATGATGTCTGTCTTGTTTGAGGATGATTGTCTTTGGTTTAGTAGCATTTGGAAATCTTCTGGTGTGTTCATCAGGAAATGCTTCATACTGTAGTTGATATATTTTTATGAGCTACATAAGATCTGGCCTTGGTCCTCCAGAGTTGGGATGCATACAGCATAGCGACGCTAAAATAAAATGCTAGTGAGGTTTTCTGGTTGTCATTTAGTTGATAGGAGATGAAAGGGTTTGTGGCCGAGTCTCCACTCTGTATTTCACTTATATTTGTAATTAATGACTACAATAGTTGTGGTGGTACGCTTTCATGCATTTCCATCGTATTTCTATAACTTATGTGTTCATAACTTTGTGTAAATTTGCAGATAATCTTATCGAAGAACTTCCTGCATCTGTTTGTAATCTTGTTCACTTGAAGTCACTTTGCTTAAACAATAACAAAGTCAGCCAGGTAGTTAATACACTGTTCATACCATTTCTAGCTTCCCCTGCCGCAGTACACTAGGTAGAATATAAATATATATACATATATATTTCTTTTTATATCCGTTGCATGAGTTGTGCCGGTTATCTACATTACTCAGACTCGGGTGGAATGTCGAATTCAAGTATGTGTTCGATAGAAGTATGATCTGAAGTATTCAGATGATCCTTGGAGATCATATCCCTGTACCCATGTATTGGACACATGGGTTTTGTATTTGGAGAGTCATCTCCTTACTTATGCATGGAAATGTATAGGACACAACTGCCGAACATGTGTTGTAGTTTGCTTGCGATTTATACACGGATATCTCATGGTTGACAGATTCCTCCGAATTTATTGAAAGACTGCAAAGCTCTTCAGAATATCTCGCTGCACGACAATCCTATTTCAATGGATCAGTTTCAGCAAGTAAGCATCTCCATGATTCAGTGCTAGATATGGTTCGAGTTCCCTAGGGGAAAAAATACTAAACCTTCATATGTTTTAACTAACCAAAAAAATACGTCTTCAGATGGAAGGGTTCCAAGAATTTGAAGCAAGAAGGAAGAAGAAGTTTGACAAGCAAATTGATTCGAATGTGATGATCGGTTCGAAAGGTCTCGATGAGGGTGTTGATCTATAACTCTGCTGCATTCACAGTTCCGGTAAGACCGAGTCTTACAACATTAATGTTATGGCACATGCCTTCAACAACATCATATATCAAACACTCTGGATTGGGACAGATTATGTTGATATTTTACTAGTTTTTTCTTTAAAAATAAAATGTATATTTACAGAACTGGGTTGGATTTCTCTGTAAATAACTGATATTAGCTTTACTTTTATTTATAGTTTTATCATACACCTGTAACTAAAGTAAATTAGGTCACTTGGGGGTGTAACTAGCTCCGGACTATCGACCGGCCTATTTTCTTCTATAATCGGTATGTAACTTGGGGATCAAGGTATTGTGTTTGTAGATGCTAAAACTCGAATCCCGACATATACGATGCCACCTTTTGGAGTAATCGAAGCTGATTACGTGAATCAACTGAACTAAGAGCTTTAAGAAGCTGTTGGAGTGAGGCTGGAAGGCAATATCTTAGAGAAATCAAATGGTCAAGACATGCATTTTTAGGCAATTTCAACATTATTTCCCCCCCCCCGGAAATCACGCTAGTAGTGGCATCTAAAAAAGAAGTATGGTATCGTGAAGCTTCTAATTGCTATATTCGCACGCTAGGATTTAAATTTCTAACCTTACTTAAAATATTTAGTGTTTTGTTTTATTAAACCAACTAATTGTTGTGGTGCCAAATGGCCAGCAAAGAGGGCACAAATTAAGGGATTTGTTTCAAGTATGATGCCATTATCATCACCTCCCTAAAAAAACAACCATATGCAATTCCTGCAAACAAAAGCCGGCTTTTTTTCATATAGATACCCACTTATAAAACTTAATTCATTCATTTCATGCAGGAGATTCTAGGGACAAACCTTTAAATACAGGCTAAAAAACGACAGATGTAAAAAAGCGGTACACAAATTGTACATGAAGCGGTACACAAATTAGTACAATTTTGTAATAGAAGAATGCATATACCTTTTTATTACAATGATGCACTGTTTACTGGGTAAAAAGTGGTACATATTTTATTACAAATAATGTACATAAATCTTTACAAGTTTGTAACACAGAAGGTATATACTTTTTTTATTACGCTATTTCACCAAGGGGCATCCATACCACCTTTAGGTGGTATCGATACCGGTTTGGCATACATGAAAAAATTGGTACATTTATACAAAATGTGTATGTACACAACTTGTTACAACAACTTGTTACAAAGAAACACAATTTAGTATAATAATAACAAGGGGTTTCGATGCTACCTATAGGTGGTATCGATGCTGGTTTGGAAGACATAAAAAAATTAGTACATTTGTTATACAAAATGTGTACGTACACAAAAATATTACACAATGTGCATATACACAAATGAGTACAAAAATGTACACAAATTGTAACAAATTTGTAAGAGAAAAATGTATATACCTTTTTTAATATGCTATTTCACCAAGGGGTATCGATGCTGGTTTGTATTTAGCCTGTTTTTAAGCCGCCTGTTTTTAGAAAAGTCCATTCATGTCATTTATATTTAACATGTGATATTTATTATATTTGGAATTTAAATCTCAATATCTACAATAATATTCATATTATAATTATTGAAATTTTTTAATATTTTTAACTTGAAACTTTACTATATTAGCTCATGTAATCTGAGTTTACAATTGATCTTTATAATATATTTATATAAAATCAGACTTTTGATGATGATGATGAATAAAAGGCCGGCAAGACCGTCTCTAACAGTTTGGTCTTGTTGGAGAATTCCTGACAATGAAAACAAAATATGAGCTAATATCCAAACCTTTTGCTTTTTTAAGTTTACAGTCGTGATACTCGTAATTACTAAAATAACATATGTTATTAAAAAATTTATAATTACAATACTCACAATAACTAAAATAATATCTGTTATGTCCGCAACCGCGACAAATACAACACGACCACAACCTCAATTTAAATTTTTAATTTAAAGTTTAATTTCTAAATTCGCCCTAAAATCACTAAAGTCCAAAGGTTAACCTGCGCAAATCAATGTATAGTTGGTAAACTTACACAATGTAAAACTCTTTAAGTTTTACACGTTTTCTGGATCGTTAGATGGGGAGAATGGATGACTCAGATTAACTCCTTACTCTTTTTTTCCAAGTGATAATCTTCACATATTTACTGTTAATCTCATCCATTCGTTTCACTCATCCAACGGTCCAAAAAAAAATGTAAAACTTAAAGAATTTTACATTGTGTAAACGGATCTTATCTCTCTGTATATAAATAAATAAAGAGGGAGGAGTTCTCCAAAATCAAACCTGAGATCTAATATTATCTAAGTCCTAAGATTAAAATAATATATTTTATGAGTATATTGGTTTTGATTGACAATACCAATATTTTAGGTGCCGACAACAACGTAGTTAAAGAGTTTCGTAAGATTGAGATGTTTCAACGAAATTACCTGCTCAACCCATAACTAACTTTCTTGCTAAATAAGCTGCTCACCACACTTGTTTCTTTATCCACTTCTACTCTTACGGTACAAGCTTACCTATACCTTGCAATTTATAATATAAATATAACATAACAATAACATATTAATACATAAATATGAAATATAAATTATTATTGTATCGAATATCGATAACTATAAAATAACCTACTTACACTTATTAAAAAAATTATAAATTACGCAAATTATAAGGTATAGTAGGCAGCTAAAGATTGGATTGACGGATATAAACCATTGAATTAAAAATCGATAATTTATTTACTTCAAATGTTATCCAAGAATGAGACTATAATCACCTTAGCTAATGGTCGAGGATATGGTATTCGCCTTAAATATGAACAGAACGTAAAGAATTAGTGGCTTACCTAGATACGAAACTGCATGGGGGTGGGGAGGGGCAATCGCCCCCACCCCGAATTTTTTTTTCTCACCTTTATTTTTTTATTTAAATTTCTTTAAAAATTAATTTATTTATAAATTTGTCCCCGCACTTTCAAATATTTATAGTTTGCCATCCAACCCTAAATACTGGCTTCGACCCTAAGCTTCTCCTTTAAAATATAAAAGAAGTGGGGACTGGCTATTCCTTAGTAGCAGGACAAAGGAAAGAATAGTTAGGGCAGTTGGGTGTTTATTTTTTCAACAATAGAGATGCTGAACTGGACAAATCACGGCCGTCGGATATTTTGTGGTGATGGCGTAGGATTCTCAATTGAGTACACGTGTGCTGCCTATCTTTCCATCTCCTCCTTTTTCATCTTTGCTTCATTGCATGAACTTCTCCTCACATGATCCAAAATTTCGGAATTTTTCCATTTTAAATTTCAGACACTGTAATTTGCTTCTGTTCATCGCCATTTGTTAAACAAGGCAAGCTCAAAGTTCCCCCATTTCTTCAAACTTTTGATCCAAGAAACCATACTTAAGCTATAGTTCATACTTGAATCGAGTTAGAGTTTACCAGATCCTGTTTCCCCCCCAGATTTCTATTGAATTCTCGCCAATATCCGTTGTTTTTGAGCGTGTTTTGATCTGGGTTTTTTCTGTTTTTTTTGTCTTTAATCAGAGAATTGAAGCATTGTTTAACAATTGTTCAACCAGGTTTTGTAAAGTTTCATTTTTTTTCTTCTGATCTGAGTTTTTGTTCTTGAA
Source organism: Hibiscus tridactylites (assembly GCA_958450335.1). Classification (NCBI taxonomy): domain Eukaryota; kingdom Viridiplantae; phylum Streptophyta; class Magnoliopsida; order Malvales; family Malvaceae; genus Hibiscus; species Hibiscus tridactylites. The sequence continues at coordinate 74,057,725 of OY288288.1, read as the reverse complement.
TGGAAGAAGGACAAGAATTGAAGCATGTTTGTAAGTTTTGTCCGAAAAGCTTCCCTTGTGGTAGATCTCTAGGTGGTCATATGAGGTCTCATATGAATAATTCAGCTGAAACAGACGAGAAATTCAACAAGAAAAAGCTTGAACCCGACATCAATGGCGGCTGTATTCTCAGACAGAAACCTAAGAAGACGTGGACGAGATTATCATTATTCAATGACAGAATCTGCAAAGCCAAAGAAGATTCATGGAGTTCTGGTTTTAGATCCAAAACCAAAAGAAGAAGAACAAGGTACAAGATTGTCCCTTCAAATCCAGCTTCCATGTCTGAGATCGAGCAAGAACAACAAGAAGAGGTTGCTTTGAGCTTGATCATGCTTTCTAGAGTCGCCATGAACTTGGAGTCTGAGGGTTTCAAAAGAGAATTCCACTGCACTACTTGTAAGAAAATCTTTCACTCTCACCAAGCTCTGGGAGGACATAGAGCCAGCCGTAAGAGAATCAATGGCGGTTGTACTGAAACTGATGCGACAAAGCTTGTCGATGAAGCTTCCATGGCGGCTGACATAGTTGCAGAAGACAAAGTGCATGAATGTCCCGTTTGTCTTAAAGTTTTCACATCGGGGCAGGCGTTGGGTGGTCACAAGAGATCTCATTTACTCACGGATGCAAAACAAAACCAGACAATTGTGATTCAAAAGCCAAAAGTTAACGAGTTTCTTGATCTTAATCTGCCGGCTCCTGTTGAAGATGAAACCAGTGTTCGCATGGGGTTAAGGAATTTGGTGTATTGTAAGGAGATCTCGAGTTCGAGTGTTGTGAATAGAAAGAGTAAGGTTTGAGGCTAGTTGCCTTTCATTTGGGGTACGGCATGACCTGACTATGATGATGAGCTCTGTGATCTTTAAAACATTCAAGTTCGAGTCTTATGAACGAAAAAAAAACATGAAATTCTGTGTATCGAAACCACAATTGTACAAGTTTAAAGCATACATGGACTGATATCAGCATCTTGAATTTGCTTCTGGTAGAACTAGCTGTATTCGTCCAGGTAAGTTAGCAAACCGTAGAAAAGCAACACATTTTGAATTTAAGCTTGTTGAGAAATATGGATTTTTATTTATTCAAATGCCACCATTCCCTGATAATTTTGGGAAATGACACCTGCCCCAATTAGATACGAAAATACCATCATCTGTTGAGTTAGTGCACTTTTGTCCTATGTGGCATGCCTGTCTTTTTCTTTTTGTGAAAAAAGACGGTTTAACAGTTTTTTTTCTTAAAATGTACAAGGACAAAACTTCTTATATGTTTCGAGGTGAAAATCGTCTGCCTCCTACATCTATCCTAATGAGTCGTTTATCGAATCGTTGCAACTAATGTTCGATCTTGAAAAAAGAGAAGGGAGTGGGAATGAAATAAAGGGTACACTATGCAAATAGTCCTTCGATTATAAGGGATCTTTTGTTGAACACCTAACAAGAAAATGTTACAAATGAGAAGCTTCTTGGGAACTGAATGGTTTGGTTTGGCCCTTTAAATGCCGAGAAAATAAGAAGCTTCTTGGGAACTGAGTGGTTTGGTTTGGCCCTTTAAATGGCAGCTCCCATTGGCAATGCTGGAGTTCCATCAGCTCAGCTGTCTCCTGAACTCCTTATCATGCAGGTAAGTGAATCTGTATTCACGTTTGGTGCTTTAATCTTGTCCTTTTCGTTTATATTATGTGCCATTGCAGACAATGCTTGAAGCTGAAAGGATGTACTATATCGGTAAAGCGGCCGACGAGGAAGAAGCCAAGCAAAGGCAACTGAATGCCATTTTGAATAAGCTAACTCCTCCTGAGCAAGTAAAATCCGTATACATTGACAATGCTGCAGATACACTTTCTGGTGTCACCTCACAGATCTTTAACAAAGCTTTGATGGAACCTACTCTTTGTGAAACGTATGCAAATATCTGCTCTCTTCTGGTGGATGTGTTGCCTTGTTTTATCCAAGGCAATGAAAAGATAACTTTCAAGAGATTGCTGTTGAACATGTGCCAGATGGAATTTGAGAGAGAGCAAGAAGAAGCAAACCAAATAGACGAGAAGAGAATCGAGGCACGAAGACGAAAGTTAGGTAGCATTAGATTTATTGGGGAGCTGTACAAGAAGAGAATGTTAACGGAGAGAATAATCCATGAGTGCACCAAGAAACTACTTGGTGACTATGAGAATCCTGATGAGGAAGATGTGGAGGGGTTGTGCGTGTTAATGAGCACGGTTCGAGACATGATGGACCATCCTAGAGCGAAGGTGTTTATGGATGCTTATTTTGAGAGGATTGGAAAGTTGTCCAACAATATGAAAATATCATCCAGGGTCAGGTTCATGTTGATGGATGTTATTGATCTGAGAAGGAATGGTTGGCAGCAGAGGAGGAAAGTTGAAGGGCCTGAAAGGTTTGAAGATGTGCACAGAGATGCTGCTCGTGAGCGACAAGCACGATCCGATTGTGGTCCTGCTGCCATCAATCCTTCTGCAAGACCAAGGATCCGTTTGTGGTGCCCTCCAGTTCCTTGGCTAGTGCTTGGGGTGTCTCTTTCGGCTTTCGCTTGCTTTCCTTTTTTCTGGTTTTCTTGAGTTGATGTGGACTCGTATTTTCTGAGTCGGTACTGTTTTGTTTTCTCGATTCCATGGTAACTTCATGTCCAGAGTCTGAGCTAATGCCCTAATGAAATGGCTTGTGTATGACATTTTCATTCATTCTAGCTTGACTTTAAATTAATTTCAGTACTAAACTGTTTTGTTCGAATATTGCAAGTAACTTGCAAGCATGCATATCTTCTTTACACCCTAATTGGAACTCTATCCATCTAAAACAAACAAGTCCTTATTGCATGATTCCTTAAAGGAAAATCGGAAGATCATCCGCAAGCCGGAGCAACAAAGTCAGGGAATACGAAGAAGGTGATTGACAATGGAGTGATGGATATTGGAGACTTGCTGTTAACATGAACAGGGTCTAGCCTTGGGATGTTTCCAGTATCTGTAAGTTCTAAAGGAATGCCATTAAGTACCATAGTTTGGGATTGCAGGTACCCGTTTTTCGGAGTTAAATGATACTCTTCTCTGTATAAATCTTGGTCTGAAGAAGCTCCATTTCTGACTCCTGGATCTGCCTTATTAAGACTATGCGAGAAACTCGTCCTGCTGATGTTTTGTTGTTCTGTAGCCAACTTTATGTTGTTGATGCTGCTTTGAACATCGATTATGAATTTCGTCTTATCGCTCAAGTTGATCACAAGTAAAGTCACACCATCCTGCAGGATGCCAATATCATGATAAAAGAATCTGTACTACGTATTCGACACGAGAATGTTCATCTTTTAAAGAATTCCATCACAATGTGCTTCGAAGACGAATGTAAAACCGAGACAACATACATTAACAATATGCAGGAATGAAGGAAATAAGAATCTGACTTACTCTTTCCTTAGAACAATGAGCATAAGATCGCAGAAAGGGTGAAGCATCACTATCAACAGCTAAAACCTCTTTTCCCATTAAACGACGCCATAGAAGTGCACTGTTGAGTACCATTTAAACAAAAGCAAGGTATAAGGTCTCTGCACACGAAATGAAGAGTCGAAACAATACAAGGCCGAAACTAAAACCAAGCAAAGGACTCGAAACATCTCTATCTTGCCTATAATAATCAGGGTTTGGAACATATGTTGTGGCATTGAGCAGACCGTAGTTGCCACCAATTAGTGTTTGCCGACAATATACTTTAGTATGATACTTGGAAGCCATTCCAAGCTGGTCTAAATACCTAAAATCATGATAATAATATATTAGTGGTAAATTTAATCTTTTATGAAATGATTAAGGGTTTGGATTTGAGAAATGTTCATAAAGTGTGATTACCAGAAGCTGTTGACAAATGTGTCGGATACATGAGGACCACCGCTGTTATAAGCCCCACCGGATTCTCCGACCCACGCAGAAGCCCAAGGACCGTGCTTCTGGATGACGTTCGCAAGATTTATGAAAGTATTTGCCACCTTGTTCAAGTAATTGGGATCCAATATCTTACTCACAAGTTTTGGATCAACACCTGAATTAAAACAAGGCTTAAAAAACATTTGATGGAGGCTTAGGAAACATGGACATGGACACACCATACATGTATGATATTGGAAAGAGATACTTAAAAATTTGAGACACAAGTACATAGGACCATACAAGCCATCGATTTCAAATAAAAACATGGTTCAGACTTCAAACAGACATCTGTTTAGATAGTGTAGGACCATACAAGCCGTCGATTTCCAATTTAATCGGTTCAACCGACTGATCCGATCTGTTTTTTAAACACCGTGCATAAATACATACCGCAAAACAGTTAGAAACTACCCCAACTTACCAGCACCCAAATTATATATGTGATGGCTCATGGCATCAAGTACAGTCGAGCCGGAGACTTGAAGAAGCTTGGTGAACCATTGTTGGTTAAAGAAGCCTCCAGGTGCAACCAATGATGGTTCAAATTGGGAGTCTTTGTATAACTCTTTTATCATTTTCTTTAGCCGGATTAAGTCTTTCCCATATTGGTCAGCATAAACATGAGCACCAACACCATTTCCACTCAATTCGTTACCTAAAACAACAAACAAAGGCTTCACTAGAGATGAGAAATATTTAATATATTCGGTTCGGTAATGCTGAATATTTAACTGATGAACTCAAATCCGATGGAATTCGACAATGCTGAATATCTAACTGAATTTTTTTCTAAAACCAAATCGAACTGTTATCACTACTAATGCAAAGTGCTAGATTTGTCTAAGATTGTGTACCAAATTCCCATGAATCTATCTGGTATCCCTTTGAAATGGAGTACTTGATAAAATCTTGTGCATTGGCAGAGTCCCAATCCCCTCCCCAAAGGGTCCTCTTTATTTTGTGTCTCCCATGGAGTGCATTCAAGCCAAATGTCAACATTACACTGCAAATGTAAGACTCAAGTGATACTCATATTAGCTGCATAAGCTTAATCCATGTTGCTTCGACTCTCCATTTTTGCACACAAGTATTTAAAAAAAAAAGAGTCGAAGCAACATAGTTATTGCCATTGGTTATACAAAACGAGGCCGCTTACTGAAACTTTATAGTAGTTGAGCTTGTTTAAGTAGCTCAATTTTGCACTTAGTAGAATACTTTTTTCAGTATAAAAACAAGCAAAACTGAAAATGTCACAGGTCAATAACAAGTTCTGTAGGATTTGGAAACTTGTTTCGGCCTGAAGTACCCTATGGTAACAGAACTTACTGCATTTTTATATACTTTTGTTGAAACATTTTTAGTTCTTGAGAGGATTTTATAATATGTGAAATGCTAATCTTACCTGGTTGCATTGAAGAAACGGTTCAGTTCATCCCATCTTTTCATCTGCAAACATCCCTTTGAAAATCCAAACAGCCCATGTTTCACCTTTCTGAATGGATTGCAAGGAGACTTCATATTTCCAACATTATACAACACTTGATCTTGCAAAGACCCTCCGATTCGTATTCTCAAACGGTCAAAAGCTAAACAATGTCAAGAACGTATAAAAGGTTAAGGTTTCAAACTCAACAACATACTCATAACATCTTCTGAAAGTATTTTTGGTCCGACATCTATGTCCCAACACATTTTCGAACATGAATATGAGGTGCGTGGTCGGATAGTATAAACACAAACCTTGGACTGCTTTGGCAAGCAAAGGATGAGACAAGTTCTGTTAACAAAACAGAAAAGCAGATTGAGCTGTTACTAAATTGCTTCAATATTTCCATAGGCTTAACAGGTATATTCACATCTGACACATATCCAAACATGAGTATGAGGCTATGATTCTCCAAATATATGAAAAAAAACTTGAAAATTTGAGAATCCCCATGTCAAGAACACCCAAATCCAAGCATCACAGCTTAACAAAACAAATTCAAAGAAAACTAATCTTATTAAGAATCCTCACCAAATTTATTACAGATGCATAGTGCCATGGACACTGGCCATAATCGCACTTATCAGGAGGCCACCAATCGAGTGTAGCACAGATGAAGTTATCATCGGTTTGAGCAATACTTGTAGTCCCATCAACAACAATTGTTCTATAACTAATATCTTCAGCCAAAATTGCAGTGATTGAAGTCGCAAATAAGACCAGAATCAGGCCAAATTCCATTGCATCAAGTTAACTGTGAACAAAGATATAAGATTCTATCAGAAACCAAACCTCTCGAGTGGCATTTGACATTAAATGAGTGAAATTATATGTGTATTCTAACAAAAAGCAATGAAGTTTGGATGTACTAAGTTTCAGACAATATTTCCAGAATATCTCTAAATTGAAATAAATCAAACCTTAAGATCTTGCTCAACAGTTTGAAGCTTTGTTATCCGGAATCGGATGTTCGTAAGACAAGGGTACGTGTTCACAATTATGCTAAACTTTTCTAAAGATTTTCCATCATTTCCATGGTTACTAAATCAAAGCCAAGCAAAATAAGGGTATAGTGGGATTCAGACTCAAAAAGGAGAACACACAGCATCTAAGAACTGCCACTGACAATGAGAAAAGTCAGCATTTTCTAAGTAAATTTCAGAAGAAGAAACCTCCTTTCTGAAGAAGAAGAAGAAGAAGAAGAAAAAGAAAAATATTAATCATGGAAATGGCATGTTAATAGCTTCAGTGAGACACCAACAATGTTTGAGGAGGAATTGAGCTAAATATATGTATGTGTGTATATCATATGGATTATTATCAGGTACAATTACAATAAGCCAATCAAAGTTTCAAATTTTGACAAAATTAAAAACAACCCATTGAAGAAAAAAAGTAACTTGGAATTGCCAAAAACAAAATCATGATAAAACTTGACTCTTACAGGTTATACTAAAGGGGAAAAAAACAAATCAAAAGAGATTCAAGATAAGAAACTAACCTCCAAAAAAGCTAGAAACCAGCCATTTGGAAAAAACCCAAAACAGGGAAATGCAAGGAAGCTTCTTTAGAAACAAGCACACTGTCAAATCATTATCTTAGGCTCCTTGTCACTTTCCCATGACAAGAAAAAAGATGTTCGATGAAATGCCTGAGAAACTCAGAATTGTGGGATTTGGCTAACTCTCCTTTACAAAAACTTCACATTCACCATTAATGTAAAGTAGTAGCACCACAAAGACAATGACTTAACAGCTCTTGGCACGGAGCAAGTGCGGGGACAAGGCAACAACAGTGAAGTGTCTGTTTCCGATAAAAAATTAAAAGGACAAATCTTGTTTTTTCACTTTTTTAATGATTTCCAAGTTTTCCTATTGTTGCAGCGGTTGTCGTTGGCTTTAAGTTGAAGTAATGCAGCTTAAAAAAAGTTGCAGTTTTAATGATATTGACAGTGAAAATACCACATAGGTGAAAATTGTGAAACAATTTAAATAAATATTAAATTACACCAACTCATCAAAGATGTTAAAGCAAGCTGGTTTTTTTAACAAACAGTTATAGTGAGGGCATTGCATATATGTATGTGTATATATGTATGTATATATATAGTATTATTCTTCGTCCGGAGATGGAGCAACGGCAGATTCCGGTGCGGGTGCAGGAGCATTTGAACTACCACCAAGGAACCCGAACTTTTTGATAAGTTCATTAGCAATGAGCTGATTGGCACTATCCGAAGGATGATACTCGTCCCAAAACACGTATTTACTTCGATCTGAACACAACGTCGATGCCGGTAAGCATGTGAGAGCCGGTCGAATTCTTCCCAACGAACAACAAGGCGAATCGGCATTACTAAACCCTGCAAAACATTGAAGTCCAAAACTCAATCACAACGAATGCTCTATAGGAGGCGTATGAAAATATGCATGTTTACCTTTGACATGAAAGTTAAAGTTAGTCTTTTTTTTCAGACATGGACTCACCGTATTTGTCCGGATTCTGAATCACGTCGTCCACGACGTCGTAAGCATCTCCGAACTTGAAGTTAGCATTCGGAAGTCTACTTCGCATGTTGCTTAATAATTGGCTTGCAGCTTTGTTGAAACTAAGAGCCAACTTGTTTGTTCTTTCCTGGCATTGTCCTGATGTACTTAACACCCTTTGCAGTGGTATGCAACCCATCGGTCCGAGTCCGAACACCATTAACTTCCGTGCCCCTAAGTTATGCAACATCTTCGAAAAAAGAAAAACCGAAATACCGAGATTCAATCAGCGTTATAGTCGAAAATGAATGGAACAAACACAATGTGTGATAACTAATCAATTTACCAGGAGTTGTTTTTGAAGTGTTTCCATTAAGTATTGAACAAAAGTTTGATCATTGTATTTCCAAGAATCACTATAAACTGGCATCAAGTAATTGTTAATGAAGTCATTGCTGCCTAAAGCGACCACGAAGTTCGCATCGTTAATGAACTTATCGGCCTCTTGTTTTCCGAGTTTGCTCGTAATCAACTCCTTGGTCCCCTGGAATAGCTCAATTTGCTTCCACAGAGATAACCTCTGAATCTGAAACAAGTTCATATATATCGGATTTAAGAGCCGGTGCAACATCGGTTTTTCGGGGTTTATTCGTAGGAACAAAAATGCAAGAAAAACTTACAAAGTAACCTCCTGTTTCATTCAAAATCCCACCACCTCCAGAGGCATAATTTACACCATTGTCCAATATCACATCCTCAGTCAATGATGGATCCAAGAATGCTGGTGGCCTAGGCAGACCAGTGTTGTCACCTGTTACATGTAAGTGGTCAAAACTCAAAACCGTGATCGAAAACACGACCGTAACTCATACTCGTTAAACAATTTACCTATTATGTCCGCGACGGTCCGGCCATTGGTGAACCTTCCATTAGGCAAACCATTCCCGAAATCGATACCGTAAAAGGGCAAGTTAGCCGTAGCCAGACTCTTGGAAAGGTACTTGTTGTTACCAACATCAGACAAGGAATCCCCGAAAATGAACTGAACAACCTTGCAATGAACACCTTCGATGGCGATTCCGACAAGGATCAAGCACAGTAAAGTTAATGTGACATTGAGATTCATGTTTTGACACAGACAGGGGATTTGCAGTGTTTGGATTTGGGTCTTAAACATATGTGAATTTCCCTGTTAAATGGAACATGCCTGATATACAAACTTTGTTTAGCCAATTTCAGACCTAACTGCAACTACCCTTTCTTTCTTGTTGCAACAAATGTATCTGAATGTGTCCTTTTTTCTCTCTTATTATTAGTATTATTATCAAAACCAGACACCATTGGAGACTGTCAGTGGATTGGTTAAACATTTTGACTTTGCTAAAATAATGCCTCCAGTCCTTGTACTCTTTGGATTTTTTTAAATTTAGTCCCTCTGCTTTTAATCCAGGCATTTAGTTTCTCATCTAGTCTTATTTAAAAATTAAAATTCACTAAACCATATTTCGAATGATAAAGAGCTTGATATCAAGTATTCAGTTGACACCGGTCCCGGATTAGATCTATGAACCATCCCTTCCCTCTTTCCTATCATAAATTAAAATTAAAATCCAATTAATGAATTGTTAGTTTACGACATTTTAACATAGTGCTATCGACTGGAATTTGATCTTTAAGTCAGACAAGTGAAGGAACTAAATTCTTCAAATTAAAAGCAAAGTGACTAAATTTTAAAAATATAAAGAGTACATGAACTAAAGAGAAAATTAGACCGATTATTTTGTTAGTTGGATAATTAGTGGGTGAACTGATTTTCTTTTGTCTTTTTCTTGTTAGAAGGGGTTCAGCCGTTAAGGTGAGTTTACCTAATATGAACGGGAGAAGTGGAGCCCTCTATTTCAAATGTTGGGCAAACAACATTTTTAAAAACTATTAAAACTCATTTTATGCTAGGTTGAGAATGAATCGGACTTGGATCGAACTTTATAAAGTTCAAGCTCAATTCAATTAATAATTAGTCTTAAAAAAATTTAAGTCTGAATTCAAGTCCGATTACATAAATCCAAGTTCGATCTAATAAAATATCTAAAATCTAAATCCAAATCGGAAAGTCTGAATCCAATTAATTTTTCCTTTTTTAAGTAATAACTCAAACAAATATTTTTAAATAAAAATAATTTTCATCAAACAAATATATTTAATCTAATAGCACAAATAAATGTCAACAAATATTACAATCTAATATAAACAAAATTAAAGTAACAAAGCAAACTTCAACTGAAAAAAAAAAACTCAACAACAAATAAATTATCCTTATATAAACTACTATTGTCTTACTAGCCTACTAACAACTACTTTTCGAAATCACAATTATAAAATGTCTAATAAATATTACAATCCAAGGTGAAACAAATTAAAAATATAATCAAAATGTTCAACCATCAACATTTGACACAGAGAAAAAAAGTTTCTAACTATCAAGCTTTTATTGTTGGCTAGTATACCCCATGGCATACTGAAAAATTTATCCGGCGTTCACCACTAGAGATTCATGTACGAAAAACGAATTGGGTGATTAAGGATGAAGAATTATCTATTTAAAATTTGAAATTTTGAGAAGATAGATACCCAATCACGATTTCACGATGTCGATTCCTATGCTGCAACAAAAACGCTCCGACCTCTATATATAACCTTTATATAGCCTTTGTAATCCTAATTTGACTTATATTAGGATTTTAATATATATAATCCTAATTTAACTTTAATTATGGTTTCAATATATATATATATATATATATATTTAAATCTAAGAGTTTTAAATATTTTTATTCGGATTTATATATAGATCGGACTCGGATCGGGTATAGATTTGGATCGGATTCGGATAGGATCATGATAATGTACATATCTGTCGCCGTAAGTAACTATTTAGTCAAACGTTTGGGGGTATTTTTGGCTTTATGTCGTAAACTTATGGTCATTTGTTTGTTGTCGTCAACCTTTAACGGGAGGTTGATCAGGCACAATAAAAATAAGGATAAATTACCTGGATATAAGGTGTACATGGACGGTTAAGGGTGTTTTTGATGAACCGTTATCGTCTCATTTAAACTGGTATCGCCTAAACGGTTAACTGATTTATTCGGTACGGTTACTCAGTTAACCATGAACCGTTTTATATATTTATTACTACTAAATTTAATAGTTAAAAAAATCAACCAAATAAAGTCTTCGATATTTATATTTAAAAAGCCTTCACAGTTTAAAATAATTAAAATTTTAAAAACTTATATTAATTATATAAATATCAGTAATAATTATTAATTTATATTAATTACACAAATATTTGTATAATCAATAATGTGATATCATTATAATTTAATATTATTATAATTTTTAAAAAAAATTTCGTTAAAACCCCCTTCGCCGTTTGAGTCAACTAAAATCAAGACAAGAACACCGAAAGAGAAAAAAATTATTTTAAATTTATTTTATTTTACGATCACAATAACATGAACACGAGCTCAACATAGTTGATTAAGAACAAATGTAAATAAAACAAAGACACAACAACATTAATCGAAAAAAGAGCTCCAAGATCAAATCAATGCCCCCAAGATCCAAATTGCATGCAACCACACTGAAAATTCAACAAAAACAAAAGAATGCAACATATATCTCACCCACTTTATCTCAATACTAGAATAAATGCATGTTCGAATAGACGTACTCTACAAATTTGATTATTACTAATAATTTAATATCATTATAAAATATAGTTTAAGTATGGTAATTACTAATTACACATATATTAGTAATAATCAATAATTTAATATTAATATAAAATAAAATTTAAAAAATTTATCAATTTTTTCGGTTAATCGTTTAGCAAAAAATTGTAATTGTTCTCCTCCAGTTTAGCCGATGATTTTACTGGTACAATTATCGTACCGTTTTGGCTAATTTGTATCGGTACGGTTACTTACCGTTTAGTCTAGTTTAGGATTAAATATTTAAAATTTAAGGTTTATGGTTCAGGAATTCAGTGTTAATGATTTATGTTTTAAATTTTAAAGCTTAGAAAGACATTAATGCACAAATGGATAGTCATGTTAAATAAAGAATATAGAAAACGATAAATTGAGTATTGCTCGGTTGATATTGATGTTATCTTGCTGATATAATATTTTATAAGGTGAAGAAGAGTATGGTAGAAAATTAGGGGTTGGGTTAGATGGTGAAGAATATGGAAAATGATGGAGGGGAGAATAAATAAAAAATTATAAACATGGAGGAATAAACGTGTAATTATACATATTATTTTTATTTCGGTGGTTAAAATATGAGTGATGTAATAATTTATAGATTATCTAGGTAATTTATTCTTTTTTTATTGTATTAAATCAGCCTCTCGTAAAAGTTTAACGGCAACAAACGTCCCAATGACCATAAGTTTACAGATCGAAAATAAAATGGCCATAATGGTCGAATTTGAAAATCGCTGACCAAAAGTGTACAAACTCTAAACATAAGTGATCATTTGTAAATTTTTCATAACGTTCCAGTGACTATAAGTTTACAGATCGAAAACATAAGAAATTTGCAGCAATACACATAGGAAGAAAAAGAAGCCGACTTGTAGCTCTCACGCTGATTGTTTCTCATTTTGGCGTGTGAAATATGGGACCGTACGAGCACCATCTATGGCCGTAGATGGTGGCGGCAATGGTGGCCGACGGATACTTTAATTTTTTTGAGTTTTTTTTTTAATTTAAATTATATTTATATTAAATAATAATAATAAAATGTCACGTCATTTAAAAATAATAATAAAATATTCGTGAGTGGACTATAAAGTTGAGTTAGTAAATTAAAAAAATTGAAAGTTAAGTGAGTAAAATAGGAGAGAGAAGATTGTTGAGTGATGATTTGTGCAATTTACCGTGTATATATATATATATATATATATATATATATATATATATATATATATATATATATATAAACATCCAACCAGCACGGCGATCGACCCCGTTCCCACAGCGGTCGTAAAAGACCCTCCCGGAATCAACCTGTTGCTCAAAACCATCGCAGTTTCAAAAAATCATCTCGTCTTCGAATCACTCTGCTCTTCAAACTAATTCTTCCAACCACTCGGGTCTTCAAACAAATTGACGAAGCCTGTCGAATGTTGAAGTGTGTGTGTTTTTCTCATGTCCTACGGGAAGCAAATGTAATGGCGGATATGTTGGCGAAAGGGGGATGGATTGCCAATCTTGGTGTTAGTCTTGCCCTGGTACGACGATCTGAGATCGATTTTGGCATGAAGAGAAAATAGCTTTGATTTTCTGGTCATGGAAGTGTTATGTGGGGTGCTGCTAGCTTTGTGGTGTGCAGTTTTATGGAGTAAAGTGCTCTTGGAAATGTGGTGTATATTCGAATCTTGTTCATACATCGTCATGCTTGTACTATTTTTATATCCAATTAAGATGAGAAAAGTTTTTAATGAGTCACACAATAATATTTCCTGTATGTTTTTTCTATCAATAAAATCATACATTATAAATCAAAAAAATTATCACTTGAAAAATTAAGATGGGATAAATTTTACCCATAACTTAAATACATCCGATTCACGACTTCATTTTAGTATACTCAAGTCTAATCTCTCAATTGAGACCAGCTTATTTATATAAATAAAAAATCATCAACTGCAACAATCTTCAACAAGCAACTAATTTCAAAATGACTTATTCACATTTGAGAGTCTCTTTCTTTTTTCGGTGTCTCCTTGAACGAGAGGCCCTTTGAACATCAGAGTGTCTTTGAATCTCGCTTCGGCTTCGAGAGCCCGACTGAAGCTCACTCCGGCTTCGAGAACTCGACTGAACCCCAGATCCGCTGACGGAACGGTCTTGAACCCTGCTTTGGTTCGATCTCGGTATGATCATATTCTGAAAGTTTTGGTGATATGTTTGTTGGCCGGAGGCCACATATGCATTATCTAATATCCCAAGTGCTTTGTTTGCATTTCCAGATCCCTGAATTGCTTCAACCACGCTTGCTCGATCTTCTCGGGACATGTATGGATAGACTTGCTTTAAGAACTCATCATCTTTCATTTCCTGGACGAGTTTATAATTGCAAAACAAAGAAATTATAAATTCTTCGAATTTGTGGATATACTTGCTACTCCTTGGAAATTATACATGCAAAACAAAGAAATTGTACCGAAAGTGCTGAAATTCTTCCGAGATGCTTCCTTCTATCTGCTACAAATTTGTGTTTTCTTTCTTAGTTGTTTACTTTTTGCTATAAAATATACAGGTCAAAATATGTGAGCAGTCCAATACTTTAGACAAGGCCTCCGCAGTGGTTTTCAAAATTACCCGACCCGATTAATCGATGACCCGGTATAAAATAAGTGAGTATTTTTAAGATTTTTATTTTTTATCGGGCCGAGTACTCGATCCGATAATTTTTACGGGTACACAGGTCAGGCTTGGGCCAAAATTTGTGTTTCAGATGCAGTCCTGGAATTCTTCCGAGATGCTGCCTTCTATCTGCTATAAATTTGTGTTTTCTTCTTAGTTGTTTACATTTTGCTCTAGAATATTAATGTGAGAGGTCCAATACTTTTGACAAGGCCTCTGCATATATAAGCTACTAATTACACATGATAATAAGACACTTTATATCTCCCCACAATCTAACATTACATTTAAATACCTTAATCACTTGTCTTTTGTCGAATCTATATTAAATCGGAGTATTTTCTGCTTGTAGCAGAGCATTGTTGAAGGTCACCATAGTAATTTGGAGAGTGACGTTGAAACTCGTCTCGGCTTCGAGAATTCGGTTGAAAACCAGATGCATTGCTGGAATGGAATTGAACATCGAGCTGGTTCGATCTTCGTACCAGTATTCTCTGAAGGTGTGTGTGACTTATTTCTAGGCCTGGGGCCACATATGCATCATCTAATCTCCCAAGTGCTTTGTTCTCATCTCCTGAGTACCATGCTTCAATCACAGCTGCTCCTTCTTCTGAGCAATTGTTGACGCGAGTGCTCTGCAGGCATTGTTGAAGGTCACCATAGTAATTTGGAGAGTGTCGTTGAAACTCGTCTCGGCTTCGAGAATTCGGTTGAAAACCAGATGCATTGCTAGAATGGAGTTGAACATCGAGCTGGTTCGATCTTCGTACCAGTATTCTCTGAAGGTGTGTGTGACTTAATTCTCGGCCTGGGGCCACATATGCATCATCTAATCTCCCAAGTGCTTTGTTCTCATCTCCTGAGCACCATGCTTCAATCACAGCTGCTCCATCTTCTGAGTAATTGTTGACGCGAGTGCTCTGCAGCCTTCTTTGGCCTCTCAGATTCGGACCAGGGCTTGTACATTTCGGTTCACAATCTCTTTGGGACACCAAATTTGCTGTTTCTTCTTCTTTCTCGGTCTCGAGGAGTCCCTTTGCTTGCATTGCTTCAAGTATATGTTTAAGAGCTCTGAGATCCTTTCCAGTTTGTTTGAATTCTAGATCTTTCAATCTTTTCTCAATCTCACTATAAATCGAAGGGAAAGAATTCGGATTCTTGGACGGAACATTTACATGTTTAGGAGGTTCCCATCGAGCTCCATCCGCATGTATCCATGGTGCTGGCTCAATAAGGAACCTTGAACTGGAAATAGGGTTCATGGGTGAAGTAGGATCTTTTAACAAGCTTCTCACACAGTTAGAAGTTCGGGTTGGCTTGTTCGAATTGTTTGATCTAAGAGGCTGCAAGAAAGGATTGTTATCCACAACACAGCCGGTTTTCACCGCACCTAAATGCACATCATCAGCCGAGGAAGAATCCGGCAGTGGTCCCAAGCCCATCAGCTTGGCCACCACATTAGATTTCCTGAAAAATTAATGGTAATATAATTAGTACTACTTAGATTTGAACTGACATCTCTAAACAGAGACAACAGAGGAAGAACAATGGTGAATGGACAGGCTGCAAACGGTTTACTTGGACAACAGCTGATGCTGATGCCTTCTTTGTTGTTGATTGGATCGTAAAAGACCCTCTTCGCCGATCACGGCCTCGTTGATCAAATCCTTAAATACCAACCGTTCAATATCGAGAACCATCCCGGAAATCTCACCGTTGAAACCAAACCAGCTCTCGGATTGACATATTACATCTTCCAACAATATGTTATTCAGATCACCCTCCTCTTCCGTGTCGCTGTTTGATTTCTTGGCCTGAAGCTGCTGTATCTCCATACAGAGTTCCTTTAGAAGATTTTCTGCATTGAGGGTCTTGCCGGAGAACTTTCCACCAAGAATCTCATTAACCAAATCAAATATAAGCTTCCGATGGGATGAAAGCAAAGAGCTTGCTTTGGTTCGCTCCAAAAAGAAGAATAGCTCCGGGTTGATCGGGTGGGCTGATGAATGGAGCTGAAACGTTGTGGAGCCAGAAGCTAGGTCTTCAAGTAGAAGCCCAGAGGCTAATAATATCTCGGAAATGTACATGCTAACTCTCTCCAGGTCCAGGGGTTCTTTTGCTTGCGTTCCTTCAAGTATATGTTTAAGAGGTCTGAGATTCTTTTCAGATTGTTTCAAGTCTGAATCTTTCAATCTTTTCTCTATCTCAATATGAACATTCCGAGTGCTGGACGGAACTTTTACAAGCTTCTGAGCTCCATCCGCATGTCTCCATGGCGCTGGCTCAATAGAGAACATTGAACTGGAAATAGGCTTCATGGTCTCACCTAATGCGCATCACCACCCGAGGCCGAGGGAGAATCCGGCAACAGCTTGGCTACGATACTCGAAGGGCGCATATGGGTTCCCGGAGAATATAGGTTGTGGTGGATTAGTAACTACGGAGTTCGGGTGGTCAAACTTAAGGAACCTTGGTCTTTTAGCAACTTACTTTGAACCCTGCATCTACCTTTCTCTACTATCTGAAGAAACCCTAGTTGCCACCCCTGTTTTTGTTATTGGGTCACAACCCAAACAGGCCCCACAGTAGTTTTTCTTTTGTACGGCTTAATACTAGAAAAGCTGTTCAACCTATACTCTTCTTTCAATTTAATGCCAAACATTTTTTTTCAAACTACTTTGGTGCATAACGTTTTATTTCGTAATTCAAATATTTTTTTTCCATGACGGACGCTTGAACCCGCGTGTCTCCATAGTGCTGGCTCAATAGGGAACTTTGAACTAATGCTCACATCCGGACTGGTGTCCTCAACACTACCGGTAAATAATACTTGATTCATAGAGTCTTCTAGTCTAAGTATAATTTTTGTTGGATTCATCTAAAAGACTGTGTAAGCTTTTTATGTAAATGATGAGTTTTGAGTCTCATGTCTTTCACATCTTTCTAAATTTACTCTATGTATTTTTAGCTTAATAGTCAAAAGTTATGCAATCTATATTTTTTTTCAGTTTGGTGCCTAACAATTTTTTGCTACTTTGGTGCCTAATGTTTCATTCTATAATTCAGATTAAGTTTCACCGTGATGAACATTAGTTTATTAGATTCAAAGTTTGTTGTTTAAGAATAAATTATTTGAAATCCTATTATTTATAACTTATTTTAATATAAGTTACTATAAAGGGTTGAGATATAAAACATTAGAGCTCTGTGTCTCAAATTAATTCAGATAAGAAAATAAATATATAATAAGACTTCTTACAATAATGTATCAGTGGGTAACGGCGGTCATGCAGTATTTTAGAGGTAAGTAGGTATTTTAATTTATGTTTAAAAAAATTAAAAATAAAATAAATTATTTTAATTAATTAAAATTTTAATTTTTAAATAATTTATAATTATACGTGAATTCTTTAAATTTTTAATTTTTATAAATTAAATTAATAGTGTTTATCGGTACTCTTGTCGAACGTGGTAATCGGGTAATCAAGTAATTGGGTCGGGTAATTTTAAAAGCCCTGCGGAGGGCTTGTCTAAAGTATTGGACCGCTCACATACTTTGACCTTTATATTTTATGCAAAATGTAAACAACCAAGAAGAAAAGACAGATTTGTAGGAGATAGAAGGAAGCATCTCGGAAGAATTTCAGCACTTTCGGTACAATTTCTCTGCTTTGCATGCATAAATTCGAAGTACTAGCAACTCTATCAACAAACAACAGAAGCTTCGTATTCGCCCTCTGCAACTGGTTGATCACAAGGCGAAGGTGGTGTTGGTCGAGGAAATGAAAGATGATGAGTTCTTAAAGCAAGTCTATCCATACATGTCCCGAGAAGATCGAGCAACCGTGGTTGCAGCAATTCAGGGATCTGGAAATGCAAACAAAGCACTTGGGATATTAGACAATGCATATGTGGCCTCCGGCCAACAAACATATCACCAAAACTTTCAGAATATGATCATACCGAGATCGAACCAACGCAAGGTTCAACACCATTCCGTCAGCCGATCCGAGGTTCAGTCGAATTCTCGAAGCCGGAGTGAGCTTCAGTCGAGTTCTCGAAGCCGAACCGAGATTCAAAGACAATCTCGAAGTTACTCTGATGTTCAAAGGGCTTCTCGTTCAAGGAGAAGCCGAAATCAATAGACTCTCAAATGTAAATATCGCATGTTAAATAAAGTCATTTTGGAATTAGTTGTTTGTTGAAGATTGTGGCAGTCGGCTGCAACAATCTGTGACAATAGAATAACAAAGTTGTTTTTTTAAATAACTTGCTTATCATCAATTTTAAAAATCTAGTATTACCATTCCTTCATCAGTGCAGATTTGTTTGCACAACCGCTACCAATAGTCATTACAGGAGCAGTGTCCATCTATGAAATGATGAAACCTGGTTCGGTCTCGGATTATTACCTTCCTGTTATAAACCCCAGACAGGAACCTTGCAAAACTGTGACAATCAACACAAATACGAAGATTCTTGGTAACTCTCAATGTTGTACCAGGTGGAGTCGCTAGAACCCCAAAAGCAAGAGCCAGTTTCTCACTGTGACAAGAGAGTGCATCTGCCTTTTCTTCTGCACCTAAATCGTGTAATTCCGATGTTACTTCGGAAACATAACCGGCAATCTTCAACTGCTGATTAATCTCATCTAGCTTGTCGTAGATCTCGTGTTTTCGTGGATGTGAAACGTCATCCACAACAAATTCATGTACCACTCCTTTAATCTCGATTGAACTACACCCAGGTGTTGTTTGAATGCCTTTGTCCTTTAGAAACCTCCGCAGTTCCTTCACCTTCTCCCAGTTACCAGCTGATGAATAGATATTCAATAGCAAAATATAATCCCCTGCTTCTTGAGCCTTAAGTTCAATCAGATGTTCGATTACTCGTTCTCCAAGTGTAAAATGGCCATGAATTCTGCAAGCCCCAAGCAAGGTCCTCCAAATGGTTGCATCTGGCTTCACTTTCATTGATATTATGACCTGATAAGCTTGATCAAGTAATCCAGCACGACCTAAAAGATCGACAACACACCCATAATGATGAATATTAAGCTTTATTCCAAACTCTTTGCTCATTCGATTAAGAAACTCCATCCCTTCATCAACTAAACCACAATGGCTACAAGCAGAAAGAACTCCCGTAAACGTTTGCTCATCCGGGGCAATCCCGATTCTTTGCATCTCTTCAAATGCTTGAATGGCATCTCTTCCATATCCATTCATTGCCAAACCGGATATCATAGCACTCCATGAAATAACATTCTTCTCTCCAATCCCCTTAAAAACATCGTAAGCCTTATCCAAACATCCACACCGAGAATACATTGCTATAAGCGAATTACACAGATTACGAGCAGTCCCATAACCATGTTCGTTAATATACCGATGAATCTTTTCACCAAACTCTAGCGCCCCTAAATTAGCACAAGCTTGTGTCACAAGGAGACAAGTAACATCATCAGGTTCGCAAAAATTCTCATTTTCCATGCTATCAAATAACATTAACACATCCCTAGTCCTCCCATTACGTAAATAACAAGAAATCAATACATTCCACGCGACAGTGTCTTTCTGAGGCATTTCATCGAACACTTTACAAGCCTCTTCCCGGCGAGTGAAACTCGAATAAAAATCCATCAGAGTAGTTAGTAAAAGACAATCCGATCGAAACCCATCTCTTAAAATCCTTCCGTGAACCTGTAAACCACAAAAAACCGAACGGAACTTAATGCAAGATTTAACTACAAAAGAAAACGATATGGGGTCAGGTTTTAGACCCTCTTGTCTCATTTCTTTGAACAGAAAAAAGGCTTCTTTAGGTAAATTGCTGGAAGAGTAAGCTCTGATGAGAGTGTTGTAGTGAGAGGCGGCTGGGTTTTTTACTTGATGGAAGAAAAGGCGGGAATAGCGAAGATCACGGGAAGCAGAGGAACAAAGGGCGGATAGAAAGAGGAGGGAAATTTTGGGATTTTGGAGAAGGGAAGAACGGGTGAGGTGAGCCTGGATTTGAAGTAAACGGGGTTTGTGCGTGGTAGATTTTATGAGGGAAACTACGCTCTGTTGATGATGATGTTGTTGTGGGGTGGGTTTGAGTATTGGCGTTGGGTGTTGATTGTTGTTTTGACATGTTTCTTGGCAGGTTTCGGGAGTGAAATGCCGATGAATTGGGACGCTTGTGCTTGTGCTTGTGCTTGTGAAAGGAGAGATGGAGAGCTTAAGAGAGGGGACGATGTGCTGCTTTCTGTTGATCAATGCTGAAATTTGAGTCATTTTCAGGTTCGTTTCTTCTTTTGCTTTTTTCTTGTCTTTGAGCACATTATGATTTATGAGAGATTTGTGATATAATTTCGGTCCAATTATGTTCGTAGTCCTTGTCATATACATAAATTAAAATTTTAGTCTCTATACCTTGTTCAATTTTAATTCTATATTTTTAAATATTTGAAATTTCAATCTGGCACAAGATAAGAAAACAATGTGTTTAAATAATACTCCATAAGCTAATATAAGCTAAATCTACAAACTTATGCGCATGTACATATTAATAGTAACATTTGACATAGTGGTGAAGCCACCTTTTCATTAGAGTGTGACCGGTGACATAATGGTTAGGGTTTAAGAAATTTAGGGTACGGTCTATTTTTTAGGGTATAAAAAGTAAGGTTTAGAATTTAAGGTTAGGATTTGAAATTTAATTTTGTAGTGTTTTTTTAATGTTAGGACATAAGTAGGGACACCGAAAATAAAAGATTTTCCTGCATATAAATGTGTGTTTCTACTTTCTATGGAGTAAAAATCTCATGCCCCTAACCATGCATCCTTATATGCCCCATACTAAAAAAACACCTAAATATTAAGTTCTAAGCCCTAACCCTAATTTTCATATCCTAAACTCTAAACCCTAAAAAATACACCTTACCCCTAATTCTTTACACTCTAACTCTATGTATCAACCTTAAATTCCAAACCCTAAACCCGTTATTTTAAAGTGAAGACACTAACAAAAGCAGGATTAAGGGTAGACAATTTTCATCCGTTTCTATGTATATAACAAACAGGACAACGTAAGACAGAAAGATGAAAAGGATCAATATTCATAGCATCTTAATTTGTAGAGAAAACCGGCAAATTCAGAACATTAGAACATGATGTTGGTCGATGAGAAAGAGTCGGATAAAAGA
This sequence comes from Hibiscus tridactylites, assembly GCA_958450335.1. Classification (NCBI taxonomy): domain Eukaryota; kingdom Viridiplantae; phylum Streptophyta; class Magnoliopsida; order Malvales; family Malvaceae; genus Hibiscus; species Hibiscus tridactylites. The sequence goes on along the minus strand of OY288288.1, from coordinate 74,036,145 downwards.
GCTTTTATTTCTTCATCGTCTTCTTCTTCATTTCCCATGACATAAGGTAGGCTACTACTAGTACCAGAAGACGACATCAATGGCGGCGACTGCGACTGCTCCATCATCATCAGCTTCCTCTTCTTGTAATTCGCCTTGAAACACGCTTGTCTAAGCCTCTTTGTCTTGTCTTCCAACTCCATGTCCGGCATCATTTCCAACATCCTCCTCTCCCTCCCCAAAACCTCCATTGCTTCCCTCACCTTCCTTTCGCTTCCCTCCCCTTCCTCCGTCTGCAACACCTGCATATTCGTTTCATGTTCGTATTATTTACGTAAAAAAAATCGGACCAACAAAGAGAAAGTATATCAGTATATGTACCTGAATGTTCTTGATTAGGGTTTTGAGGCTCATAAGTTTCCGGTGCGGCCACCGACGGATTCCGAGCTCCCGGCACCTCTTCTTCAACAATGTCAGCCCTACGTTAAGCTCTTTGGCCGCTTGTGTTATGGGCATGTAAAAGTATTGGGAGATAACTTCCTTGGACAGTAGTTTAGTATTAGGGTTGCATTTCTTTTCCCTTTTATTACCTTTGTTTTCCTTCACTAATCCTTCGTCTCCACACTGATCTCCATTGTTAACCTTCAAAACCTTTCGATTTTCGGGTTCGAACAACGCTCCAAGTTCATTCCAAAACCCATTGCCATTTTCATATCCAAGAATCTGCTCCTTCTCTGCAAAGATGTTCACTAAAATTATATACATAATCCATGAGTTCGAGTCATAATTATATTTGAAGTCAAATCAGATCAAACCTACACATGGTTACTTAAGTCCGGATGTTCGGATCACGATTTGAACTCGAATATCTTATATCGAGCTCTCGAACTCACCTTGAGTTGGACTTTGTTCAATGTCCAAAGGAGCATAGAGACAGAAGTTGCTCATCAATGGAACATCAGCAGCATCGTAAAAGCTCTCTTGGATGGGAAACTCATCCAACGAATTATAAAACACACTCGCACTGAAAACAAAGCATGAAAGCATAAAGTTCTTGAGAAAATTGCAGTCATAAGAGCACGTTTTACGTGATAATCGCGATTGCAGACGTAACGGATACGAAAGTCGAAACTTACCCCGAATCTATTGGGAGATGGGGAGGGAAAAGTGAAGAAGATTCTCCTCGTTTAACCTCGTGAAGATCATCAGACTTAGACCAGCAGCCATTGAAGGAGCAGTGACTTCCCATTTTACTTTCCCAGAATGTGAGAGAAATTATATGGCTTTGGAAATGTGAAGAGCCGATATATATATATATATATATTTGTGGAAGATGGTGCGCCGCCGCCATGGATGGATATATAAAATTGGCCATGCATGCATCAACTTATTATAACCACCTTTTGCTTATTTAATACTTAGCCCTGTGTTTTGCTTGTGATATTAACTAGGTTAAGTATTGAATATATTATATATTAACTCAGTTTTTTTATTTCACATAGTAGTTTATATTTTACAAAAAATGATTAATATAGCTTTAACCCAATGATTCGGTTCATGAAAAAAAGAGATACGGTATTTAAAATATAAAAAAGTCTTGTTTTATTAATAAAATTTAAAATATTAGATTGATATTTGATGCACAAATGTTGTTCTATAAATAAAATAGATTTTTTTTCAAGGAAATTGGGTAAATTTTGAAATTAAAAAGGGAATTTTCAACTTGGTAAAAAGAAAAGTAACCGACAAGTAGTCTTTAAAGACTTATAATTATAAGGTTAGGTTAATAAAAAACGATTTTTCCCATTTAATTAGAAGAGTTAATCTTGTGTAACTGCAGATTAATGATTGTAATTGAAATAAAATTATGTGTTTAAATGTAACTCCCTGATGATAAAAGCTTATTTAAAGGTAAAGAAAATGCGTATGCATTGTGCGTCCATATAATTGGAATCATGATGCACATGATTAAAATTGATTGTGGGGTTTTAAACTAGATTACGATTAATTTTAAATAATAAACCTGTATTTTAAAAATAAGAATAAATACTAAAATTATGTATAATTTTTTTTATCACATGTGTATTGTGATATATAGACTGATTTTATATAAATATATACAAATTCTTTATCCCATTTTTATAAATTACGAAACTCATTATCACATTATGGACGAAACATCAGTTTGCACTTACATGTCATATACACAAATATTATTAAAATAAAAATAAAGAAATACATTTATTTTTTGAAATTTATATAATTGAACCAAAGTTAAAATTTGTTTCCAATTGAAATAAAATCAAAATTTAATGTGTACAATCACATAAAAACATTGGTGAAATTTAATGTTTAATTTATCCCTACAAAGCTGTATATAATAAAATTGAATGATAAAATTAACCTTAAATTATTACCAAATTATTTATAAAATATTATTTTTTTAATAATGGTATGACATTATCAAATTAGAACAGCATTAAAAAAAACAATTAAAATGTATTGACAAAATACATATTAAGGTACAAAAGTTAATAAATTCAAAACTATATTTTATCCCAAAATTTTAATATAAATTAAAAGGTTATTTCTCACAAGATTCAACAAAAAGCAGTCGCTCACTCGGTCATCAACGGATGGAAATCGCATGTTCTTTTATAATGCCTCTTTTTATGGCCCCACTTTAAAATAGTGAATTTAAAGTTTAGAATTTATGGTTTAAAGTTAGGGCTTAGGGAATTAAGGATAAGATGTATTTTTAGGGTGTAGAGTTTAGAGTTTAGGATGTAGAGATTAGGGTTAAGGTTTAAAATTTAATTTTTGAGTGATTTTTTAGTGTGGGGCATAGAAGGAGGCATGATTAAGGTCGTAAGGGTGTTCAAAAATATTCGATCCGATTCGATTGCTTCAATTATCCGTTGATCCAATCTAAAAATTTAGATATCTGATCCAATTTTTATTTTCGTATCAGATATCTAATCCGATTATAGATTTTTCAGATCAAATACAGATCACGATGTTTCAAGTTTCGAATTATCCAAAAACCCGAAAATCTAATTTTGTTAAATATTAATCTTGTTATATTTAACACTTTGATGCTTGTTATATTCAAAAATTTTAAAAATTGAATTTTTCATAGATGTAAATCTTGTTATATTTAGCAATTTGTTGTTTGTTATATTTGAAATTCTGAAATTTTCATAAATACGACCTTCAAATTCAAAAAAATAGTTGAATCAAATTATATTTTTAGATATCCGAATATCCGATCCGATTATCCGGTATCCGAAAAACCGAATATCCAATTTTTTCCGGATTGAATACGAATCACTATATTTCCGATTCGAAAAACCGAATATCCGAAAAAAATAGATCGAATCCAATCCGGTATTCGACAATAAATACCCCTAATTAGGGGAAAGGATTTTTACCCTTCTTCAACATAGGCTTTAAGGAAATTGCATTCAAAATAATGAGTTTACAACAAACATAGAGGCCCACGAACTTCTATAGTGTGGCCCAAAGAATATTGAATAAAAAAATATATAAACTAAGGTTTAATTAATACAAATATATCAATAATAAATTGCATCCCATATTCTCACAAGCATGAAGCATCATTGTACGTTACCGATGACCTTGTGCTTCTGTTGCGAGGTATATTAGTCCCCTTCTTATCCTCTGCAAACCAAAAATGGTGATTCAATCATTTATTAAAATGACATTTTACAATATCGAGCCTCGGTCCGACTCCTCGATTTTCTTAACGAATCTATGTCCTATGCATATATGGATATGGTCATGGAAGTATGACCCTCCACGTCGGACACATAGCTACCTTAGAATGCGACTGGAAAATCATACCTCTCCTGTGTCTCGGATTCGTAGCAGTTCCAATTTTTCTGAAGGTCTTCGATTCGACAGAGTAGCGAGCTGTGCAATGGTACGAGTTAGTGGCCATTATATTATTGAATTCGTACCAATAACTAAACCACCAACTAACGATTTATGGGAGAAAAGAACCGTACCCAGAAACTGAAGCGCTCGGGGTCTCGAGTATTAGGCATCACTGCTTCAACGTTATAGAGCATCTCGAGCCTTCTTCGATCTGTGCAGAAGTTGGGAACTGTATTAGAACGCCATAAAGAAAGCAGTAACGCCACACATTATATGTTGTTTAACTGTTTCTAGCAATTTAAATCAAATTGCAGTGGAAAAGATATATATATTTTAACGATAGCGAGCTCGTTTAAGAAAATTCGAGACCATAAAATAACCATTCACTGTATATCTTAGCAAACTTCAGCTGCTGAAACAACATGCATCATGGAAAATTCAGCTGGAAGAGAGATTACACGGTAAAAACATCACGAAATAAAAACCTATTAAACCACAAAAAGATCAGGGAAAATGAGAAGTCGTAGCAACATAAAAACCCTAAAGGCCTAAACCATAAAAGTGATCGGACATGTCAGTTTTTGCTATCTTAGTACATGGTAAGATAGAACCATATCAGTCTGCCTCGAGAAAATGTAGTGAAACGAGACTAGCTCAATTTATTAGAACTTTTTCTTAAGATGAATCGATATTAGAAAAGTACTAACAGAATATGATTTTTTATTTATTTTCAAAGTATCCGACTTAAGAGTCTTACCCCGCGTTGCTTCTTTTGCCGTACTTAGCCATGACTGAGCATATGCTGCTGCATTATTTGTCGACTCCTGCAACTGTAAGTATCAAAGGCATTATTACACTAAGTTGCTTAGACTCCTCATTTTCCATGAAGTACTCGTGTCTGACACTTGCACCCGAGTTCGAGTAACTTAGTTATTACATAAAATAACTAGTTGTATTTCTATCCTCAAAGAAAATAAATTAATAAGGAAACATGATGCATGTTGGAAACAACAAAAATGATAAGTCATACATCTTCTCTTTCTCTAGCATCTCTTGGGGGTACATCTTGTACCCACTCGACCTCCGCCATTCGATATCTGCAAACATTACAAAAGTATGAAGTCCCACAACAAAATCTCGTAGGGGCATGAATAACTGGAACTGTGAGTAAAAGCATAAGATATACATGATCCGATCATGAGAAAACTAACCCATCTTGGTCCCAAGATCTGAGGATGCGAAATCTCCGGCGACTTTCAATCTGCATTTGGTATAAACAATTAAATATATGATATTTTTCTCCAGAATTAAATATAAACATTATGTGTCCAACACTAGGGGGGAGAGGCTTTCTCGAGTAGTTTCTTGATACCAGCTTACAGATTTAGCTGAATAAACATAGAAAGATGCAAATGATATTATTGTAAAAGAGTTCTCTAGTAGCTTCTTGATATTATTGTATCAACCTTCGGATCAGAAAACGCACCAATTTCTTTCTGTTTCTCATATAAAGAAAAGCTTAATCATGTACTCATATACTTAAACATACGCTCGTAAGTAGTAATGCATTAGAAAACATGAAAGTTCAGTTCTAGAAGACAAACCACTGAATGTAGGTTAAAGACCACTAGTTGCAAACAAACAACAAGCATCTAGACTTGCATAAATTTCTAAAGCCGGGGCAGTATACAAAAACTCCACTCATTTCATCGGTGAATATGTCCATATATAGTAAAATCAAAATATAGTCTACAGATGAGTGAGATCTAATAACCAGGTTAAGAACCTCCAAAATAGAAGCAATCATAATCATTTTACCCTTTGGAAGGGTTATTCTTACACGTGCTACAGAACTCTGGTTCCCGTGAAAAGACAAAATGAAGCTTAGCTCTCCAAAACCATCTAATTGTTATACATTAAACAAAAGTAAAGTGGTGTGGAAATAGCTTTCACTAGAAATGAATAGCCTTGTCGAAGTTGTATGAATAAATACTCTCTTGATAATAGAGAAAAGAGATGAACATTATTAGTATGGAAAAGCATAGAGTAAAAACAGAAAGATTTCGTTTTTCAAAATTCAACTCGACTTGAACTACAAGCTAGTAAGAGGCAACTACATGAATGAGCTTGTGCAGTTCATTTGATTCGAAGCCATACTCTCCTTTAGATGCATGAAGATTAATACTTCCATTATTTGTTCATCTATATATTATTTGCCCGCCATGAAAGCTCAATAAGCAACTCTTCTTTGGGTTCAAACAATAAGCCTTTATTTCAAGACTTCCTACTCAACATATCTCATGTTGTGCGCAACTTAAAACCCCATCTATGACCAAGCTGCAGTTTATTGTTTAATTTAAGGAACAATTAATCTTATCTTATTTTGTTTCTAAAATATGTTCTTTAACAGACTTTGTGATGGAAGAATTGTAAATAAATAAAAGCTAGCTTTGCAACTTTAGTGCATAAAACACAAAAATCTTATTGAAGGAAAGGCAAAGGAAAGTTGATAATGTTCACCTCTAGAACAAAGCGTCCATCAGGAAGTGGCTCACATCTACATATTTAGAGCACATGACAAGATCATAAGGTTAAAACACATAAAAAAATGAGCTATGGTGCAATGCTTTTGGATTAAAGAAAGGTTTACAAGCCACCTACTCAGTGATCTCCACTTCACAAGCAAAATCAGCAACGGAATCAGTAGCGGGATCACGGATGACCTACATTAATAACGAACCCAAAACTAAAATAGTGAGGGCCATTCAACATACTTTGACAAAAGGAAGAAGAAAGAACCAGTGAAAATAAGGCCCACCATTCCCATCCTATGATTCCCTTCCATTATTCTCCTCACCTGTTTTCAAGCAAATAAACTAAATCCTCGTGATCAGGGGCAAAAAATATGCATGTAGAAGTAGGCTTTAAAAGTAAGATGAACAAGTCAGACTGATGTCAATTGCCAAAACAGGCTAACAATATGCTTTTCCACATTCCAAATCCAGAAGCAACACACTTCAGACGCGGGAAGTAATCAGCTTGAACATATGATATACAAAATGTAAGACCATGTGACTAACAATTGTAACCTATAGTTCAGCTATCAAAATAGAAGGATTGCTTGCCTAATAAAATAAATAAATAACAACCATAAAAGAGAAAAACTTTGATACACATTCTTGTCAAATTTAGGGTTTAGGGTCTTAGGGTTGGATTTAGATTTTAAAGAAGGGTTGTGTATTTTTTTACACATATTGTGTATCAAAATATAACTCATCATAAAGAAAAACCAATTAATTAGTCATTAAGGAACCACTACCAGATTGACCAGGGACCCTTGTCAATTAAGATTAAAAAAAATTCTTACAGAAGAATTGGTCTAAGAGGCTACACTCAGAAACTTTTATTTCTATAAAATTGGCAGGATATGTTGAAGAAAGAGGGAATCATAGTGTCATATATACAGGAATTCGTGACAGCTTGCCAACTCAACCAACTTGAATTTAGAACAAAGGCAACTCTGCCAACAAGCTCATAAGCATAGTAAGAAGCTAGGAAATTGTGCAATGGTAACAACTATGAATGGGAAAAAACAACAATACACCCAATTGTCTGACTTTATCATGATATACAACAGAATTTAGATTAGAGAATTTACGAAATTCACCATAAGTCTGTAGCGGGGTTCAAATATGTGGAGTGGAAACTTCTGACAGGGAGTGACAACATCCATGACAAAAAGAGGTATTGTATCGTTACCAAGATGGATCAGACTGTCATGCTCTGACCTCCTTTCATCATATTCTTCAGGGAAGTTCTTTTGTATGATGTTGTTTAGCGTTACACTATCGAACAAGTAATATTATTAAAAATAGTAAAAAGAACAGAAATCCATGAAAAAAGAAGTATTAAGACTTTCAAAGAAGAAAATAACAAATTAACACTTAGCAGAATGTAAAAAGTTTAGATAGAAGACAATTCCCAAGTTCAGTTATCATAAACCACAGTCTACATGTGGATATGCCAAGTTCTTTATGTACCAACAGGTCTTCATATACTAATCGTATCAACTGAGGGCATAAGATTCAAAACTTCTATCATTGTGCTCCAAAAGTACAACAGGAATAACAATCTACAAGTTCAGCTGCAGTCTACTGTATCTACAACTACAATGTAGAAGAAACGGATAGTTGCTTCTCAACTAATCACATGAGCTAGTTCAAACAGCTGAGGTTCAAGACCATGATTTCTTCCCATTTTCCTAACAAAAGTACTTCAACTGATAACCACGGATGAGAAGCTTACCTTATTGCACATGTTCTAGGACTAATGAAAAGCACTGTTCGGCACAATGGACATTTGTTGCCTATCATTTCAATACAAGATCAGTTCATAGTATGGTGATAAAAAGCACAATAAGAATTGGAATCAACAACCACAAATACTCACTGCGATCCATTGTCTGAAACAAACATGAGCGACAAAAAGAATGCCCGCAAGGTGTTGTTATGGGTTCATATAGTAACTTCAGACAAAGTGTGCAATCAAAATCATCAGTACGTTCAGGCCCCTCGTGGCCTCTAGTCCGCACCGAGCTGGAAGGCCTACTCTCCAAACTCCGAAGAGCAGCCCGGAGAATGGCACTATTTATTACCAGAAGAAAAGGATCATTCGGATCAGGACAGAAACTACAATTTTCAATATTCGTTAAAACAAAATAAAACATAAACTACCTGAAAGGATCAATTTGAAGACCAGCAAGAATAATATCCCATGCTACCTCATATCTTTCCAACTGCATGGTCAAAACAATACAAATGCTTGATAAGACCAATATGGCATACACGTGAGAATGTAAATGTGCATGCTAAGCACAATAATCGTACATTGAGAGGCCCAAAAGACTTTTTGCTAGGGAGTTTTGGACAACTTTGGATGTGCATGTGTTAAATACAGGGTCAAAACAAAACAATGGAGAAACCAGACGGCATAGACTATACATGTTCCTGTGCATTTGTTGTCAAGCATAACTAGATATATACCCATAGGAATTTTAGCTTGGATCCATTTATATCATTCTTGATAAAGAAAAGCGGGGAAGAAGCAATAGAACAATCCATCACTTACCAAAATTAGAGCATTGGCCTTTAAGATATAGGATCTTACTTCATTATTTTGCAAGCTCATTAACCTCTCAGCATCTTTAAGAGCAAGCTGAAATAATGGTCATAAAGTTTTATTCTTACAGAAAGTCTGTAACAGAGATAAATAAAACAGAATGTTCTGAAAAATTTAAGGATTAAAGCAACAGGCATACTTCAGCAAGTGTCGTCATATCCAGCCCACTCAATGGTCTATATTCAGAAGCTGTTGATGATCTACGTTTCAGAAATTGACTAATCCTGCATAAGAATTGCCACAAATTCTCCAGCATAACCAACAGGTAGTACAGAACTTCAAAGAATTCGAAATGAACATGTGAATGAAGGAAGAAGTATGCACATACATATTGTATATATGTTGTATTTATTTATGCACATATCTCTACAAAACAATGACAACTAACATTGACAGAACCTAACCTCATGTAGGCTGCACTTCTATTGCCAAGAATAACAGGATCACCAGATTTTATGTTATTGGCCCTCGAGTAATTGTTGATAGCCTGAATGAAAATCACTATTTATCAGCAAAGGAACGATACAATAGAAACATGTAACTAAAAATATAATTCTTATGAAAATTTTAGCCTTGTTGTTTCAGTCATCATAAGAAACAGACATATAAGAAGTGGCAAAACGACAGTGAGCATACTTTATAAGGGAAAACTCAGGATGTCATATGCAGAAATACTTGCACATCTTAACCAATTCATGATGATGAGACTCAAGATGCCTAATATATATACATACATGTGTGTGTACTTCAGAAATGTGAGGCATCCAGCAGAAGAGATACACGCAAGTATACCTACATTCAATGATTGTAGCCAAAGACTTGAGCAAACAGACATGGATAAGCCAGGTGAGTAACAAAACATGTGAAGTGTGGAGTTACCTTAAAAGGAAAACTCAAGAAAAAAACTTGTTCGCTTTTCTTCCTAACCTAAGAATCTAACATTAAGAAAAGCCTGACCATGATCACCACATTAAAGAACAATATGTTTCTGATACACCACAGGTAAGATTAATGCTACATACTATAGACCTAAAGATGTGGTTTTTCTAACATTTTATACATACAATCTAGCATTTTAAGGCCACGTACGAACCATTGACCTCTTTTCTTTTCTTTTCCTTTCCGTTTTAATTACCCAACAACTACTTCAACACCACACCATCCTTGCCCTAGATATGTATGAATCAGAGTTTTAACACAACATTTTGCAGAACCCAATTCCAATTCATTATAATAATTCATCAAAAAAATAATATTAGGGCATTTATCATGCATGAACGTCTATAGCATCCATCTAATTAAATTCTTCAAACATTTGGGTCAGCATTTCCATTTTTAAGAACCAAATAGATAAAAGTAATTTAGTAGTTATATCTGATAGTATAAAATGCAAGGAAACTCACAGCAGGAAAATATCATGCCAGAGGAAACTAGTTATATTAAACCATAAACAAAATGAAAGAAACCAATCAAAATTAAAGAACCATTATGATAGGAAGATTTTAACCTCCTCAAAATGATTCTCTCGGAATGCTCGGTTTCCATTCTCCATAAGATCATAAACGTGACTATATCTGTCCCATGGCAATGATCCTGCTCCTCCATTTGCCTACACTTCAACCAGTGTTCATTAAATTCCAAAATATTGCTGTAAAAAAGTATCCGCAGCAAAGATGCACAATAACTATAGTAGATTTCCATATATGATGTATTGCTAAAAAAACACAGATGAACTAAAACCCTAATTATGCCAACCAAAGACTAACTATAGAGAGACGAGTCATTGCTTTTTTTAAGTTTTTTGGTCATAGATCTCAGTCATCAGATTCAAAGCTATCAAAATCAATATAGATCAGCTATTTCATTTTTATTTATTTTGATCAAAATTTAATGTGCTAATAATGTTAAGACAATTTCCAATAAAACATATCACACTCAGAGAAGCAATGAAATTTGAATTATTTGAGTAAACTTAAATATATAATTGGACCTTTCTTATCAACTTAAATTTTTTGGATAATTGTTTACCCAAGTTAACATGGTACCAAAGCTCTCAAGTTAGAACCCAGACACCAGTTAGGCTATGTGTTACTACTCCAATCCTTCTTCAGCTTGCATCTTTGGTCTACACTTAGGTTCGCATGAAAGCTTATTAATCATTCATTTGGCTTGCAGGTGAAGGGACATGTTCCCCTTTTGATGATTTGGTTATCCAATTTAACAGTTTCCTAGAAATTCTCAGCAACCAATCGGATAGTGAAGGATAAAACAAATAAAGATGGCATTTTCTGTCCCACATTGTTGCCAACTACCAAACAATTCTAAGAAAATCACAATTAAAAGAAAACAAATTTGAAGGAGTAAACGAAAACAGAATGAATACAGCTGTTTGCTCTTCAAGAAAATGCAGGAAACTGGGGGAAATTTATCTCAACTAAGAAAAATAGCAGAACAGAAACTATTATTCTTATTTTTTTCTTAACCATCAAAAAGATAACTTGGCTAAATACTAAGATTTTAGGCAGGCACTTTTTATCCAAATAGAAACAGTAAATAAAAATTCATATTCTTAATTCTCTCAAATAGGAACGAAACTTTCCGGATAAAGCAAAATAAAAGCTAACATATTAAAAAAAACTAAAAATACATGCTCGTTATTCCATTTTCCTACATTTTCTCATCATCCAAACAGTCCTCAGAAGTCAGAAGTACAAGGAGAAGTACTCACCCATACGTAGTCTTCCACGTCATCAATTCCTTCTAAGACGATTCCCGAAGACGACGACGCCGATTCATCAGACATTGCCGCTAAAAAAACTCCCAAAAAATACTAAAAATCGGAGATGATGAAAAGTAGAATAAAATACGTAAGATTCAGCTGGGGAAAACTGAAATCGAAACGAAGAAGCTGAAAAGAAAATTCGAAGCAATCGCGTGTAGTTCCGGACCAGATTCCTCTACGTGTCCATTTTTCTACTCGATTTCCAGTCTTCCATTACAAGAATTTAATTAAAATTAAAATGACAATTTTTTTTAAAAGATTTTTGAGACTGAGAGCTATGCTGGCTGTTGCTGGCAACTCAATTACTCAACCCCATTTCTTTTTATTATTTTTATTTTTATTAATTTTTTACAGTGTTTTTTTTTTCCTGTAAAGGAAGTTTCTTCTCGGGTGAGGCCGGCTTTCCAAAATTTCAACTCTAAACTTATGAAATGTGATAGCGTGAACATTTAGTCCCTGAACGTTACAACATTTTATAATTTGATCATTGAATTTTTGTGTTCGTATTAGTTTTGAAACTTGACAATTATTTTCAATTTTTTATTCGAGTAGGCTCCCACTTTTTGTCATTGTTTCTCTATAAATATTCGGACCAGTCTAAATTAAGTTTTGGATCATAATTTTAATATTTTTGATTAAGTATAGAGATAATTACGTCTTTAAGGGTAATGTTAGATCCGAATTTAAACAAGATGAGACAACATATGTATTCTTGATTATTCAGTTAATTAATGTATCTCAACATTTTATAATATTTAATTTAAATTAATTAATAAAAATAGATGTAAGTAATTATAAAAAATCATACGTGTCACCTAATTTCGTATAAAGTTTTGGCGAGGAATAAGTGGTTTGTGAGGGATGAGTTGTGTTGCCGTACTAATTTTGCCACGTTCTATAATTGATGTCCACAAAAGAATGGATTAGATTGGGATTTTTTATATAATTAACTTGTGTTTTTCACTTTTTTATCAAATATTAGATTTAACTTAGTAGTAATATGCACAAACCAACTTGCCTCAGTGGTTAAGGGAACGGTTGTTGTTTTTAGAGATCATGGATTCGAGCACCAACAGTTGCAGCAGGGTGATTGAGAATATATTCAGAACAATATTATTTTGTAATCACCTTAGTTTTAAAAAAACTTAGTAGTAATATTCTCTATTAAACACTTAATTGCTATTGGGTTCAAATCCCTCTTTAATATTCTCTATATTGTCATACACTATATAGATATGGCAATAAATTGGTAAAATTTGGAGAATAATATAAATAATCCTTAATATTTAGAATAAGGGATGTTGGTGATATTTGGGATCTACGACAGCTTCTGCAGTATCGGTGGAAGACGCCACCAGCAGGCTGCAAGTATCGTTCTATTATTTTTTTAAGGTTTAATCTTCCACCTAGGTTGCCGTGTGCAGGTGGCGTCCTCCACCAACACTGTAAAAACTGTAGTAAATCCCCAAATATCCCCCAACATACTTTATATTTCAAATATTATGGACCATTTAGATTATTCTCCCAAATTTGCCCAACAAATCAATTAAAAGGATATCCCTACTAATTTGGATTCCTAGTCACTCTTTTGAATTTGTCTTCAAGTATTTAGGATGAACCACTTTTGGCCCGCATCATTCGATGACAGTTTATGCGTCGGCCTTGGCATCATTGGCGGCCTATGGATTCACAGTACGGACAATGCTTTCACAACTTACTATATATATATTTTTTTTATTGATACTATATATTTAAACATGAAGACAAACATAAAAAAAATATTATATATATACCCCTAAAGTTGCTCATTTGTCTCATTTTGGTACTTCGATAAAAAAATCTCTCATTATTTTGGTTTAAGTACTAGTTTTTGACACATTAGCCCGACTAATCCATATCAGGTTTTGTAGAGGCTCGTTATTGGGACGATCCTCCAACTTAGTTTTCTTAATTCACAACACAAGAATTCAAACTCTTGACCTTGTTTAAGGAACTCAGCGCCTCATATTTTTAGACCAACTTGTTGTTGATAAAAATTCTATCATTTAAATACCTAATGTTACAAATCTCTGTTACCATTAGTCCATTATATCCCTCCTTTAAAACAATGTGTCCCAAAAAAGTAGAGTTATTTTGTTAAAAATTCAAAAATCTCATTTTTTTTATAAAAATAGAAATATTTATTTTTAGAAATTACAATTTAAATAAAATTCCATTTTTTTATTATTTTTTAGTATTTGTAATGTGATGTTTTTTTTATCATGGCATTTATGAAGTTTACATTGAACTAATAGTAATCCCAATTTGCAAGTTCATCTACTAAAGTGATAAACAAAATTCTTAAAGTACCAAAAATGAGAAAATGTATAATTTTAAGAGCTAAATATGTGTTTAATCCAATGATTATTTCAATATAATATAAAGAATAATGTGAACATAAGAAGGTTTTGAAATTAAAATCTAATAAACATTAAATCCAAATTACTCTTTTTGAATTTGTCTTGAAGTAATTGGAATGGAGTCAATGGACCACTTTTGACTCGCATGACATCAAAGATGGCAGTTTCTCCATCGGCCTCAGCATCATTGGCGGCCCATAAATTAACAGTACAGACAATGCACCGCATCTTAGTGTATTGCAGTCGCGCTTTAGCCGGGACAAAGTCAGAAATTAAAATTAAGGGTAAAATATAATTAATCGTGAAATTAAAAGAGACAAAATTTAAATAATTTGAAAAATAACCTCGAAAAGATTAAGTTTTATTGTATTTTTAATTAAAAAAAAGTTTGGGGGCATAGCGCCCTCAAGCATGGTAATAGTTTTGTCACAGCGTCTTAGTGTATAGCGCCCTCGAATTGAATTAAATCGAATTTGTCTGAATGACATAAAATGTCGCTTTTGAGGAACTCGAATCGAGTTTTGAGTTACGATTTTTGTCTCGATGGCGGGATATGTCTGGCTCTCACCCTCTGGTATTGGTGCATAATCCTTCAGGATATGTCTCCCATTACAGCTTATATGCAGAATGGTTACGATCAGGGATTCAAACAACTAGTGCAGTCCGATGTTACGGTTGTTATTTTGTCACTTCGGCTCTTTTCGCTGTCCACGATCATATCGATTAACCGTTATATCATTTGTTACATCTGAAATCATTAGATGTAATGTGATCGGAAATGTACCTTCAATCACAAGTAATTAAGGTCGGTGATAGTTCATCTAGCATTTTAAAACAAATTTTGTAGCAGTCATGGCCGGCGCTTCTCGCTGTGATCGAGCGATTTCTTTTCAGCTTCTGCCGATTGTTTAGCATTTTTTGGGTTTTGGGTTCGACTCTCTAACATTACTTTAATACATAGGATCTTAACCCATTTTCTTAGAGGGGATGCCTGTGGGATTGCAATGCAGGAAAAGACCAAATATAATCATGAAAAATATTTTATGCCTGTGGGATCTTAACCCATTTTCTTACAGGAGAATTCAATTCCTTGTAATATAATCATGAAAAATATTTTATGTAGTTGTGGAAAAAATAATCGCAAATGCCTTGTTTAGGGTTTATGAATTGTTGTTAGAATTTGTTAGACAAACAATTAGTGATTAGTTGACAAATTCCTAATTAGTTGTATTTTGGTTATTGAATTTGTTAAGCAGTTGAGGTTTGATGAGTTGTATTTGGTTAGGCACTTAGGCTCAATATTGGACTATAAAAGTCAATTAATTGTAATAGGCTAAGGCACCTTTGGATACAATTCAAATAATAATAAGATCAGTTTCCTCTCTATTCTCTCGCCGTTCATCTCTTCTCCACTCTTACCACCGTTCACTATTCCGGCAACCATGTCGCCATTCTCACATGGTATCATTCGCCGTTGAAGATCCTGGTAATCTTCCGCCGTCATCGTTCAGATTTTCTTTGCTGTTTCACGTGTTGCTTCTGTTATTTCAGTTTCCGACTTTTAGATCTGAGGTTAGTCTTCCGTTTTCTTGCTCCGGCGCTGATCTAGTTCAGATCTTAGTGCTGTTTGTCTTCCGATCTGGCGCTGGTTGTTCGTCTTTCGATTTTGCTCGTTTTTCAAGACCAAAGATCTGATTTCCCAATCAACCAGTAACACTATATTTACCCTCAACCCTAAATCATCTCATCGTCGATACATTATCATTTCTTGTTTTACTTCCATCACCTCCGCCTGCTGTGTTCCCTCCGTCCGCCGCTTGCGCCGCCTTCTTTGCCGCCTTTTCTTGCAAGGCCTTTGCATCTCTTTCACGGCGTTGTTTAGGGGTTAAACTATCGTCCTTGGTTTTTTTTTCCTTTGTCGCCTGCTCTGGCTTGGGCTCTTTCTCAATCTTTCTCTCTCTGGTTACCGCGAGTCATGGTTGATTTTTCGAAGAGCGAACACCGATCGCGTATCAGAAATCTTGAGATTTTTGGTGGAGAAGTTTGTTTGGGTTCTATGAGTTTCGACCTTGCTGGACTTGAATATTATGCCAAGTACAAGACCCTAATCTATCTTGTTGGCTCTGCATCTGCTGAGGTGATTGCTGATGTTGTGCTCTGCCCTTTTGAGGCTGTCAAGGTTCGGGTTCTAACCCAGCCAGGTTTTGCTAGGGGTATGTCAAATGGTTTTCCCAAGTTCATCAAATCTGAAGGTGTTTCTGGATTGTACAAGGGTATTGTTCCTCTTTGGGGCCGCCAGATTCCATATACCATGATGAAGTTTGCTTCTTTTGAAACCATTGTTGAGATGATTACGTATGGTATTCCCACGCCTAAGGACCAATGTAGCAAATCTAACACCAAGCTGCAAAGCTTTGCTTCATTTGAGTTTGTTCGACTGGTGAGATCTAAACTTTTTATTTGTGCAATCTGATCTGTGCAATCCTGATTAGTATTTTTTAGTTTGCTGAAAACACTACATTGGTTTTGTTGAATGGAGTTAGCATACAAAAATATTGATCTTATACTTGAGGAAGTCATTTGGCGTACTGTTTTGTTTGGTGTTAGTTGTTGGACTTCATTGAGTTGCTATCTGCATTGTGATCTTGCGTTGCTTTCTAGTTTGGTGATTTGTTGCCTATTGTTATAGTGCTACTGGTGTGTCTCCTATTGCTGACAGTTCTGCTCCGAGGATTGTGGTGTTTTTCTCCTAATTGCTTGTCCCACCTCAACATGAATTGCTCACTTGAATTTTGAGTCTTCAATTGATGCTGGAAGTTGTTGTCACTTTGCTAATGTTTGGATATGCAAGTTCTGAAGGTTATATAGCTGGTGGTGATTGGTTTTATGCTCATTATTGAATGCTGGTTACTATTGTTAAGGAGATCATGGACCATGATGCTAGGAGTTTCATTATCTCCCCTTTTGTTGACAAGGGTAATCGAAACTTTGAATGCTGGTTATTGACAGTCTTCATTATTGTTGATTATTGAATGTTGATGATAGTTTGAATGTTAGTGAAAGCTGGTTAAAGTTGGTTATAGAGTTGTGATGTTGGATGTTGTGTGGACGAAGAAGGTGAAGAATAACAAATTGTATGATGGACCGTCGAAGATGGAAAGAAAGAAAGAAAGTTGAAGAAAGTTTCTCTCTACCAGTACAATGAAAAAAAATTGATATACACTGTTGAGCAGTTGTTCAAGTAAAGCTAAATTAGACAGTTGAATTTTTTTTTCGGGTACCAACTCACCTGCTAATGATGTTGTGCATGGTGCAGAAGAAAGAGAGTAAGAAAAGATGAAGAATGTTGAAGAAAGACCAACTCGCCAACTCCCTGAACCAACTCACTAAATTAGCACATGGACTCACCTCCAACTCAATAAAGAAGATTGGAGAAAATCAGAAGAAGGAAAAAGTAGGGTGAATGTTAGACAAACAATTAGTGATTAGTTGACAAATTCCTAATTAGTTGTATTTTGGTTATTGAATTTGTTAAGCAGTTGAGGTTTGATGAGTTGTATTTGGTTAGGCACTTAGGCTCAATATTGGACTATAAAAGTCAATTAATTGTAATAGGCTAAGGCACCTTTGGATACAATTCAAATAATAATAAGATCAATTTCCTCTCTATTCTCTCGCCGTTCATCTCTTCTCCACTCTTACCACCGTTCACTATTCCGGCAACCATGTCGCCATTCTCACAGAATTTAGGGTTTATAGGTCTTTAACTTAAATCTCTTAACCCCATTAAATATCTAAATCCTAAAACTAAGGTGTTTGTAAAAACCTTTTATTTTTACCGCATGTGTATGATATAATTGCCCGTAATCATTTTTTTCTTTCATGAAGACTAAGATTTTTTATTTATTTTTTGACAGTAACTCATCGAATAGAAGATGTATAGGTTCAGTGGCGGAACCATAAATATATTTGAGGGTGAGGGCACAAGTCATAATATTATAAAAAAATTAATGACTAATTTATAACAATTACGAATTTGAAGACAAATGTATGAACTTTGAAAAGTTTAAAGTGAGCACGGACCCATCATGCATTACATTTGGATCCACCATTGTATATGTTGTTAGGGTAAAAAGGAATTAGATTATGGGTTTTCGTATTGTAATTTGTAATTGTAACATAGTTTTTTTTTTATAACGTGAATGCTTGTTTTACGGTACATGTTTGGGGTGTGAGGATGTCATTTCCAATAATGTCATTTTTAAGGTTTAAACTCGTTTCCTGTCATTTGAAGGGCAATGTACTTTATCAATACACTCAACACTTGTTGATTATAACATAGTTTTTTCTATAAGCATTAATATATGATTTATTAGACCGTTAATACTAATTGAGTATTGCAAATGATTATCATGGATCAACCATTCAATTCCTAAATGTTAGGATTTAGCATCTTATT
The DNA here is from genome assembly GCA_958450335.1 of Hibiscus tridactylites. Taxonomy (NCBI): domain Eukaryota; kingdom Viridiplantae; phylum Streptophyta; class Magnoliopsida; order Malvales; family Malvaceae; genus Hibiscus; species Hibiscus tridactylites. Next base: position 74,017,451 of record OY288288.1, on the reverse strand, counting down.
TGTTAAATTAAGTGATAGTTGGTAAATTCAATTCTTAACGGGGATGGATCAGCTGTTGTTGGAGGCGTAATAAGAGATGACCAAAGTAAACTAATTGGTGTTTTGGTTTTACAAAATTCCTTGGTAGGTGTTTGGTCTTAGTCGCTGAATTGTGGGATGTTATACGTTCCTTCACGCGTGGGTTATGAGTTTTAGACGTATTGAACTGAAGTCGGATAATTTGAAAGTGGTTCATATCCTTAATAAGGATCATTTGGCCCTTGCGGGAAGTGTTCTTGTTGCATCGATCTTTGAGTTATTGGATCGGTGTTGGGATATCGTTATCCGTCATATTCTTCGGAGCTAAAATAGAGTTGTGGATAAGTTAGCGGGTTTGAGCCGAGGTGGATCAACGGGGGTCATTACTTTCATGCATCCTCCTCCTGCTGTGGTGATTATAGGTGAACCAGGATCACAATGTTTCGGACCTATCCCAAATGGTCACCAACTCCATCGACTGCACATGATGCTTCTTGATTCGATGCTTGTTTGCAAGGAGGTTTACTTTTTGGTGCGTGAGTTTTATGGCCTTGTTTCGGCTTTGTTCTTTTGGTAAATTTGTCGAGTATAACTCGAATTGATTTCTGTAAATATTACTATAAGGTACTATTTTTCTTCATTTAGGGTTAAAATTTTTTTTAATGAAGCATGTGCTAGTATCTTTTTCCTATAAAATATTTTTTAAACATGAAAAATTTTAACGAATAGTTTTTTCATGTCATATTTCACAATTTATTTCTTTAGTTCTTATAACAAAATTGTCTAGCGTTATGGAACATTTTAAACTAAAAAATAAATAATTTTTCTGAAATCAATATTTTGAAATATAAATGACAATATATCAAAAAATTTGTAATTACTTAATAGATTGACGGCGGAAACTTCTAAATTCTAATCCCTAAATTATATTCATAATCATTAAATTATGATATCATGTGAGAAAGGGGTCATAGTGGCCAGAGAAATGATGGACGGTGGTGGTTCTGTGTGTAAGGAAGATAAACCGTGAATGAATTTAGGATATTAGAAAATACAGAGAAATGAGAAAATGAAAATTTTATTAAAGATGAAACGGTAGCGGCAATTGACGATCTCAGATGAAAAGAGTTGACCGAGTGAACCAGCATCAGGATTTATCCGATCTGAGATCTGAGGTATAACAAAAACGATCAAACATTGAAGTGCATGAGATTTTTGATCCAAGAACGACATGAACCATATCCAATTATTTGTGAGCAACGGGAGAAAAAACGTTTGTAGGATCGTCGACGACAACGAAAGAGAATCGGCGTCAAAGATTTTGTAGATCTAAAAAAATAACGTGCATCTGAAAAGTCGATTAATCGATCTGATTTAGATCTGAGATGGTAGCAATGGCGACGACATTTACAGGTTTTGCAATTGGTACATTGCCGGTGAGATACCTTGGGATACCTTTGGTAACTAGAAAGCTTTCCATTCATGATTGTTTTGTTCTTGTGAAAAAGGTGAAGGCTAAGTTGGATCAATGGTCGAGTAAAAGACTTAACTATGCTGAAAGATTACAACTTGTTCGGACAGTCTTATTCAGCATGGTTAACTACTGGTGCAGGCAAGTCCTTTTCGCCAAAAGTGTAATTCTGAAAGTGAAATAACTATGCAGCAAGTTCCTTTGGAAAGGAAGGAACGTTTCAACACAAGGGGCTCGGGTTAGCTGGCAGAATGTTTGTTTGCCCAAAAATGAGGGGGGGGGGGACTTGGTGTCAATGACCTACAGACTTGGAACAAAGTGTGCTTTATTCAATTGATGCAAAAAAAAATCTTAGTACTGACTCACTGTAAATAGCTGAGTGAGGGAGTATATTTTTCGAGGGGCTGATTTCTGGCAAATAGAATGCAAGCATCATTTTAGTTGGTGTATGAGAATGAGGCTCAAGCTTCTGGATATTACTCAACCTCTTATCTCACTTGGGACTGCTTCAACAATAAGATCTATTTGGGCTGAAATTCGAGTGGTAGCTTCACATGTTACGTGGCATGAGTTAGTTTAGTTTTTCAATCATATTCCTAAACATGCATTCATAGCATGGTTGGTTGTAACCCCCTCGTCCCAGTTTGGCCGGATGACCGGTCCGAGTAGGCCACACGGGGAAAACCGAAGCGAAACCCGTTAGGGTTCCCCCTCGGTTAGCAACCCTATTTTTTTTCTTTAACTTAATCTTTTCTAAAAGTTCATTTAAATCCTATGTGATCAAACATCGGAATAAGAATACATGAGACAAACATTCGAATCTAAAACAACATTTAAACAGCCCAATTTTAATCTTTTAAGCAAGACGTTTCGAAACACTCTTGAGGCGTATCGAAACGCCTTGACTAGGTCAACTGCCCCAGAGCCTATACAAGGGGCCGTATCGAAACGGTGGTCAACCGTTCCGAAACGCTCACGACGGTCAACTTCTCGTGGTCAACGAGTAGACCTAGCTAGTCTTTCAAGAGTCATGTATGACATCTCACATCATATCAAGCTCGAACATCAATAACATAATCATATATTAACATCATATATCGCAATCATATGAACAAGTTTAATTGGCCACTATTAGTTACCCGGATGTGCGGATTTAATCTCAACAATCATTTTACCTCGGTGGGATTACACTCATCAGCGGGCCTTGCATGAGCGGGATTCCACTCATCACCACATGCTCTACGGATGGGATTCCACTCATCATCCCGTAGAATATATAATAGCTTTCGGTGGAATATTACATCACCGTACTCCTCCTTGATGACTTAACGTCATCAAGGCCACGTACGTTTTGACTCAATTTGTGTGCACACTAATCCTAATGATCGATCATTTACACCCGGTAAATTAATTAGTGCCAATTTTCATTCACCACATCACATATCCATCAACCACATCTCATGCTCATCACATATACATATCATGGTATACATGTACAAATTAACCACATATCACAAGAGCACAAATAGGCAATACGCATAGCATTTAATGGAAATCAATAGCTAAATTAACAACTTGAATTTATATAGAAATGGCATACCAAGCACATTTCACCCACACACTCGAACCAAACTTTAAAACATGATTAAAGCCACTCACCGCCCTTCCTTTGCAACCAAAGCAAGTCTCCTACGAGCTCGTATTCGATCACAATGTTCCTTCGACGTCTCCTCTTGCTTCTAGCCAACCAAAAACACAACCATTATTCCCAATCAATGCTAACATTCAATCCACACTCAACCCTTGAGCTCAAACTAACTTCACCCAATTTCCCAACCAAATTAATTTCCCAAATATATCAATTTTCGTGCTCCCTCAAACCCTAGCTGAAATTTCTATTTTCAATCATCCAAATGACCCCCAAAAGGTCCCAAAACATCCTCCTAACATATACAAACCATCAGCCCTTTAATTTCAACCTAAAACTCACTAAAAATCAAGTTTTTGACATCTCAAATATTGCTTCAAGAACCCATTTCGGGTTTTCAACAAAACCCAACCATTTTGACATATAATGTACATTTTAATGTGAATAAACAAAAATCCAACTCCATATTTCAAAACAAAATGAAAATCTTCATAAAAACTCAAGCTTTAACCAAACCCACATTTTAAAAGTTCATAGTTTTAAAATCTAGGACCATGAGTAGATAGAGGATGAAAAGAAGAGTTAGAAAATATTTTTACCTTTCAAAATGGTCTTGAAATGAAGATGAGGTTCAATGGAATAGTAACTTTGAGCTTGGGAGGGTTTGAAGAAGGGATTTGGGTTTCTAACGTTGGAAAGGGGGGAGTGGGAAGAGAAGATGACAACTTTTTAAAAGTTGTCTTGCTTTTAAAATTCTTTTGGTCAAATTACCACATTGGTCCCTCCCCTTTTTATTAAAACCCAATTAGACCCTACTTAAGGTTGAATTGATTTAATTTAATTTTACTGACTCTGACTACTAACCCGACTAACTCCTAACCCTAAAACACGGACGTTACATTAGCAGTTTTCAATCGACTTCCTATTAGAGATCGGTTGAGTCGAATGAAAATTGAGGTGGAAAATGAAATGTGTGCAAATTGCATGGAGAAACTGAAAACTAGGGATCACATTCTTTTCGCTTGTTTTTTTTTTGCGAAGGACATGGTTTGAGTGCTTCAACTTTGTGGATTGCATAGAGATGTAACCAATTGGAATGGTGAGTTACGATGGGGGTATCCAGCAGCTTAAGGGGAAGTCTCTTATTGTCTTCGTGCTCAAATTGGCTTGACAAGCATACATTTACCACGTGTGGGAAGAAAGAAACCGAAGATGTTTTCGAGGCATTTCTCAAACTCATGCTATTTTGTTGAACTATATTAAAAAAATGTTTGCAATAGAGTACACTATACAAATATTAGATTGGACACCGTAAATAAAAATATTTGTATTGTCTGGGGAATTTTTTGAGATGGCTGCTCAAGGGCTTGTATAAGGTATGATGTAGTTGTTTTTTTACTGCTTCTTGGATAATAAAACACAACAATTATTCAAAAAAATAAATTCTAAATTACTAAATACAAATTCCTAAACTAAGTCCTTAAACTATAAAATTATGGCGCATGTGGAAACTAAAAGTTTCCACGCCACTGTTCTATATAAATCCATCAAAAATGTAAAATTTAATATAATTTTTTTACATATTTTTTGGAATATTGGAGGAAGGAAATAAATTGTTGATAACAAGGAGAAATAAAAGAGATAAGAAAATAATGTTAGCCATTTATTTTCTTTTCTAACAATTTGAAAAAGTAATTGAGTTTTACATGTCTATCATTAATTTTAATTATTCATTTACATCCGTCCAATGATTACATAGTGTATTAAGATTCGGATCCATTTAGATTGTATAAAATTTATAAAATTTTCAGCTAAGTGGATCCTCTCTCTATATTGGATATAATTATAAGTGTAATAAGATTAAGATCGATTTAGACTGTGTAAAATTTAGAAAAAATTTCAGTTAACTGGATCCTCTCTCTATATATATAATCATTACAATTGCTAGTAAAGTCTAAAAGCAGAGAGGAGGCGCAGGGCAGCGATCCAAACAAACAAAATCAAAGCATTGCAGAAAAGTACCAAAGGCAAAGCAAAAGGGAAATGGCTTTAAATGGATTTGGATGCTTAAAGATTCAAGAGCGTCTCTTAACTGGAACAGTATGCGGTGCGTTCCCCACTCCCAGGAATCCGCCCTCTGCCGCTGCCATTTCCCCCCGCAAGTCAACCGCTCTGTCCTTTTCCTCCCCCCTCCAATTCCAAGGTAATCTCTCTCTTTTTGAATCTCATGTCATGTTTTCGGTGCTTCAATTAAAATTTGAATCTCAGATTTGTTTGAAGTTGTTTTAACACCGGATCTTGTCATTCTTCGATTTGATTCACGAGGTTAGGAATTTATAGATTTGTTTTTGAAATTAGAGGAAAACTTCACTCTTCAGAGCTAAGAAACAAAAAAAATGATGAGAAATGTAGGATTCTGACATATACTTTCTTAGTGATTGAAGTTTAGCTCAGCTAGATGGGAGTACATAATTGGTTCCAAAATTTATTATCTTCTTTGAAACTCGGTTTATTACAGTGAAAAGTGAAGATTGTATTTGTTTTGGAGTTTTGGATATAACTACTGATACATATATTTATATTGATAAAATCAGGATTTGCGGTGGATAGGAAGCAGAGCTCCTCCTCTGTACAAATGGCGGCAGTCCGCCATTTGGAGGGATCTGTTACCAAAACTGAAGGCCTTCGCTTTGCTGTGGTCAGTTCTTTCTTTAATTGCTATTTGCGATTATAATGTCAAAGATCGAATATGTGTTTGATTGATTTTCATACTCTTATGTTATTACAGTGGTAATTTGTTTTTGTTACATTGTCAAAGGTTGTTGCCCGTTTCAATGAGATTGTGACAAAGCGGCTCTTGGAGGGAGCTCTGGGAACTTTCCACAAGTATTCAGTTGATGAAGAAGACATTGATGTGTGTAACAACCACTAACCACCCTCCTACTAATTATGCTGAAATAAAAGGCCTCTTCAATATTATGTTATCTCATATCTCTATTATGGGTTACATGTCGGCTTTGTCCTTGTATCTATCTACACGCCTGTGTTTTCTTTGCTAATCGGGCTGCAAATACAGACAATTATGTTGACTAATGCAGTTCAAAATACTAGGATGGAGGAGTAGGATATCTTTATTTGCTTTGTATATCATTTTAGTTAGAGCAATCACTTTTTCAGTATATGAATCCCTTGACAAATTCCTTTCATTAATTTTTAGATAATGTGAGCCAACTTTTAGGATGGCTTGATCATTTCTTCACGTTCTTATCAGGTTGTCTGGGTCCCGGGTAGTTTTGAAATTGGTGTTGTTGCGGAAAGGCTGGCCAAGTCTCGAAAGTATCATGCAGTTTTATGCATTGGGGCTGTGGTATGATTTCTTTCATATTCCTTGGAAATTTCTTGTATAACTTTTTATCTGCTCACGGTGAGTGCTTGAAATGCTATGCCTGAATACATTTTGCCAATTTTGTTAATCCTGCCAACAGATAAGAGGAGATACATCTCATTATGATGCGGTCGTTAATTCTGCATCATCTGGGGTGCTTTCAGCTGGCTTAAACTCAGGTCAGGCCCATTTCGCGTAAAATGCTACCATGGTTTCAAGAATCAATTATTGTTGGCATCTGGCCTAAAAATTTAGACAACAATTAGATTTTCATTGACCAAAAGCATATATCTCGCTTTTCTTGTTTATTCATGCATATACTAGACTTATGTTATGCCATCAATATTTCAAGCTAGGCTGAAGTTATAAAGAACTTTGTTTGATATGCTTACAATTCTTTTAGACTGCAAGTATACCATCTTTCGTATGTGCTCTTTTCAAAGTGTTTCCTACTTTTCACCATATATTCTTAATCTTTTCGAATTTTACTCTTACCTGACTACATAATGCTATTATGGTAATCATTTAATCACAATTTTCATTATTTTCTCCTAATCGTTTCAATAAGACAGCACAATGGAACACATTGCAAGATTCTTTTCTTTTGAAAAGTTGAAAATGACCATCCTTTCAAACTGGGAGGATATATTTTTATGTGGCAGTTGTCAAATAAGATCTGCTTCATTCTCATGCCCTAAAGATTGAAAAACATTTTTCTGTAGGAAATGATTATATGGAATTTCTCATGTTTTAATAATGGAGTCACCCGTGGATTATTACTTGGCTATTGGAAGCTTCCCTTGTTTTCAATTTTTATAATTTCTTGTGATTTGAAGATGCAACTTATCAATTTGACAGGTGTTCCTTGCATATTTGGTGTTTTGACTTGCGATGACATGGACCAGGTATGAGCTGGATAAAAGATCATTTTGCATTAAGAACTATAATGGGACACCCTCTCTAGCTTCCTTCACAATGAATGGAATGCGAGAGGGAGGGAAAATTCTTTTCATGCTTGCATAGTTTGTGCATACCATCTACCAAGTGACAGAGGATGGTCTAGTGCATGTGATTTGTCATTTACTGAAGAGTGGTTTTGAGATGATATATTAGAATGTAAGAGGGGTTGACATTTTTATGCTAGGATGCAATTAAAGAAATAAAATGAATTCCACTGTGGAATTTTATGTAATTGATTCATTTCACATGACACATGCAGGCATTAAATCGAGCTGGTGGTAAATCGGGGAACAAAGGTGCTGAGTGTGCTTTGACTGCGGTGAGTTGATATGATAGCAATGGAGTATTCTTTAGTCGAAGCAGTTACTGCTTTAATGTTTATTATCTATTATTGGTATTTGAATTTTCAATTTCTTTGTAATTCCAACTTAGTTATCAAGGAGTTGACCGGAGGTATGTAAATAAAGGGATTACCATTCCCTAGCTCATTGTCGCTAATGAGTGAGCCTGTTGGTCCTTGTTGCAAACTTTTCCAGTACAACGGCAGGGTTGAGACCATTCAACCAGAACCCTATATGCTCCCATTTCTTAGCATTATTCTCAATCACCTTTGGCACTTCTGCGATATTTCAATTGTTTTGATGCATGACATGACATAAAACATATGCATAACTGATTTAGTACCTGAGTTACTTCCGTTATTTGTCTTTTGATAGATTCTGTAGATAATTTTCAATTGTTAACTTGCAAAAAAGTTTAAATCTTGTTCGACTGCTTCAAGCTAAGGATTTATGTTATGCCTTTGCTTTCGCGTTTCTCAGCTGATTTTTTCAACTTTTGTCTGTCTAAATTCTAAACAGTTAAGTGTCTTTTGGATTATATTGCAGATTGAGATGGCTTCCTTGTTCGAGCACCATCTTAAGTAGCGGCATCATTATGAATACATGATGGGGAGCTCGATTCAGTTCGACACACCCCTTTTGTTCCTGGTATTCTCTTTTCTCGGCAGTTGAGCTTTTTTTGCGTTGTTTCTGTAGGATCATTGTATTAGAAAGCAAAATGGTGGACATAGATCCTGAATTGTAACTCGAAATTTTCTTGTTGTATTGCGGTCGAAAATTGCCATTGCATCGCACTGAACCATGTTGGGCGTAATAAATGATCAATGCTTTTGCTTTATTGTGGTGGAGTTTCTTGATTAAAAAAAAGACATGGTAAAGTTTATTTAATTCATATTTTTAGGTGAATAATGTAGAAATCCACCAAGCCCAGATGTATCTATTTGAGCAGAAACCCGCCATCCACCACCATGTCATGTCCGGTGACAACCTCGGAATCTTGGGATGCTAGAAACAATACAGCGTCAGCTACGTGCTTCACATTCAGCACCACCCCTTTCAACCTTGTTTCCATATCAAAAGCCTTCTCAGTTTCATCTGCTTCTGTTCCGGTCAGGTGATGCGTTAGTGAGGCCATCGCCACCACGAATGGTGATACACTGTTTACCCTTATCCCATGTACCCCAAGCTGACGGCTAGCTGATCTTACCAGTCCCACCACCGCATGCTTTGACATGTAGTAATCAGTGTCTGTGTCGCCTCCGCAGCTGGCGCCGACACTAGCCGTGCAGATGATGCTCCCTCTTACTCGCTGCTCAACCATGGCACACGCTGCGTGTTTCACACAGGCAGCCATGCCACGCACGTTGACGGCGAAGAGGTGGTCGAAACCCGCCAGGTCTAGATCGAGAACGTTTTGAACGGAGATAGTCTTGCGCTTCTTGGAACGGATTATCCCGGCATTGCTGAACATGATGTCGAGCTGCCCGTAGTTTTGGACCGTCCATTCCACCATACCTTTCACTTGCTCTTCATTGGTAACATCGCAGTGGAAGTAGCAGCACTTTTCGGAACCGATGGATGCAGCCACCTGCTCACCTAGCTCATCTTGGATGTCAGCAATCACCACCATACGGGCACCATGATCGGCAAAAACACAGGCCGTGGCCTTGCCAATGCCGCTTGCTCCGCCAGTGATGATGGCGACTTTGCCTTGTAGCTTCTTCTCAGACATTATTTGATGACGGAGAACAAACAAGCTTTCAGCTCCATTTATAAAGGCAAAGAGCACAGTAGTCGAAAAGATTCCCCACTGATTTCGTTTGAAATTATTTGCTGGAAAGTGGCAACCTTGTGCTCAGCATATGGTTAAATGAGTTAAATATACCCCTAAAAGTAATTAATTAGGTAAACAACTCCTTTGAAGAATATTTAGATATTTTTTTGATGAACTCGCACTTTAAGTAAAATAAGTTACGAACTCGCGCTTCGTTAAAAGCAAATTTCGTGTTGAGTGAATAAGTTAGAAGACAAAATAATTTAATTTACTGTGTTTATTTTACATAGAACTCATGTTGGACTAAACGCGAGTTAATCTTACGTTGACTAAAATAAAATATTTATCTAAATAATCTCAAAGTTATTTATCGTTAATTATTTTTAGGGCATATTCGAATGATTTAGATAATCATATTCATAAAGTAGAAAAGAAAAGATAACTCAAATTACTCCCTATGCCGACATACTCTCCCAAATTGGATTTTTTATTTATTTATAGGTTACAATGGGCCAATGGCAACATCATTTTTTATGTTAGTGTCACACGTCATTACACTCTTTTCAAAAGCACGTCTTTTGAGAAGAGTATAATGACCCCGTGATAAGTGGTGTCGGAGTGACTTTTTAACTGCTCGATTTTACGCCGAGCGCTTATGAGTGGGTAGATAGAGTGGTCAACCGTGATAATTGGCCTAATTGGCCAATCACGAGAGCGAAAGTTCGTGACGAGGGCGTCAAGGTTGAGTGAGAGAGAATGTCACGTCTGAAAAGAGACGGAGTCGTTAATCCCACATCGAAAAAAAAAAAAGAGGTATTGAGATATATAAACAGTGGCGCTGCACATCATATCATATTTATCTTTTGAGAAGAAAGTAATAACTTCGTGACACTAGTCACTCAATAAATTAATTAGTCCTGAGATATTTATTTTTATTTTGTTCATTTTAACTCTTAAAATTTTATTTTCTATTTATTTTTTGAAAATTAGATTGCTTTATTAAAAATTTGAAAATTTAAGGAGAAAAAAAAATTAAAGTGAGTAATAGTTTTAAGCTCTGTTATTGCTAATGAACTTTATTTTTAAGCTCTATTATAGCTAACAAACATTATGAAGGAATATATGTCCTAATTGCACGTTGAGATACGTAATGAATGGAAGAAATTATATTGGGGAAGTCGCTTTATAATAAATATTTATAAAATTTGATTTAAAATAGCCGATTAATAGATCATTATTTTTAATTGGATAATGTAGAAATCCAGGAAGCAGAGATATGCTTATTTGAGCAAACACCCGCCATCCACCACCATATCGTGTCCGGTGACAACCTCGGAATCTTGGGATGCAAGAAACAGTACAGCATCGGCGACGTGCTTTACATTCAGCACCACCCCTTTCAACCTTGTTTCCGGATTACAAACCTCCCGTGGTAACTCTGCTTCTGTTCCGGCCAAGTGGTTCCATAACGAGCTCATCTCCACCACGTACGGCGACACGCTGTTTACTCTTATCCCATGCACCCCGAGCTGAAGGCTAGCCGACCTCACCAACCCCACCACCGCATGCTTTGACATGTAGTAATCAGTGTCTGTGTCGCCTCCGCAGCTGGCGGCGACGCTAGCCGTGCAGATGATGCTCCCTCTTACACGCTGCTCAACCATGGCACGCGCCGCGTGTTTCACGCAGGCGGCCATGCCACGCACGTTGACGGCGAAGAGGTGGTCGAACCCCGCCAAGTCTAGATCGAGAACTTTCTGATCGGAGTCGGAGTTGCGCTTCTTAGATCGAACTATCCCGGCATTGCTGAACATGATGTCGAGCTGCCCGTAATTCTGGATCGTCCATTCCACCATGGCTTTCACTTGCTCTTCGTCGGTAACATCGCAGTGGAAGTAGCGGCAGTTTTGGGAACCGATGGACGCAGCCACCTGCTCACCTAGCTCATCTTGGATGTCGGCAATCACCACCATACGGGCACCATGATCGGCAAAAACATAGGCCGTGGCCTTGCCGATACCGTTTGCTCCGCCGGTGATGATGGCGACTTTGCCTTCTAGCTTCTTGCCGGACATTGTTGGACGATGCAATACAAGCAAGCTTTCAGCGCCATTAAAAAAGGCAAAGAGCACTGGACATTGTCAGTTGTCAGTTGTCACACCAATAAATTTTCATAATTAATCTATTATTTATTAGAGATGATCACGGGTCGGGTTTTTGGCCCACCCAACTTTAACCCGAAAATACATATATTATATTCGCACCCGACCCGAACATATCTCTTAAAAATCTAATCTGATCCGACTCGAAAATAAATATTTTATACCCGCATCTGACACGACATGGCCTATAAAAAATAATTTTAAGATACTTATTTGTAAAAAACTATATATTTAAGGACTAAATTGTAAATAAAAATTTAATTTTAAAGACGTAATAATAAAAAAATATAAAGCTTAACCATTATTACAAATATTCCTAAAAAAATTAAGGGAAAATTACATAATTAGTCCCGAGTCGGGTAAGACATTTCTCACCCTAAGCTCGACCCGACCGCAACCTTAATAAAAACCTGACCCGACCCAAACCCGTTTTTCTATTAAAAATCCGACTTGATTATGTCGAGTCGAAACTCGACCGGATCGAGTAAAATGCTCATCCCTAATTCTGACTTCGTCTTTAGTAATAAAAAACTATTTCGCATCGAATTCGTTCGAAATTATTAGGTGTCAGCTTTGCTTTGTATCTTATCCTGGGGCACTATTATCAAGGCAATGATATTATTCAATTGGCTATGTTCAAAAGAAAAAAATATCAGACACCCATGCCATGCCGACATATCATTACAACTTTAAAAAATATCGGAAATCAATTAAAACAATTAAAAATTACAGCTTTTATAGTAATAAAAAGTATTTCAGTAAAGAATAGATGATGTTCATCTTAAGGGACACGAATTTAAATCGTTTTGTCTACAAAATGTATGCATATTATTAAAGAATTAAAAATATATATAAACAGATAATTTCTTATAATCAATCACTTTTAAACTATTAAAAAATTCAAGCGTCATCCTTTTGATCGAAGAAACAGTTTACCCGAATCGAGTTTCAACAATTAACTAAAGTTTTCAACTGCATGTGCTTCACTTACAGTTTTATACCAGGTAAAATTCATTTTTTTCTATTTAAGTTTTTAAAATATTTTCTGCAAAATAAATGCTTAAAGTATATATTAATACTTATTTTAACAAAAAAAAATACTTTAAGTACTCATTTTGACTAAAAAATACTTGCAGTAATAGTAAAGTAAAAATTTAACAATTATTAATATTAATAAATATCATTAGTTTAATATTTTTTGATTATTTCTCTCCTCTTATATTATTAATAAATATTAATTTTATAATAAATAAATATGTTTTTAGGTTTTTTTGGGTTAATTTGTACAGCTTAAATATAAATGTTAGTAGATTTGAATTAGTTAACCAGCCTAGCATAGTTGGTTCACGCGCATGCATTATGCACTGGTGGTCTTGGGTTCGATTCCCAGCGGCACCAATTATGTTTTTAGGTTTTTTTGGGTTAATTTGTACAGCTTAAATATAAGTGTTAGTATATTTGAATCAAGTATCTAACCTAGCTTAGTTGGTTCAAGCGCATGTTTGGTGCGCTAGTGTCTTGGGTTTGAATCCCAGTAGCACCACTTCATATTTTTAGGATATTTTGGGGGGGGTTTTCACCTAATAGTGTAGTGACACGTGTCACAACATGATTGGGTGAATAAAATTAAATAAAAATAATATATAAGAGGAGAGAGAAATGATTAAAAAAATATTTAAAAATGCCACGTCAGCCTTAAAAAATATTAAAAAATGCCACATAAGCAAAACCGTTAGTTATTTAACGTCGGGGGACCAAAACAGGAAAACTATGTAACGGAAGGGACTCTTTCTCCGAAAAACATAGTTTTGGGACCAAAGTAGGAATACAGGCATAGTTAGGGTACCACCGGTGTAGTTTTCCCTAATAAAAAGTATTTCAGTAAAGAATAGATGATGTTCATCTTAAGAGACACAAATTTAAACCGTTTTGTCTACAACATGTATGCATATTATTAAAGAATTAAAAATATATATAAACAGATAATTTCTTATAATCAATCACTTTTAAACTATTAAAAAATAGTCTAAAGTTTACCCGAATAAAATTCAAGCGTCATCCTTTTGATCGAAGAAACAGTTTACCCGAATCGAGTTTCAACAATTAACTAAAGTTTTCAACTGCATGTGCTTCACTTACAGTTTTATACCAGGTAAAATTCATTTTTTTCTATTTAAGTTTTTAAAATATTTTCTGCAAAATAAATGCTTAAAGTATATATTAATACTTATTTTAACAAAAAAATACTTTAAGTACTCATTTTGACTAAAAAATACTTCAAATACTTATTTTGACAAAATAATAAACTTTCAGTACCTAAATGAAAAGGTTGATGTGCTTTTTCTACTTGTGATATAAGACAACAATTAACTAAAAGTAAAAAAAAGTAAAACGGATAATGTATTGAGATATCTAAATATACTTACTATTCACAAAAATAAAACGGATACATATAATGAATATTTTAAAGTTAATTCGCATTGCACGAATCAATTTATTTCCGTGGTTAAGGGAATGATTGTTGTTTCTAGAGGTCACGGATTCAAGCACCAGCAGCTGCAGCAGGGTGATTGATCATGCATTGTTAAATGGTTGAAAGTATATTCAGAACATATACTACTTGTAATCACTTTAACTTTAAAAAAAAATTAATTCGCTTTTATTAAAAGTTAATTGATCTAATAGGATAAAATACTAGATTTTTTAAACAAGGTCAAGGGTTTGAGTCGCGACGTTGTAAATAGAAAAAAATGAATTGAGAATGTCGCTCCCATAATGGGTCTCTACAAAAACTTATCTGAATTAGTCGACATGTGGGCCAGAAACTAATAATAATAATTTGAATCCGTTTTGAATGTATTATGATCCAAATATAAATATTATTTTGAATCAGGAAAAAAAGCAAGTTGAATATTTATATGTTTTATTATTAAATTTAAATAATAATACATTTTAATAGTTTATAATTCTAATAGAGCCTAGTTAATCAAAATTACAAATTATGTTATTAAAAACTTGGACCAGAGTAAAAATAAGGGTTAACTATACTATTGAGCACCGAACTAATTAGAGATTTTTATTTTGACACCGAACTAACGAACTCGTCAATCAGACCACCGAACTTATAAAATCAACCTATTTTGACTACCGATGTTAAAAACCTAACGGTAGAGTGACGGAACTCCCACGTGACAATTAACGGGAAAATTTTAAAATTACACATTTGGTAATTGCCACGTGTAAATAACAGGACCAAATGTATAATTTTAAAGTTTTCGTGTTAATTGCCACGTGGCAGTTCCGCCACTCCACCGTTAGGTTTTTAACGACGGTGGTCAAAATAAGTTGATTTTATAAGTTCGGTGGTCTGATTGACGAGTTCGTTAGTTCGGTGATCAAAATAAAAATCTCCAATTAGTTCAGTAGTGAATAGTATAGTTAACCCATTTAAAGTGCTAGTGGGTCTACTTGTACACATTCACATTACTGCCCAATTAGCCAACTTAAAGGCCGAACCAATTCAAAGTTTCAATAGCAAATTACGAGACCCAATTAGCCAAATCTTAAGCTTTAAAATTTGAATTTAAGAAAAATATTAAAATTAAAATAATTCAGATGCTATTTAATTTTCAATTTTTTTTAAATTTTAGTAACAATATAATCCACGTCATAAAAATTATTCATCACAGCATTTCATGTTACATTATAAGAAGGGAAAACTATACCAGTGACCACCGAAGATATTGGGGATACCTATTTGAACCACCGAACTAAAAAAAAACGTCAATCACACCACCGAACTTATAAAATCAACCTATTTTGACCACCGCCGTTAAAACCCTAACGGTGGAGTGACGGAACTGCCACGTGGCAGTTGATGGGTATTTTTAAAAATTACACATTTGGTCCCTGTTATTTACACATTTTTTCAATTTAGTCATAATTTTCAATTAATAAAATAATAAATTATTTAATTAAGTGGTGACACGCGTCAAGATCTTATTGGAGGATTTTAATTATTTATATTTAATTTTATTAATTTATTTTCCCCCTCCAATCAGGTGGTGACACGTGTCACCACCAATTTAGAGGAGAAAAGACAACAATTCAAACATATGCATGCTGGGGGACTCGAACTTGGGTCTCCCAGGTGTAAATGCAGCTACTCTACCACAACACCAAGCACATCTTTGTGCTATAAATCTCACCATATAATATATATCTATTATTAGTTTCTACATTTATAAGCCAAAAGCTCAAACCCTAAACACTAATTTCACATGTATAAATCTTAAACCCTAAACTCTAACCCTAAATATTTCAAATTAAACCTCAAACCCTAAAATTTTTAAATCAATTCCACGCTAAATATCCTAAACCCTAAACCCCAAACCCTAAAAAATTTAAATTAATTCCACGCTAAATATTTCAAATTAACCCTTAAACCCTAAACCCTAAATATTTCAAATTAAACCCTAACCTTAAACCCTAAATTTCAAATTAATTACACAATAAATATTTAGGGTTTAATTTGAAATATTTAGCATGAAATTAATTTGAAATATTTAGGGTTTAGGGTTTAAATTAAAATAGTTAGCGTGTAATTAATTTGAATTTTTTAGGGTTTAAGGTTAAGGGTTTGGGGTTTAATTTGAAATATTTAACGTAAAAATAATTTAAAATATTTAGGGTTTAGGGTTTAAGGGTTAAGTTGAAATATTTAGCGTGGAATTAATTTGAAAATTTTAGGGTTTGGGGTTTAGGATATTTGGCGTGGAATTAATTTAAAAATTTTAGGGTTTGAGGTTTAATTTGAAATATTTAGGGTTAGAGTTTAGGGTTTAAGATTTGTACATGTGAAATTAGTGTTTAGGGTTTGAGCTTTTGGCTTATAAATGTAGAAACTAATAATAGATATATATTATATGTGGAGAATTATAGCACGAAGATGTGCTTGGTGCAGTGGTAGAGCAGCTGCACTTACACCTGGGAGACCCAGGTTCGAGTCCCCCAGCATGCATATGTTTGAATTGTTGTTTTTCTCCTCTAAATTGGTGGTGACACGTGTCACCATCTGATTAGAGGAGAAAATAAATTAATAAAATTAAATATAAATAATTAAAATCCTCCAATAAGATCTTGACACGTGTCACCACTTAATTAAATAATTTATTATTTTATTAATTGAAATTAGGACTAAATTGAAAAAATGTGTAAATAACAGGGACCAAATGTGTAATTTTTAAAAATACCCATCAACTGCCACGTGGCAGTTCCGTCACCCCACCGTTAGGGTTTTAACGGCGGTGGTCAAAATAGGTTGATTTTATAAGTTCGGTGGTGTGATTGACGTTTTTTTTAGTTCGGTGGTTCAAATAGGTATCTCCAATATCTTCGGTGGTCACTGGTGTAGTTTTCCCTTATAAGAATTACCACGTCGACACCTAATGGTACATATTATCTAATTAATATTTTTCTATAATTATTGATATTCAATTTATTGACTGACTAATCTATACTGGGCACAACAGAAACCCATTATATAGGTCAATCAATTTGCTTTATTCACGATGACAGAATTCAAACCTTAAACCTTGCTCAAAGGATCTATTATCTCATCCTGTTAGATCAACTGGTTGTTTGTATATTACCTAATTAATTACTAAAATCGTAACACGGTTAAAAAATGGGATAGTAGCACATTTGGTATTCATATTTTAACAAAAATCCAATCTAGTACATTTGCTTTTAAAATGTTTAATATGATACATGTCATTTGACAAAATATCCAGTGTGGTATCTAAATTTTGTAAAAACATTTAATATGATATTTAAACTATCATTTTGTATACTATTATAGTACATGAGTTAACAGCGTTACTGAGCGTAAAATCAATAAAAGAAAATTCTTTGTTACAATAATAACATACATATATAATGATAGTTCAAGAACTACGTACATGTTTGGTTTTGCGTTTGGGGTCTAAAAATCATGATTGAACGAGAAAATTTGTCTCAATTATCGTGTTAACATGTTTGGATTTAAAAATTCAGACGTAATTTTAGACCCAAACGTGATTTTGGGAAAAGCAAGGTAGAAGTAACTTTTGCGTTTCGTCATGATTTTTATACTATATTTTTACACAATCTTGATTTAAAAAAAACTTCCAAACATAAATCATGTTACTTTAAAATCAATTATATACATAATCAATTCTATAAAATCACGATGATCCAAAATCAATTCTACCACCGCAAAATTAAATACGTTAGATATTTTACCAAAGTACAAGTAATTTCTTATAAAAATATAAGGATGAGTCTACCACGTGCGACGAACATCGATGAACACCACTAATGATGAACATCGATGAACACCATTAAATTAATTAATAAAGATTTAAAATCTCAAGGACACATCATACAATTAATAATTATTTTAAAATTTTAATTAAATTATTTTTTATATATATTAAAATTTTATTTTTTTAATAAGGGTAAATTATATATTTAGTACATCGCTTATTTCTGTATTTCTATTTAACCCTCATTATTTAAATATTATTTCAATTTGACCCTATTCTTTATAATAAAAAATAATTTAACCCTCAACCTAAACCCTAAACTATTAAACATTAAACTCTTAAACATATACTCTAAACCCTAAACCATATACTAGGGGTATTCGCGGTTAACCAAAATACTATAATGCTTAGCTTATAAGTTGTGTTTTTAGTGCAAAAGTTATATGTTCTTAATGTAATTAGAGAGAAAATACATAAAGAATGTGCCTAATAATGCATAGAAAATTAGAGACCCATTCTTAATGGTTAACCAACGGTTAACCGTGAACACCCCTACCATATACCATTAAAAATAATTTCACTATCATCGATTCAATTCAAGTTAATTCGTGCGATTCAATTCAATTCAATGAATCAAGTCGTTCATGGTGATTGGTAGGGTGTGAGCTTGACCAGAAATGCAGATTAATATACTCAACTCGAATGTAATTGATGGCTCGAATCGAAAGAAGATAAAAGGAGGCTCAGGCTTTAAGTACATCGAGCTCGATCCCATTTCTCGTAAGTCGAGCTTCGAAGATCAAGAGCCTAACTTGAAAAACTTGATAGGGTCATTGGTATGATATGATGTAAATCTAAACTCTCTGTTCTTGATTTTAATAGATCATTACATTGCTGCTATTTGATTCAAAAACTAATGTATATACATACAAATCTGACATTTTCAGCATTCGGATATCAGTCTCAAAATACTCTACAATTTGTATACGTCTTAAATTGTAACCTTGTGAAGGAGACATACCAGTTTCATATAGTGTCCAAGAAGCATCCATTGTTGCACCTTAGGTAACAATAAATATTCGTATATGCTTCCGCAGTCGCAGCTGTACCTTTTATATGCTCAATCGAGGCAAAGTCATGGCGTTTCTTCCCTGTGATTTCCACATTTTTGGAGATTTTACTCTTTTAGGAGACAAATTTCCGGAGTTCTCCATCGAAACGTCTAGCTTAGACGGATCTAACGATAAAGCATCTTATAAATCAACGGATCTAGCTTAGACAAATTATTATTTTTTTATATAAAAAATAATTTAATTAATTTTTTTTAGGAGAATTCAATGATTCATTGAATTGAATTGAATCGATGATGGTGAAATTATTTTTAATGGTATATGGTTTAGGGTATATGTTTAAGAGTTTAAGGGTTTAAGAGTTTAGGGTTTAGGTTGAGGGTTAAATTATTTTTTATTATAAAAAATAGGGTCAAATTAAAATAATATTTAAATAATGAAGGTTAAATAGAAATACGGAAATAAGCGATGTACTAAATATATAGTTTACCCTTATTAAAAAAATAACATTTTAATATATAAAAAAATAATTTAATTAAAATTTTAAAATAATTATTAATTGTATGATGGGTCCTTTAAATTTTAAATCTTTATTAATTAGTTTAATGGTGTTCATCGATGTTCATCATTAGTGGTGTTCATCGATGTTCGTCGCACGTTGTAGAATTTTCCAAAAATATAAATACTGCATTAATAAAATATTTTAAAATTATTGATATCACATTAAATATTTTATCAAAATTTATGTATTAAATATGACATTTATCTCTTAGAATAACTCATAATTAAAGCATTTCTTATCGTGTAGAGCATATAACATTAATAGTGTAGGTTGTCACGACTCATTAATTTAAGCATGAAACAACATTAAATATAAGTGTCCGAAATAATTGTGTTTTCCATGCATGTATAAGAAAGTTGTATACATATTATACTTAAATATTAAAGCAAAATGAAATATAACTAGAAATAATAATTCCAAATCTTTCCTACAAAAAATTGTTCATTGTTGCATATGTTTTTTCATTGGATTTATATCCTATACACCTGCGCCGATGAAAACTGAAAGGTTTCACAAGCGCCTTAGTTTTAAGGTTTAAAGTCTTAATTTAGGGTGTAAGGTTTAGGGGTTTAGGTGTAGGAGTTTAAAATTTAGAGATAGTGGTTATAATTTAGGGTTTAAGTTTAGAATTTAGGGTTTAGAGGTTGGGGTTTTGTTTTTAAGGTAATATGGTTAGGATTTAGGTTTTAACTTATAAACCTTGAATTTTAAGCCTAAACCCTAAATTATAACTACTGTCGCTAAATTCTAAACCCCTAGACCTAAACTCATAAACCCTACACCCTAAACTAAGACCTTAAACCCTAAAACTAAGGCAATTATAGAAACTTTCAGTTTCCACCGCTAGCAGGTGCGGAACTAGAAATTTGTAAAGGAGGGACCAAAACGAGATTAAAAATTTTAGGGGGGGCTAAAATAAAATTTTATAAAGATTGAAGGGTTACAACACTGATTTTATCTTTTTTTCTAAAGAAATTAACATGCTACTAAGGTTCAAAAGAAAAAGTTGGCGGAGGCCACATCCCCGTAGACCCCCGCGATGTTCCGCCCCTACCGCTAGTGTATACGATAATAATTCTTTTTCTTTTCCTGTCAGAAATTATTGACTCCTTATTTACAATGTGGGGGCATTTTGTAACCCCCTCGTCCCGGTCTGGCCGGATGACCGGTCCGAGTGGGCCACACGGGGAAAACCGAAGTGAAACCCGTTAAGGTTCTCCCTCGGTTAGCAACCCTATTTTTTTTATTTTCCTTTACTTAATCCTTTCTAAAGTCCATTTAAGTCCTATGTGATCAAACAGCGGAATAAAACACATGAGACAAACATTCGAACCTAAAACAGCAGTTAAACAGTCCAATTTTAATCTTTTAAACAAGCCGTTTCGAAACGCCCTTGAGGCGTATCGAAACGCCTTGACCAGGTCAACTGTCCTAGAGCCCTTTACAAGAGGTCGTATCGAAACGGTGGTCAACCGTATCGAAACGCCTACGACGGTCAATATCTCGTGGTCAACGAGATTTTGACCGTTTCGAAACCTTTATACCCGTTTCGAAACACCTTCATCTCGTGAATTTCTCAGAATTCCAGTAGCCAAAACGTTCCGATACGCGTTTCGGAACAGGGGTTCCAAAGGCCATACCGTATCGAAACGCGTTCCGATACGGGGTCCCTGAAGCCTACCCGTTCCGAAACGATTCCTCCCGTTTCGAAACGCTGGCAGTCTGTAACCTTTGAAATGCAGATTTAGGGGTGTTTTGACAAGTCTAAAGGTCCCATAGGACCCCTAAAGGCTCACAAAACCATCAAACAAAGTCTAGAGGCATACATCCTAGATTTAACATACTCAAACACATACGAGCATGGAATTGGACAATCTTCCTAACATGGCAAATTACACAATAAGAGCCTTTCATACAAGCATGCTTGAAGACATTAAAAAGAACCAATAAGCATCATACATATCAAATGAGTTTACATGTCATTTAAAGCAACTTAAGCATTCATAAGACATCCATCGTACTAGCATTCGGCATGATACATCATGCTTCAAATCAAGTCAACCATAGACATACATCAAGACTCGAATCAACACTTCCTATCCCATTGCTTAACTATTACATTCTAATACATAAAATTCATACATTGAGCTCACCAAAAGCAACACTTGGAGACCTTCCCTTGCCTTTGCCACCCACAAGCTATTTATCTGCATTGTCGGACAAAAGAGAGCGTAAGCTTAAAGCTTAGTGAGGGTAAGCTCATAAAACAAACCTTCGACAATGCAGGGTCCAAGCACGAGCTACAACCAAGATAAAATGCATGACCATACCTTTGATCCACACGAGCCGTAAATATAAATGATGCATGAACATATATCCAATATCATGTCACTCTCAACATGTTTAAATCCATCACACATGTAATCACATATATTTAACCATGTTAGCAACACATCCCAAAATTACATTGGTTCACGACTAATCACATATTGGCAACATAAACCACAATCCGTATTGGCACCTAGCTATGACCCGAATACGCGGATAACCCGTTGGAACGCATTTCCAACAACAACATTACCTCGGTGGGATTCCACTCATCACCGGTCCTTGCGTGTGCGGGATTCCACTCACCGCCACATGCCCTACGGATGGGATTCCACTCATCATCACGTAGAAATATAAATAAAATTTCCGGGCGAACCCGTACTCCTCCTTGGTGACTCAACGCCACCAAGGCCACGCGCGACTTTTGACTCATGTGTACACACTAACATCCTAATGATCGATCATTTGTACCCAAGCATACTAGTGCCAATACTACACATTTCACAGTATCATTTATTAACAACTTTCGTGCTTAGCACGTACTCACCATGACTTACCGTCATGCACAAACCACATTTCCATGCCTAGCATGTACTCACCATGACCCTCGGATCAAGCAATCACCTCATAATCTCATTTCACATGACAACACCACATGTACATCATTATCAAACATATCGCATCATATTTTGCACATATGTATAACCATATCACATCTATCATCATCAAGCATATAACAATGCATCAAACATGCCTCATCATACATGTATACAACATATACATAATCAACACTATCACAATTTAGTACGAGGCATATACAACCATTAAAAAATGCAACCAAAGTCTCTAATCAAAGCTTGGGATTAGGCTACCACTCTAATCCCAACTCTGGGTGGGTTTACCAAGCTCATCCTAGGTTCACATGCTTGAACCAAATACTCAAAACCATTTTGAAAATATTTAACCACTCACCTAAACATCCAAGCTCCAAGCCAAACTAGCAACCTCCCTCAAATTTCCGGATTTCTTCCTGAAGCTTTTCCAACACGAATTCCCGCTTCCAAACAACCTCAAACATATTTCAAACAATTCCAAATCAGCCCAACATCAAAAGACCAACCCGGAACACAATTCAAATACAATTCACAATGTTGCAAGCCATGACCAAACCCCATTTTTAGCAATTTCGGACAGCCCCTAAACCATGTCCAAAAACCATCCTTACAACATCCATAGCACCCACAAACATTCCCAAATCAACCCTTAACCATAGTACTACCATTGGGCTATCAATTTCTACCTAAAACAACCCCCAAAACTCACCCAAAACCCTCCAAAAAATCCATTTTTACCCAATTTCGAGAATCATGTTAAAATACTTTAAATTTCACATATGTTGGACCTTAAGGGTTGCAAACAACTTATTTAACAATAATAAATCAATAGCTTAGGTTAAAACCCATAAAGTTCTCATTTTTAAACAAAACCCTAAAACTTCCAATTTCTAAATCATGAACAATAATGAGAAATATTGGTACCAACATGAAGAGGAAGACAAGACTAAGTCAAAAATATATTTACCTTTCAAAAAGCCCCAAGATTGAAGAAGAAATGAGATGAAATGGGGAGATGGAGAAAACCCTCCATTGTCATGGAAATGGGAGAGTTGAAGAGAGATGAAGATGACAAGCTTTTGTTTTAATTAAAAAGGGGTTTTAAATTTTGGAAGTCCAACTATTTTCAAAAATGCCATTAAAATGGCTATTGGGCTTAAACATTAAAAATTTGGTCCAACACTTTAAATTTTATTTTGCAAATCAAAAATCAGGATATTATTTTATTTATTTATTTCTCCCGACCCTTAAAACAAAAAACTTAAACAAACACAATGAATGGATTTAATGTAAACAAATATGACATAGTAAATTTCCAATGCTAATTCCACTTAAAAATATTCTAAATTTAACCAGAAAATACACCCAAATCAAACCTGCCCCTAAAGGGAACCAAAAGCATATGTATGAGTCTAATATTTGAATTCATTTCTAATGCAAAGATGTCATTTCATCATGCAAATTTGATTATATGAAAATCCAAACTCTCATGCATTTCATGCTCTTCTCTCACTTAATGCCTTAAAACCTCTCTTCCCACCATTCTTCTTTCTTCTCATTTACCCTAAGTGATTTTCTCTCTCTTTTTTCGGGTTGTTTTCGGTTTTCGCCGTCGTGAATTCTCGAGCTTTTGGTTCGACGGATATGATGGTTAGACCTCCTTGTTGTGACAAGCTGAATGTGAAGAAAGGGTTATGGACTGAAGAAGAAGATGCAAAGATACTTGCTTATGTATCTAAACATGGAACTGGTAACTGGACTGATGTTCCTAAAAAAGCAGGTTAAAATTTGTTGTTAATTTTTACCTTGGTAATTTTTTTCTTTCTTTTAGAAACTAACCCTTTTTTCCTCTTTTTTTCCTATGGGACCTAATGCCATCTCTGAGTATGGTCTTCAGGGCTTAGAAGGTGTGGGAAGAGTTGTCGACTCCGGTGGACTAATTACTTGCGACCGGATCTTAAACGCGAAAGCTTCACTCCTCAGGAGGAAGAGTTGGTCATTAGGCTTCACGCCGCCATCGGCAGCCGGTAAAATTCGATTCCCCGAACATTTCATGTATGTTGTACTACATACTGCAGTATATTTCATGAAAAACGAAGAGTCCGAACAACATAGACTACGACAGTAAATTATGCTTTTGTTGTGACATGGGATCATAACAAACTTTAACTGTCAATGTTGCATGAAAGAGGCAAGACATATGATATGACACTGCCTTGCCTTTTATGTGTGTCTGAATTTTTATTTTTGGTTTTGGTTCCAGGTGGTCTCTCATAGCACAACAGCTCCCCGGGAGAACAGACAATGATGTCAAAAATTACTGGAACACTAAGCTGAAGAAGAAGCTTTCCGAGATGGGGATCGATCCCGTTACGCACAAACCTTTTTCTCAAATCCTAGCCGATTACGGGAACATCGGCGGCCTCCCGAAGTCGAGAACCCGAATCGGATCTCTCAACCGTGACATGAAGAACACATTTCTAATAAAACCGGACCCGCATCAACAGCATGCACCAGCAGCAGCAACGCAAGGATTTACCAACATCAACAATTACCAACTGATGACAACAATGGCAGCCCCCGGGATCGAACTGATCCCGGAAAACTTCGTCCCGAACAACAATTTTAACCATCATGCTGCTGCTGGTTGTGATTCCATGGACCTTCTTTCTCAGCTACAAGCTATAAAACTCGTGACCGAAGCCTCGAACTACGCCGGTTACCAAATTGTGTCACCTATGTTCCCTAATCAATACTCGTTATCGTTACCGTCGTCGTCGTCCTCTACTACTTCTTCCACTTGTTCCACCGCAGCACAAGAGAAAACCGGCCTCGCCTTCAGCTGGCGTGATTTCCTTCTCGACGATGCCTTTTTACCCCCTCAAGGACCCGAATCCGAGGACATTGCACCTCAAAATCACAGCAGCAATGACACTAGTGCCGAACACATGAATACTAACAACGACAACAACAACAATAACGGAGTAATCCCGGGAACGGAGTGTGAGCTGCTAAGCTACGGTGTTCCAGCATCATCATCGTCGTCGTCGTCAACCGAAAGTTCATTTGTGGCAGCCATGCTTGATCAAGAACAGGAGATGTTCTCTGAGTTTGCAAATCTTTTGGAAGATCCTTGTTATTAAGTTTCAGTATGAAAGAATAATTGAAATATGAATAAAAACTTACATTAATGTGTACTCATTTGTAGCATCACTAAGTATTTGTACCACTTGAACTAGTTCGAGATTCATAATTATTTTTTCTGCATTTGAATTTTAAGTTTCATATTTGAGATAAAGTAATATATAGTCATGAGCTTAACAATTTTTTTTCTCGATTCGATCTTTAAACTCCTTTTTTTTCATAATAATCGAATTAATTGTATCGTACGTCCCTAATTTTCTTTTATAATAGTCGAATATTAAGTTTATACTCTTGAATGAATTAAATTAAACTTTTAGAATTTTCTAATATATTTTTATAATTATTGCAAAAATTATTGTATTTTTTTATACTTTTAGAAATTTTTAATATATTTTTATAATCTGTATAGTACGAGGTCCTTTAATTGGTCGAATGATAATTGAATCTCATGTTATTCTACCTTGTGTGTGGGTTTCGTTTTTATTTTTTGTAAATAAAAATAACTAAAAAGCAATTTTTAATTTAATGAAGTGATTTGAATTTAAATTAATAAATATTTATAGTAAAATTTAAAAATTAAATCTCTGACTCCAATTCAAATCTATATAGATATTTTTTA
This sequence comes from Hibiscus tridactylites, assembly GCA_958450335.1. Classification (NCBI taxonomy): domain Eukaryota; kingdom Viridiplantae; phylum Streptophyta; class Magnoliopsida; order Malvales; family Malvaceae; genus Hibiscus; species Hibiscus tridactylites. The sequence continues at coordinate 73,991,050 of OY288288.1, read as the reverse complement.
ATATGACAATAATCAGTTAGAACCATTCAATAAATTTAACAAGTATTTATAACTTTTAAAAATTTAATGATGAAACTAATTATTTTAATATAATTTAATGATCTTTAATGTACTCCTAATAAATATAAAATTTTGAATTAATTTAATATTTATTGATGGGTAATTGCTTTTTTCAAATATTTATTGATTGCAAAAATTATATTAAATAATTAATTAAATATTTTAAACCCAACAAATAATTTCGGCGGAAAGGAGGATGTCATTCATCTAGAAAATCGAGTTCAAATCGCTTTGTATAATTAAAAAAATATTCAATTTGACATTTTATGTCATTAAAAAATTAAATATGGAATGAAACAATATAATTAAACACAAATATAAATCATACGAAAAAAAATCAAAACCTATAAAACTAATTGGTTTGTAAAATTTTAAAAAAGTAATTAATTAATTATAAAACAGAAAGATGTTTGCCGCTTGAAGATTAAACATAAAGAAACTTGACCGATAAGCATAAAAGGAAAGGTTAAATTTTACTAAAATTATGCACTGTGTTTTAAATATGATTATTTAAAATACAATACTATTATAAGATACGAATTAATGATTAAACTTTACATTAATAATATTAATTAAGTACTTTGAACCAATATGATTAGAGTATAAAATAATACAATTAAAATAGTTAAAATACAATATAAACTTATATTCGTATTAAAATTAATGTACTGATAAATAGATCAAACAAAGTTGAGCAAAAAAAAGAAGAAAAACTACTCACATGTAAAATAACTAGAGAATTAATGTCATGAAACACTTATATGCACAATAATTTTATTTACGAAAGAAATCCATGACCTAGAGGAAGTAATTTCTACAAATTAAATAAATTCTTCAAATTAAAGTTCAATTTAACCATAAGTTTAAATGGTGAAGAAGCTAAAACTACTCCTGATAAGGGATATTAAGATCAAAATCCAACATCTTCTTAGGATCACTGCACGATCCTTGTTCAATTTTTGCTTGCACTACCTTTCCCTCCAATAGATCTTTCTTTCGATGGCACGTTTTGTGGCCACCGAGTGCCTGACCTGTTGCGAAAGTTTTGTCACATATGTTACATTGGTACACACGTTCCACCGCCGTATCAATCTTCATTGACCCTCTTCCTTGCCGCGACCTAGATTTGCTACAATTTTCAGTTTTGAGGTCATACAAAGTCTTGTTCGACTCGAACTCTCGACCGCAATAACTGCAGAATTTGGTTCTTGAATCTTGCTCGGCTTCAACTTCACCACCACTCTCCATCACTTGAGTTTTGTGAATGGCTTTCGAGTAATTCGAAGCTGAGAAAAACAACAACAACGAGATGAAAAAAATAATAAATAAGTAAAAATTTTAAAATCGAACAATCACAATTGATTATAAAAAAAAGACCCACTGTGTGTATACGTATACACTCTCGCCCTCTCTCTCTATATATAGTGGTAGTATAACATAAAACCCTAATTATGCAAAAAGCTTGATCCATAAGTAACTTTAATTTTTTTTGGAAAGCTGACTTCTTTGTGACCGTATGAATCTTCTTTGTAGTATATTTTATTTAAATTTATTCTTGATGATGTGTTATGATTTTTTTTTACAATGATGTGTCATGATCTTATTTATTAATAATAAATAAGATAATATATTGTCGGTAAATCAAATACTTACCTTTATATTGAATCATATAAATTTAACTTTAATTGCTTAATTTAAAAATCTTTTTAACATTCTTATAACGATACCATCACGTATATGTGCAAACAATTTTATGAGTGAAAAACTAGGAAAAGTTGAAAGCAAATTAATAAAAAGTATGAGGGGTTTTTTCTCTCTCTCAGCCAATTAGAATTTTTATTAATAATTAAAACCACATTGTTGTGAATAACATATATATATTAAAAAGAAAATTACAAATTTAATGATACGAGTTCAAAAAAACCTAAATGTTTAGTTTATTTTTTGAGTTTTGATCAAGAGATTTAGATAAGTTTGGATCAAATTTATTATTTTATATTATAATCTAATTTAGAAAAATATGTTTTTTACAAACGGATTTAATTTAGAGTTTAGTTTAATATTTATAAATTTAGGTCGTAATAATTAAAATTTATAGTTTAGGGTTATAAGTTATATTTCAGGAGTTAGGGTTTAGAGTAAAGTTTAGATTTTATTTTTAACGTGTGACGTCAACATTTTTAACTGAAGTTAACGGGAAGGATCAAAATGAAAGCGAACTAAAAGTTGAGTGACCCCAATAAAAATTTTAAAAGTTCGGTGATCAAAATAAACCCAACCTAAAAATTCGGTAACCATTGGTGTACTTTACACTAAAAAAATATAGGACGGGTTTGTCTCAAATTTTTTTGTTTGTTAATAATTCTAAATGATTAATTCGAATATTTGTGGAAGTAAATTTTACTATTTATAATCTTTAATTAAATATTTTAAATCAAATTAACTTTAAAACTACGTACTTTTATCTTTTTAGCCTTAATACCCAAATATGTGCCAAAACTATGTTTGTGGATCATTTTTGGTGCCTAAAATATTTTTAGCTCTAAATAGGTGTCTAACGTTTTAATTTTGGTCATTTCAAGTGCCTAACTGTTAATAAAAAACCGTTAGCCAATTAAATTGTGACAAATGACACGTTTTTAATTTCTTTTAATTAATTTTTAAGTAAAATTCAAAATTCAATTTTCTAAAAAAATTTAACAGTTTTAAATATTTACAAAACAATCATAAATCCCTAACCTAAAACCATAAATTCCCAAATTATCAACGTTGTTGTCGTTTACTACCTCACCGGAGGCCACCACTACCGCCGTCGGATCACCACGACCGTTTCCCCCAACCACCCATCGCCGATAACCGATGGTAGGTGTGCCGACGACTTTCTTTCGACGTTAGGAAGCCGATCGACACACCTACCACCGTTTATCGACGATGGGTGGTTGGAGAAACGATCTTGATAGTCCGGCGGCGGGTATGAGGGCGACGGCGAAACTATTGGCAGCGGGTTCGACCGGGGAAGTTAGGGATTTTAAAATGGGTAAACTACTGCGGTGGTCACTTATGTCTCCCATTAGTACAGAGTTGGTCACCGATTTTGAAAAATGACCAGTAAGGTCACTTACGTTTTCGGGGCGTAAACTTTTGGTCACCAACCGTTTAATGCCGTTAAAGTTTAACGGTTTTCTGATCTAGCAATTGAAAATATAAGGGTAAACTACTACAATGGCCCAAAAATTCCTGAAATTTTAGAAAACCCCAAAATTCCTAAATCCTTAAATACCTAAATCCCTCAATCCGGTCACTCTTGTCGTCGTTAGCCACGATTCCGGCGACAAAATGGAGCATCCTCGCTTCTCCCAAACACCCATACACCAAGCGACGTCGTTCAATCGTCGTCTGTTGCAAATTGATCGAATGAATTTTTCAAATATTTCAACCTTCATCCGACATTTTGCACGACTCTGATCAATTTTTGGCAACGGCGTGGTAGGGTAAACGATCATGGTGGTCCGGCGACAGATGTGGTGGGCGGCAGCGTTACAATTGACGACGGAATCGACTTAAATCTCGATTTAAGTTTTGGTGAGTTGGGGATTTTGAATATGGGGGTTATTTTTGTGAATTTTGAAAATTTAGGAATTTTTTTTAACTGCAAGATTAGAAATTCGTCAAAATTTAACGGCATCAAATGGTTGGGTGACCAAAAGTTTACGTCCCGAAAACGTAAGTGACCTTATTGGTCGTTTTTCAAAATCGGTGACCAACTCTGTACTGGGGGAAAACATAAATGACCACCGCAATAGTTTACCCTTTTAAAATTTGAGGTTATTTTGTGAGTTTTGGGAAATTTAGGGTTTTAAAAAAAATAAGTGAAAAATCAAATTAAAAAATAAAAAAATAAAAAAAATATATATTTTTAAATAAAAAACGGTAGTTAACGGTTATGCACCTAAAATGACTAAAATTGAAACGTTAGTCACCTATTTAGAGCTAAAAATAGTTTAGGCACCAAAAATGATCCACAAGCATAGTTTGGGCACTTATATGGGTATTAATCATCTTTTTATTATCTAATTCTAATTTCTCCTCTTCAATCATGTTATATATTCTTTAGTTTAATCATCAGTGTCCAATTTATTAGTTGATTAATTTAGATTAAATTTTATAAAGACTCAATATAAAAGTAATCCTTTTAATTTAACTTTTTTCATTTACAATGTTAGAATTTGAGCTTGTGACCTTATTTAAAAAAAAAACCTAATATTTTATCCGGCTAAATCAATTGATTTGATATTTCTCTTATTTAAGAAGGATGAAAGAAAGAATTCGTGTCGCGTTCAAAGAACGCAGTGGCATATTCAGCATCACTAAAAATCAACGGTCGAAGGGACCCACCTCTTCCAAAAGGATAGCACCGAATAAATCTGAAAACCCTAATAAGATCTATTTTAAAAGGTTTAATTTTATTCTTAGTCCCTGTACTGTCAGTACTTCTGAAATTTAGTTTTATTTACTTTTGATTACAATAATTTAGTCCTTCTACTATATATTTTTAAAATTAAAATATCAATAAAAAAATCCAATTGATTACATGTGATGGACTTCCATTAAATTTTAAAAACATGGCATTTTAATATTAAATTTAAAAATTAAAGTTTATTTGATGACATGATCTTAAATATTACATAAATATCAAATTTGTCAATTACATTTTAGTTTTTTAATCAAACAAATAGAGTGATTGAGTTCAAAATTTCAAAGCCTACAATAGTGAGTTTAGATTTAATTTGGGTCAAGTCGAATCTCAGATTTAGTTATGGTTTATAGCGAGTAGTTCAAGTCGGGTATCAAATTAGGTCATTAGTCAATTTTGGGTCGAGCTAATATCAAATTGATCAGTTTTTAGGTCAGGTTAATATTGGATTTTTTGACTTTCATGTCGGGTCAATATTAGATTGATTGGTTTTTAAATCAGGTCAAAATCATATAAGTCATTTTTCTCGTCAGGTCAATATCATATCAGTTAGTTTTCGGGTCGGATCAGCCTTTAGATCTTCGGGTTAATTCGGGTTGAGTTTGATATGAGTTCAATCAAATATATTTAGAATTACTGATATATTTGTCTCTTTTTGTTTGTTAATTTTACATCTATGCTCAATTTTAACTCTCAATTGCTCAACGTTTAGAATTCAATCATCAGTATAGATGATAATTTGACCTAAACATAATCTTATGAGGCGTGTTAGAGTTTATGATCCAAATTTCATATTGATTTGACCCAAAAACTTCATGGTACAACTTATTATTGCATGTTAAAAATGAAAGAAAAATAAAGACGTGTGATAGATGTAGAAGAAATTGGTCGAAGATGATATTGGACATTAAACTATTTATCGCATTGTTAAATTATTCATTCACGTCAAACTCGATTATCAGGTTAAAATCATGTCAATAATCGATTCGAATCAACCTAATTTAAAAATCAAAGTCCAATTAACAATTTTATGAATCATATACTTCAATTTAAAATCAAACATCTAGAGAGACTAAGTTTTCAAAAGTTTAAAAAGTATAAGGACTTGGATCATAACTAGACCCTTAAAAAATAAACATACAAAAAAAAGCTTATACTTTTAAAACCCGCACGTTTACGCCACTATTTCCCTAATCTGCCTCGGCCAAAACCAGAGAGTAAACAACAGAGAGCTAATAATGTCGGACGAGGAGCACCATTTCGAGTCCAAGGCCGACGCCGGCGCCTCCAAAACCTACCCTCAACAAGCCGGAACCATCCGTAAGAACGGCCACATCGTCATCAAGAACCGTCCCTGCAAGGTCTCGTCTTTGATTTGAACAATCTATTTGATATTATCGCAAAATGAACTCGGACTTAACTTTTTGGATTTGGGTTTTGTTTGTTTGTTTGTAATTTGCATTGAGATTTGAGATTCTGATGGTTTAGATCTGTTCCTTTTAGTTATTTTAGTGGTTGCGTAGTTGAAATCTATATTTTGCGTTTGATTTTACTATTTTTTTTTTTACTTTTGCTGAAGTGAAAAGTAATGCTTTTGTTTGAACCCTATGCTTGTTATTTGGAACTTTATAATTAGAGGGGGGGACAAAAGCAAACAACTCAGAGTGTTTAGTATATTAAGAAATTTATAATTTTTGTTTGGATGATTTGATAAGCAAGCTGATTATATGGCATATGATAAAATTAGTGCTGACTGTTGATTTGCTTTATAATATCTTTTTGTAAATCAAAAGCAAATTAAGGGGTGTTAACAAAAACAAACATTCAGAGCCTTTATTATTAAGAATTATAATTTTTGAATGATTGTTGTGATGATGAGCAAGCTGATGATAATTTTATGCTGATTGTTGATTTGGCCTCTATGATTATTATTTAGATTTGGGTGCATAATGATTTGCAAATTTTGCTAACTTGGTTGTTGTTGTATTGCACGGGGCATTTGACAGGTTGTTGAAGTTTCCACTTCCAAGACCGGGAAGCACGGACATGCTAAGTGTCACTTTGTCGCAATCGACATCTTCACTGCTAAGAAGCTGGAAGATATTGTTCCTTCTTCCCACAATTGTGATGTATGGATTGATCTCGTTCTGGTTTTAACTTCAATCTGTCATGTAATTTGATTGTGTTAATGGATAATTCCGTTTGTTTCTAACAGGTTCCGCATGTCAATCGTACTGACTACCAGCTGATTGACATTTCTGAGGATGGATTTGTAAGTTCATTTTGCTTGATGTTCTTTCTTTTTATTTGTGTTTGTGTGTGTGTTTCTTCTAAACTAGTTGAATATTTCAGGTGAGCTTGCTTACTGACAGCGGAGACACTAAGGATGATCTGAGGCTCCCAACTGATGAGAGCTTGTTGAAACAGGTCGACTAACTATTTTTTGAACCATATTTTTATATGGTTCTTTTTCAATGAAGTAGCCTTTCGTTTTATTTGTATCATTGATTTAAGTTCTAAAAAAACAAAATTCATTGTTCTGTCTAAGGTTGGCTGTTGGCTACTTTTGTTATATTTTCTTAGTGCAGTGCGATCGATCCCCTTTGACCACATTAGGGAAGCTTAACAAATCTTATGTTTCCCAGCCTCTTGAAACCGGCATCCTGATTGAATCCGGAATGCCATTGGGTGTTTAATCCATTTAGCATGTTTAAACCTGCTGGATTTTGCATTTCTCTTTATCACTGTGTACTTATACGCCTGCATTTCTCATTACTTCCCATTGTGGTGCACATATTAGGACTGATACCTGTTCCATTCACGAAACTGTGGTTGCGTTATTTGCCTCGTCAAGATGAAAGTTTTATGCATTATTGTCTCTGCATCCTGGTATGAACCTGCATCCGATAATACCCTTTTTTTCTCGACTGCAGATCAAGGACGGTTTTGCCGAGGGAAAAGACCTTGTTGTCTCTGTTATGTCGGCAATGGGGGAGGAGCAGATTTGTGCACTCAAGGACATTGGTCCAAAGTAGCTTGAGATTGATTTGCTGTCTGAATTCTGATATTGCAAACTTTAAACTTAAAGATTTCTATTAAGAGCTTTAAATAGTTTGGCTCTTTAAGGCTTGGGAGTATAAATGCTGTTTGTTGTGCTATGTTGAAACTGTTTCACTTTTACAGTCCTTATTCTCTAGGCTCTCGGTTTTCATCTTTGTTGCTTCGGTTTAAAGAGTGTTTTTCAACTTAAACGTAAAAGCTATAATGTGTTTATTTTATAATTTTTATTTTTTTTAGAAAATTAATAATATTTATCACTTTAAATTTTTTATATAATTATATATTTACTTATGGTATCATGTTTAAAATGATTATTTGTTTTCTTAAAATTATTTTTGACAACAATATTTAAATCCAAAATTAAATAAAATACAAAAAAAATAATGTTAAACTGACCCTTAATTGTATGTATTAACCTTGATAAAAAATGTTTTTTTAATATTCTAAAGCTGATTAGAATGTAGTACACGATTTATACTCGTGTAATTGTGCCTCATAGGGTGAACATCATTCGTATTTTTACTGGGACATTTGTTGGGTGAAAACAGTTGAATATCAATATTTATTTTATAATTCTTGTTTAATTAAATTATAAATATCAATTAAAGTCGAATTAATCTGAAGTACTAAAACATTTATCAAAGATCTAAATATATTGTTTCATATCTGATTATTGAACGAGTCGGGGCAGACATTTTTGCTTTGATTTGGGGTATTGGTTTTTTGTGCTGATGATCGAAGATGTTGAATTTGGTCCTATTTATAATGCTTCGTGGAGGCTTGGGGGAATTGTTCTTGTTGATGGAAATGATACTTTATTTATTTTAAAGTTGACTACTTTGGTTTTGGATTATGATTTGCTAATATCTTTGTTTGAAGTTAGGTTTACATCATTTGAATGATTGCCAATTTTCTTTTATTAAAAATGATTTGATAATTTTGAAACTATATTTACTCAAGATATATTTACTTCTATAAAGGGTTAATATATTGTTTGGTACCTGAGTTTGATTTTAATATTCAAATTGGTATGGAAGAAAAAAAATAAAGAAAAATCAGAGTCTCAGCTTTGATTCTTCATAGATGGGTTTCTATGGTCTAATATAATGCCCTTATCATCAACACTAACATACAAAGATGAAAATAATTAAGCCTTACTACCAAAAGATAGTGTCAATTCTAAATTTTAAAAAAACATTTGAGCATCAGAAATACTGTAAAAGATAAAATGGTGCAACTTTAACAATTCTGACTTCAAAATAACTACATGAGAAGAATTATATACGTTATTATTTGAAAATAATCGGGTATGACTGAAACAATAGTTTACAAGGTGATTTACAAGATCAGATGGTTGTTTGTACCAAACTTATTGATATTGATTTGAGATTAATGATTGGATTAAGGTAGTTATTTTATAATTGAAACATGGAAGGCAAGCTTCAATGTGAAAAACATCTAATGTAATGGAAGGTCTTAAAGATTATAATGACAATTATGAAGATGAGGATAGAGGAGTTCTGAAGAATTCTCAAGATGAAGTAGTGCTTATTTCTCCGAAAATCTTAAAAATAAGGGAAAAAATAGAGCAAGTAAAGAAGAAAAAAATGGAGGAAGAAAGAGAATTAAGGTGTCAGGTCAGTATTTTTAACGGAAGTTAACGGGTGGACCAAAATGAAAGCGAACTAAAACTTAGGTGACCTAAATAAAAATTTTAAAAGTTCAGTGACCAAAATAAATGTATCCTAAAAGTTCGATGACCACTAGTGTACTTTACCCTTTCTTTTATCCATGTATATGATATTTGACCTGTGTACTCTAAGTAAAAGACATCAATGCTTTATTTAGGATAAAAAAAGAAAATTCAGATACTAAATTGAGTATTGAAGTTAATTCAAGTACATAATTAGGATGAAAAGAAATCCAATTAAAAAACTTTGGTATCATATTGGACATTGAAAAGAAACAAAGTATCAAATTGTGAAAAATTAGAGTCCATTTGGTTTTAAAAAAACAATTTTTGTTTTTGTTTTTTGTTTTTTTTAAATAGTTTTTAATTTCTGTTTTCTAAAAACTAAAAAACACATTTGATTAATTAAAATAAAAATAATAAAAATGTGTTTGGTATCTTGTTTTGCAAAATAAAAGACTTAAAGGTCAAATTAGCTCTTAACGAAAAAATAAAAAAATCAATTAAGCCCTTATAAATTTTTTACACTCAATTTAGCCCTCATAATTCAAATTATAATCGATCAGACTCTCATAGTTCAAATTACGATCAATTTAGCTTTCTTATAACGTTCATCATTATAATTGATTGTTAACTCACAAACAATAATTAAGATAGTAACACGTGGTGCACCTGGAAATATTCAAAAAATTTAAAAAAACATATTTAAAATTAACCCCTCCACAACTACCCACCTTAAAATACTTTGCTAATTAGTTTCTCTCCACAACTATAGTCTTCACTTGGATCCATTTAAATGCTATGGAGTTTGAATTGGTTGGAGTTAAATGTGACATCTCCAGTTTTCAACATCCATTTCTTCTTAAAACATGCGATTTATTTGTTTCCTAGGAAATTAGTAAAATCTCATTGGGAAACTTAATTCACATGAATTGGAGAAAGATTGGATAGGGGATCTACTAGTTCTCACAGTAACGATAACAAAAGGGTTTGGGATTTGAATTAAAAAAAATCAATAAAGACCAAATTGGAAAAAATCAAAATTATGATTGTTTTAAAATAAAAAATTAGTAAATCGACAAATTAGAAAATATTTTTAAAATTTAAATTTTATTTAGAATTTTTAAATATTTTTTAAATTTTTTACAATTTAAATGACGTAACATTTTTAGAGTGCGCCACAAGTTATCATTTTATTGGGTTTTAACGAGTTAATGGTCAAAATTTGGTCAATCGTTACGAAAGGACTAAATTGAGTGTGTTTTGGCAAAAAATCAATAAATGATTAATTAAAATTTTTATTTTTTGTTGAGCACCAATTTGATCTTTAAGCCAAATAAAAATAAACAAATAATTACTCATTAAATAATTAAATTAAAGTATAATTGTTAAAAATTATTATAATAAAAATAAAATATGATTAAATAAACTAAAGTTTTAAAATTGACATTAGAAGGATTCGAACCTAAATTATATAGATTTAAAATTTAAAACCCCATATTTTCATGTTTTTCACTTTTCTAAAATATTTTTTTTAATAAAAATGGTGAAAACATCTTTTTATGTTTTTGAAATTTCATCTATTTTTATTTTCATTTTCTAAAAATTATTTTCAAATTTTGCAACCAAACACGTTTTCTTCGATATTTTCTATTTTCCAAGAAAATAAAAATACTTTGTATTCTCTAGAACCAAACACACCCTAAAGTTTAAGTATCAAACTGAGAATCAAACCCAAACTCAGGTACCAAATACTATTTTAACCCCTCAATTAAAACAAGGGTTATATTTTGATACACAAATTGTGTAAAAAAATTAACACAACCCTACTATAAAATTTAGGCTTAAAGGTACAGTAATGTCACGCGTCGTCAAAGTGCACCAGGACCGACCGAGGAGTGCCCCCTAGGTGCACTCGGGCCAACCAAAGCAAAATGAAGTGCCTTGGGAGTTTTATGGCCAAGCATGAATCAAAGAAGGTTCTAAAACGGCCCAGAGTGGCCCACATTCGTCTTGAACATTTCCACAAGGATCCAGGAGGTTCTCCAAAGGTCTACACTCGTCAAGAAATCCTTAGAAGATTCTAGAACACTCTAGAAGGTTCTCGAAGGTTCTAGAAGGACCTGAAACATCCTGTAAGCATCTAGAACATTCTAGAAGGATCTAAAATGCTGAAGAAGACCTTGGAAGACTCTAGAAAGTTTGAGACTACTCTGGAAGTCTCTGAAACTTTCTAGAAGCTTTTGGATAGTTAAAGACATAACTAGATAGTTGTAGAATATTCCAGAATACTTTAGAGTATTAGAGATATATGTAGATAAGTATAGACTTAACTAGAAAAGTGTAGGTGTTGTAGATATTTTGAAAGGCAAAATGCCAACCGTTGGATCAAATCAATCTCCACCGTCCATTGAGGAGGATGAAGACTATAAATAAGCTAGCTAGGGTCATTTGTAACCCATCCTACAACTTCATAAGTTTAGCTCTCTCTTATAAAGCTTTCTTAAGAGTTCAATACAAGGTTCTTTTCTTTGTAACTTTCTTGCCTTCTCCATTCTCGAGTGTGTTTAGCCATAACATTCGCGTGGAAAATGCTTGCTAACATTGTGTCGGGAGTGTTAGCGCCGCACAGATTGGTTTGAGAGAATAAGTCCGTGACAATAAGCTCTTAAACTTAAAAAAATCAATTAAGCCCCTAAACGTTTTTTTGCACTGAATTAAGCCCTCAAACTCAAGAGAAAAAATCAATTTGGCCATTGACCAACCTTGACCGTTAACTTTAACGATTTATTTTTTAAAAAAGTTTCTTTTGACGTGTGTTGCAATAGGATAATGCCATTTGTCATTTCTATGTTTTTTTTATTTCTAGATTTTAAAAATAGCTAAAAAGGAAAAAAAAATCTATTTTTTGTTAAAATTTTGAAAATTATAAAAAGTATTTTTAAAAATAAAAAATTAAATTTCGAAATTTATTTAAAAATGATAATTTTCAAAATATTTAAAAAATAAAAAACTAAATATTATTATAAAAGTATAAAAAATAATTTAGAAAAAATAAAACAATAAAACTTATTTTGATTTTTAAAACTATATTTTAACAAATATTAAAAAATATTTTTTAAAAAATATAAAACAATAAAAGTTATTTTAATTTTTTTATAATTGTATAATAATAGTTTTTAATATTTTATTTTGTTAAAAATATTTTATTATTTTGAAAAATTATAATTTATTATTTTCAAATAAATTTTGAAATTGAAAAATAAATTTTCAGAATTTTTTATTCTATTTTTATATATTTTGAATAAATTAAAAAATTCTTAAAATAACAAGTAGGATTATATATGTCGAAAACATTTAAAAACAACTCGTTAAAGTTAACCGTTAAGGGCCAAATTGATTTCTTTCTTAAGTGTGAGGGCTTAATTGAGTGCAAAATTTTTTTAGGTGCTTAATTGATTTGTTTTTGCAAAAATTTAGGAGCCTATTGAACCCTTAAGCCTAAAATTTAAAACCTAAATTCCATACCCTAACACCATAAAATCTAAACTTTAAACCCTAAACTCTAAAATTTAACCCCAAACCTCAAACCCCAAACTTTAAATTTTAAGTCCTACACATTAAACCCTTAAATCCCTAACCTAAAACCCCTAAAAGCCCACACACAAACCCCTATAAATAAAGGGCTTCCGTGTAGCTAATAGCTTGTCTACCACGTAAATTTCCTTAAAACAAAAGTAAATCACCGTTTTTCTCTCGGTGGCCGACGACGAGCATTACACAGTCAACTTTACAAGGTTTGGTTCTCATTTTCAAAGAGTAATTTAAATATTATGTAATGCGAGCTTAATCTTAGCTATTATTTGCTTAAATATTATGTAAATTTGCTTAAATCAAAATTACATTGCCGATTATCTCGACATCGAGCTTTGTACCGTAAGCTTTACTTTTGTCAGTAAAGTTTGGTTCTCATTTTCAAAGTAATTTGAATATTATGTAATGCGAGCTGAATCTTAGATATTAATTATAATTTGCTTAAATATTATGTAAATTTGCTTAAAACAAAATTACATTCCCGATTATCTCGACCGCAACCTTTACCTTTATCAGTAAGGTTTGGTTCTAATTTTTAAAGAAAAATTTGAATATTATGTAATGCGAGCTGAATCTTAGATATTATTTAAAATTTGCTTAAATATTATGTAAATTTGTTTTAAACAAATGCATATGACCGATAATCTCTCAGTCTCTTCTTCGTGAGCGTCTAGAATTAGTAATGTGAGCTTAAATATTAGTTAAGAGTTCAATTTGAATAATTTTTTATATAAAAAAATAGTTTATTGCTTAAATATGGTATGGTGGTTCATAGAATATTCTGACATACATATATTATTTTATTTATTTTTTTCATTTCAGTTTATATGATTAAATCATTAGATCAATTGACTAAACTGATTAATTTGAATTTATTTTTACGCGATTTTACATTTTTGAATTTCACACTGTTGAGTGTGTAAAAGTCCTATTATTTACACCCTTTTAACCCATATTTCTGCTGCATTCAAGCATCATTGCATTGCATTTAGGTTAGTTTTCAATTAAATATCACAATTATATAAAAGGCACGGATTCTACTAAAAGATGGTGTATTTTGCAGGTAGCTGCCTTGGTTGACGATGAAGGCAGGCGAAGGGCAGATAAGCAGGAAGGCGGAACTGAACAAGCAGCTGAAGGAGACGAACCTGTCATGGACCCGTCACGACAGCATGGTGACAGCAGATTATTGAAGAGGAAAAATGAAGTGGACATCGATGGATAGAGAAAAATCTGCTCGTCTGTCGTGTGGCAGCCAAATAATTTTCCAAGCCCCGGATCAAAAGATATGTCAAGCCAAAGCTCAAAAGAGAGGAAATCCCTAAAAGCAAGGAGGCGGCTAGAAAGTAGGATACTTTAGAGATTTAATCTTTATTAGAGTCTTACTTTTAATTAAAGTTGTAATCCTTGTTACCTTAGATAACTTGAGCCCAAAGCTTATATAAAGGGCATAGATTAAACCTAGGGCATAGCCGACTACCCCATAACCGAAACCAAAACCCTGCCGATTACCTGTCACCGATATGTTCTAAATTCCCCCTAGGGCTACGGGTTGTTTTGTAAAGTAGTTGCAAGGGTTGCTTTGTTTTAGGATTTTTCAAGTTCAATAAAATAAACTTCAAGTTCTTTTATCTTGGTTTTAATATCTTGCAAGAGCATCGGGAGAGCATTGTGAGGTTATCCATTTACTTAGCATCGGGAGAGTTAAGTATACGAAAGAGATAAAAGCGCGTTCTCTAGTTTATAGTTGAACCATCTCGTGCTTAGGGATAAGGCGAGGTTAAGTGGCTAAGGAAGAATTCATACACATCGGTGTTCATCCTTCGATTCACGCCGGGAGGTATCATCAAAGACGTGATCATCGACAGACTTGTGCCAAGGGATAGGGCAAGGCAGATCTGGGATTCTTGCCAAGCTTGAAGTACGGAGTTAGTGTTCGCTGCCGCGACAACTAACGGACAGACGCCGCGACAGGTGCTGTCGGCGACGGGTGCGACGACAGAACTGGAGATCCTAAGCAATTCAATACCTACACTACTGAGCAACTCAATACCAGCCCATTCTCTCTATCTTGATATCTCAATTCCTTTTATTTACGTCTTTACTTTATTATTCGTGACAATTCTCTCAAACTATTTCTTTTACTTCGTGCAGTGAAATTAGGTGAAGCTATTAGCCCAATCCCTGTGGAGACGATATCCGATACTTTGTATCACTTTACTACTTGCGTCGTGTATACTTGCACTACAATTGCGATAGACTATTTTACACGCAACAAGTTTTTGGCACCGTTGCCGGGGATTGGCAACATAACTACACCTTTCTTTCTTTGCACTTTTTGTTTTTATTTTCGTTTTTATTTTTACTTTTTACTTTTCTTTAATTTTTCTTTTGTGTTTTTAAACTCTTGCTTTTCACAAGGTTTTCCTGTTTATGCGCAGATCGAAAAGAGGTGAAGATCCTGAGTATAAATTAGATCCGGAGATTGAACGTTCCTTTAATCTCAAGAAACAGATTCGCCACCTCTTAGACCGAAACGAATACCTTGAAGAACAGCTAGAGCAGATGGGCCATAACCAACCTGCTGGTGGTTTCATACCACCCCTTGGCAATAATAACCCACCTGTCGGCGACCCGCCTGGGGCAGATAGACGACGGTCATGTCGTGACTACATGCTGAACGATCATGTAGAGCTGGAGACCACGCTGCCGGATATTGACGTTGACAACTTCGAGCTTAAACCTGTCATGTTTAGTATGATCAACAACGCCGGGCAGTTTGGTGGTTCTGCGACAGAAGATGCCAGGGAGCATCTCAAAACGTTCCAGGAGATCTGTGGTTCGTTTAGACTGCCAGGAGTTAGTCCGGAGATACTGAGGCTTCGGTTATTCCCCCATTCATTAAGGGACAGAGCAAAAACTTGGTGGAATAAACTTACACCGGGTTCTATTATGACTTGGGCAGATCTAACTCGTGAATTTTGTCTCGTTTTAATCCTTCTCATTTAGCCGAGCGATTACGTAATGAAATTGCTACTTTTCAACAGGAAGATGACGAGCCAATGCATGAGGCCTGGGACAGATTCACAACTCTTCTTCGAAACTGCCCAATGCATGGATTCCCCGTCTGGAATCAGGTAACTAAGTTTTATAATGCTGCCAACTTACAAACTCGCATTCGAATTGATTCTGCAGCAAATGGACTATTACTGGACAAAGATCCAGACGAGGCTCTGCAAGTTCTGAAACATCTGGCTAAAAATGAAGAGCAGTTTCCAACCGCTAGAAGAGGAGGTAAACGGGTACTTGCTGTCAAGGATTATGAGGCCGACAGCACTATGAAATCTCAGGTAGCATTCCTCACTAAAGCCATGAAACGCTTATTGAGTGAAGAGGAAGTACGAGGGTTTGCTGTCGAGGAAGTTTGTGCTACATGTGAGGGAAATCATAGTAGGGATGAGTGCCCCATAAATATAGAAGAAGGAAAATATGTTGGAAATTACAAGCCAAACTACAATTCCAACAATTACAACCCTAATTGGAGGAAAGACCCCAAATTTTCCTGGAGTAACCCCAACAATGCTCTAAATCCGCAAGCATATAATCAGAATCAGGGGGGACCGAGACTGTTGACGCGACAGCAGCCACAGCCGCAAAACCTGCCGCAGAACCTGCCGCCTCAGCAACAACAGCAGCCACCACCTGCCACGAGTAGTATATTGGAGCAGACTCTGGCTACCTTTATGTCTCAGACTGGCACGTATATGGATAACATCAATAAGTTTGTCAAGAAAACGGAAGACTTTATGGATGAAACTAAGATGAGAATGACAAACCATGAGGCCACCTTGAAATCTCTAGAGACACAAATGGGTCAGGTGTCGCAGCATATTAAGCCACGGCAGAATGGAGGATTCCCTAGCAATACTGAAAATGCTAGAACGCCCCCTCATGAGCAATGTAAGGCGATTACTACTAGGAGTGGGAAAAAGTTACCAGGGTCGGAAAAAGAAGCTGAAAAAGAAAGGGAACCGACCTTGGAAAAACCTGCCGAGGAAACTGCCCCGACAGGTGACAAACAGACTGCTGCCGATGAGCCTGTCACGACAGCAGAAGCGACAGAGGAGAAAAAGGAAGATTATCGTCCTCAGATTCGCATGCAGTGGGAAGGACGCATTGCTGATTACCGTCCTCCACCACCTTTTCCGCAACGGATACAGCAAGCTAAGCATGAATCTCAACTTAAAAAGATTTATGATATTTTTAAACAGGTTCATATTAACATTCCGTTGCTAGATGCTGTTAGGGAAATGCCCGGTTATGCTAAATTTCTCAAGGATGTCATGTCTAAAAAATCTAAACTTGGGGAATTTGAAACGGTAAGGATGCAAGAAGGTTGCATGAGTATTCTTCATCGACAACCACCCCAGAAAAAGAAGGATCCAGGGAGCTTCCTCATACCTTGCGTAATCGGAGATAAATTTGTGGGTAAGGCATTATGTGATCTTGGTGCTAGTGTTAATCTAATGCCCAAATCTGTTTTTCAGAAATTAGGTATTGGCAAGGCGCGGCCCACGACAGTTACCTTACAGTTAGCCGACCGCTCTTACGTTCACCCCGAGGGAAAAATTGAAGACATCTTGGTAAGAGTGGATAAACTTATTTTTCCTGCTGACTTTCTTATTTTAGATTGTGAGGCAGATGAGAACGCACCAGTCATCCTAGGGCGACCCTTCTTAGCCACGGGAAGATCATTGATTGATGTGGAAAAAGGAGAACTCACCATGCGCGTAAACGATCAAGAAATTAAGTTGAATGTTCTCCAAGCAATGAAACATGCTGATGTGGATGAAGAATGCAAGGCCATCATTGAGGTGACCTTTGATCAACCCTGCATCAGGTCGAGCTGTCAAGATACAAAATTTGGTCACTGCTGCGACAGCCATTTACAAGCCTGTCACGACAGTAACGACGACAGCGTCGACGACAGCAACTCCTCTGAATCCGATATATCTGATAATGAAGGTCATGAGGAGGTAGATTGGTTAGACCATCGCCCAGGTAAGTTATTCGAACCCTTAAATTACACTTCGGATAACCATTTAATTCAAAAGCCATCTACTGTCGAACCACCTGTCTTAGAACTTAAGCCCCTGCCAGGGCAGCTTAAATATGCTTATCTTGGTAGTGATAAAACACTACCCGTAATCATCTCTGCTAAGCTGCCACAGGAACAGGAACGACAGCTGATCGACATGTTGAGGCAGCACAAAAGGGCGATCGGATGGACTATAGCAGACATTCAGGGCATTAGTCCGGCAATCTGTATGCACAAAATCCTCCTCGAGGAAGATCATAAGCCGACTATTGATGCCCAAAGGCGGTTAAACCTTGCAATGAAGGAGGTAGTGCGTAAAGAAATAATTAAATGGTTAGACGCTGGTATCATTTACGCCATCTCCGATAGCAAATGGGTAAGCCCGGTGCAATGTGTTCCCAAGAAAGGAGGCATGACTGTGATAACCAATGAAAACAACGAGTTAATCCCAACCAGGACTGTGACCGGTTGGAGGGTTTGTATGGACTATCGGAAGCTTAACAAAGCTACCCGAAAAGACCACTTTCCTTTACCCTTTATTGATCAAATGCTTGATAGATTAGCGGGTAAACCTTACTATTGTTTTCTTGATGGTTATTCAGGATATAATCAAATTGCTATTGCACCAGAGGACCAAGAGAAAACGACTTTCACATGCCCTTATGGAACATACGCATTTAGGAGGATGCCGTTTGGACTCTGTAACGCACCTGCCACCTTCCAAAGGTGCATGATGGCTATATTCTCCGACATGGTTGAAGACTTCCTTGAAATCTTCATGGATGATTTTTCCGTCTTTGGAGACGATTTTGAGAGCTGCCTCGGCAACCTTCAAAAGGTACTTGAAAGATGTGAAAAAGCTAATCTTGTTCTTAATTGGGAAAAATGCCATTTTATGGTAGATGAAGGGATAGTTTTAGGCCATAAGATTAGCTGCCGTGGGATAGAAGTCGACAGGGCAAAGATTGAAGTCATAGAGAAGCTGCCGCCGCCAACCACAGTCAAGGGCATTAGGAGTTTTTTAGGGCATGCTTGTTTTTATAGGCGATTTATTGCAAATTTCTCAAAAATCACAAAGCCCCTATGTCATCTCTTAGAGCAGAACCGACCCTTTGACTTTAATGAAGAATGTACTGAAGCATTCAAGGTTCTAAAGGAAAAACTAGTGACAGCCCCCATAGTACAGCCACCAGACTGGACGCAGCCATTTGAAATTATGTGTGATGCTAGTGACTATGCTGTCGGGGCAGCACTTGGGCAGCGCAAGGACAGGCTATTTCATGTCATATATTATGCCAGCAAAACATTGAATGATGCCCAAGTGAATTATACCACCACGGAAAAGGAGCTGTTAGCTGTGGTGTTTTCCATCGACAAGTTTCGTTCTTACATACTTGGAACGAAGGTTATAATCCACACCGACCACTCTGCCCTCAAGTATCTATTTGCAAAAAAAGATGCTAAACCTAGGTTGATACGATGGATATTACTATTACAAGAGTTCGACCTTGAGATAAAAGATAAAAAGGGGACAGAAAATCAGGTGGCAGATCACTTGTCGAGGTTGGAAACGGGACAGAGTCTACCGCCAGATGAGACACACATACTAGAGACCTTCCCAGATGAACAGCTCTTTGCTGCCGCAATAGCTGTCGCAACAGCCATGGCGGCAGGTAAGTCTTCTAACCTTCCCTGGTATGCTGATTTCGTTAATTTCATAGTTAGCGGAATATTACCTTCTGATCTTACTTATCAAGCCAGGAAGAGGTTTCAAAATGATGTTAAACATTATTATTGGGACGAACCTCTTCTTTTCAAGATGTGCGCAGATCAGGTTATAAGGAGATGTGTACCACAAGAAGAACAAGAAGACATTCTCCATCACTGTCATGCTTCACAATATGGAGGACACTTAGGAGGCAACAAAACTGCTGCCAAGGTGCTGCAGTCAGGTTTCTACTGGCCGACACTGTATAAGGACGCACAGGAATTTTACAAAAACTGTGACAGGTGCCAGCGGACAGGTAACATCTCAAGGAGAAACGAGATGCCACTGCAGAATATCCTAGAAGTCGAGATCTTCGACGTATGGGGGATTGATTTTATGGGACCGTTTCCATCTTCATGTGGAAATCTTTACATCCTCCTAGCAGTAGATTATGTCTCCAAGTGGGTAGAAGCAATCGCAACTCAAAAGAATGATGCCAAAACAGTCCAAAGATTTTTACACAAGAATATATTTTCTAGATTCGGCATCCCTAGGGCGATTATCAGTGATGAAGGGAGACATTTTGACAACAGGGTAATTGCTGCCGCCTTGAGAAAATATGGTGTCAAGCACAAGATCGCGACAGCATACCACCCACAGACCAATGGACAAGCTGAGATTTCCAACAGGGAAGTAAAGAACATTCTTGAAAAAATGGTCAAACCAACTAGGAAAGATTGGTCTTTACTTCTGAATGATGCATTATGGGCATACAGGACAGCTTTCAAGACTCCATTGGGCATGTCTCCATTTCGATTGATCTATGGGAAAACCTGTCACCTGCCTGTCGAGATAGAGCACAAGGCATATTGGGCAATCAAGGCAGTGAACATGGACTTGGACAAGGCAGGTCAGAAAAGGCTGTTAGATTTGAATGAAATCGAGGAAATACGGACAATGGCCTACGACAACGCAAGAATATACAAGGAGAAAACAAAGAAGTGGCATGACAAGAAGTTGCTGCCGCGACAGTTCTGCCCAGGGCAGCTTGTGTTGTTGTTTAATTCGAGGTTGAAACTCTTTCCAGGGAAGCTCAAATCTAGATGGTCTGGACCATTTCAAGTAATTCAAGTTTTCCCCCATGGTGCCATTACAATTCAATCATTAAAAGACGGGCACCAATTCAAAGTCAATGGACAACGCCTCAAGCACTATCAAGGGACTGAAGCCCCAGGAATACAGGAAGTGGTTACTTTAGGTGATGCCCCACAAGGCATCCCTAATTTAACCTAATTCTTTTATTTTTATTTTTATTTTTATTATTATTAATATTATTTATTAGGAATTAGATTTATTTTAATAATATTTTGTTTTTAATTTCAGTTTTTAGGAAATAAAGGAGGCAAGTGAGAAAGAAGAAGTGGCCCAAGCCCACCGCCCATCCATCAGCCCAAATAAAGTCCATTTATAATAACATGTCGTTTCGGCTGCCGGCGCAGACGGAGTTGACAGGCTGTCAACAGACGCACAGCAGACGAAGAATCGTGCGGCAGACGCAGCATTAATGTCCGTCAGACGTGTCAGACGCAACATTCAATCTGCCGCTCCGTTATTCCCGCCTGCCGTTGCGGCATTAAATAGGCAGCCCCCGACAGCTATATAAACCCCTTCTCCTTTTCATTTTTCCTCACTTCAGATTTTCTCTCTTGCTATTCTCTTCTAGTTTAATCTCTTTTCTTTCATTTTCAGCCCTTGCAACCAAACATGTCTTCACGACAAACCCGACAGAACGCTGCCGCCGCTTCCTCTTCCGCAGCAGCATCTCCGTTCGCCAACAAGGAACTTTGGGAGGAACGAAGCTTCATTTACAACAGAGATGCCCCTCTGTTGGGACTCCGGCCGTTCATCATGCAGGCCATAACCGCTCAATTGTGGGAAGATTTCGCCGAGCAGCCGGCAGAACTTAATGACACCCTAGTCAGGGAGTTCTATGCGGCGATCGAGAGCAAGACGGCAACATCTGTCACCGTCAGAGGAGTGACAGTCCCTTTTACCGCCAGCAGCATCAACCATGTCTTCGGCCTCTTCTTCGGCCCCAACGATGATGCTCATCAACAGTTCTGGGACACCCTCGACGCTGCCGGCCATGATGCTGTCATGAGGGAGTTGACAGAAGCAGGAACGACGTGGAGCACGAGTAAGAAGAACCCCCATTCTGTCAATAGGGGGCAGCTCTTACCTGAGGCAAAGCTATGGAATGCTTTTATCAAAAAGCGTATCCTGCCCTCCTCCCACCACACGACAGTCAATAGGCAGCGGCTTGCCCTCATCCACTCTATCATGCATGACAGGCCGATCAACGTGGGCAGGTACATGCGAGAAAGCATTCTCGATTGTGCTTTCAGAACGGACTCACGTCTATGCCTGCCCTTCACCATCACGGCCCTCTGCCGCTGCGCTGCTGTACCGGAGGACCCTTCAGACAAAATCAAGAAGGGCAGCGGCTGGACCGACAGCAACATCTCCAGCCTTATGGAGATAATCGTCGTAACGCCCCTCAACGCCTTCGATCCAAACGCCCCACCTGCTGAATCTGATGATGAACCTGCCACCGAGCCTGCCCCAGAAGCTGCGACCAACACCGCTCCGGCAGGTCAGAACGCCGACATCTTAGCTGCCATCTTGAGGATAGAGGAGCGGCAGATGGGATTAATGACATTCATCCGCGACTTCTCCAACGCCACGGTAAACTTTATTACCAATACTTTGAATTTTTCGGATGTCTTTTTCCCTACCTTCCCCGCCCATTATTTCAATATCCCGTCCCCTACACCCACACCACCTGTCTCTCCCCATGGAGAATCTGCCTCCTCCACACCTTCCCCGACGGCAGCCGGCAGCCCACCAGCAGACACCTCCCCTCGAGGAACAAAGCGAGCTGCCACTAACGACAGCCCCCTTGTCCGGAGGAACTTGGACAGCGCCTTCACACGGGTGAAGCGTATCAAGCATGTGGCCAACAAGAGGATGCTGTCCAAGGCCATCACGAGTAACAGCTGGGATAGCAGCGGCAGTTCTGATGTTCGACTAGTGGAGCCACCTGCCCTTCAACCTGCTGACGACCCTGTCCACCAACCGGAGGAGGAATCTGCACCTCAACAGGCCGAGGAACCTGTTGATCCACCTGCCCAGCCACCTCCCCAACGCAGACGCTACCATCAGATCCGCGTCAGCAGCAGTGATGAGGACAGCACTTAAAATTTAAGTTTTTATTTCTTTTTCCTCTCTTATTTGCTGCCTGCCTTTATATATTTGTGATGTACTTTTCTTTTTTTTATGTTTTTCTTTAATTGTTTTTAGTGTCATCTTGCATTGAGGGCAATGCAACCCTCGAGTTTGGGGGTGGCAGCCCTCCATATTTAATGGAGTCTTTAGCACATCTTTTGTTTAATTGTTATGTCTAATTAGTTTGTTAATTTTTTTAAGTTCTTCTTTAAAAAAAAATATATATATATATATATATATTTAAACTGTTGGCTTAAAACTGTGAAATTAACTTACCTGTCATGACGTCTCTGTCGTGGCAGCATCTATAGGACAGGTTAAGGAAAAGTTTAGAGCCTTTCTATAGTTCTGAAAATTTAAACACTTTTGTGACTGTTATCTTGCTTAGACTTATTTTAGCCAAACTAGAATAGGATGCTTAGAGCTTGAAAAGCCCCTAGAGGTGCCTAACACTGGCTCTAGGAAAGAAGTTTAGCAAAAATCAAAAATAAACCTAGAGGTGCCCGAAACCGGCTCTAGGAAGCTAACTAGAGGTGCCCAAAACTGGCTCTAGAAAAACTTAGCTTGAAAATAGAAGAAAAAGCATGAAAATGTGCCTTCTAAAAGAAAGTAAACTTTGGCATAAAATTCAAGTTAAGAAGTTGAATATTCTAGTGAAACTAAGAGGGTCTTAGCATATAACTGTTCACAAGCATGCACACACTGCACGAGAGCTATAGGGAGATTCCGGACAGATCCTAACCCTTCCGACAGGCTGCTGCCACCATAGAGAATGAGCGACGGGTAAGGGACAGTTCACTTTTTGAAAGCCAACACAAAAAATTTTCATTTTTCTTTAGGTTTAATTGCTTGATGGCAAGCAAAGACTTGAGTTTGGGGGGGTGTTGAGTGTGTAAAAGTCCTATTATTTACACCCTTTTAACCCATATTTCTGCTGCATTCAAGCATCATTGCATTGCATTTAGGTTAGTTTTCAATTAAATATCACAATTATATAAAAGGCACGGATTCTACTAAAAGATGGTGTATTTTGCAGGTAGCTGCCTTGGTTGACGATGAAGGCAGGCGAAGGGCAGATAAGCAGGAAGGCGGAACTGAACAAGCAGCTGAAGGAGACGAACCTGTCATGGACCCGTCACGACAGCATGGTGACAGCAGATTATTGAAGAGGAAAAATGAAGTGGACATCGATGGATAGAGAAAAATCTGCTCGTCTGTCGTGTGGCAGCCAAATAATTTTCCAAGCCCCGGATCAAAAGATATGTCAAGCCAAAGCTCAAAAGAGAGGAAATCCCTAAAAGCAAGGAGGCGGCTAGAAAGTAGGATACTTTAGAGATTTAATCTTTATTAGAGTCTTACTTTTAATTAAAGTTGTAATCCTTGTTACCTTAGATAACTTGAGCCCAAAGCTTATATAAAGGGCATAGATTAAACCTAGGGCATAGCCGACTACCCCATAACCGAAACCAAAACCCTGCCGATTACCTGTCACCGATATGTTCTAAATTCCCCCTAGGGCTACGGGTTGTTTTGTAAAGTAGTTGCAAGGGTTGCTTTGTTTTAGGATTTTTCAAGTTCAATAAAATAAACTTCAAGTTCTTTTATCTTGGTTTTAATATCTTGCAAGAGCATCGGGAGAGCATTGTGAGGTTATCCATTTACTTAGCATCGGGAGAGTTAAGTATACGAAAGAGATAAAAGCGCGTTCTCTAGTTTATAGTTGAACCATCTCGTGCTTAGGGATAAGGCGAGGTTAAGTGGCTAAGGAAGAATTCATACACATCGGTGTTCATCCTTCGATTCACGCCGGGAGGTATCATCAAAGACGTGATCATCGACAGACTTGTGCCTAGGGATAGGGCAAGGCAGATCTGGGATTCTTGCCAAGCTTGAAGTACGGAGTTAGTGTTCGCTGCCGCGACAACTAACGGACAGACGCCGCGACAGGTGCTGTCGGCGACGGGTGCGACGACAGAACTGGAGATCCTAAGCAATTCAATACCTACACTACTGAGCAACTCAATACCAGCCCATTCTCTCTATCTTGATATCTCAATTCCTTTTATTTACGTCTTTACTTTATTATTCGTGACAATTCTCTCAAACTATTTCTTTTACTTCGTGCAGTGAAATTAAGTGAAGCTATTAGCCCAATCCCTGTGGAGACGATATCCGATACTTTGTATCACTTTACTACTTGCGTCGTGTATACTTGCACTACAATTGCGATAGACTATTTTACACGCAACACACACGAACAATAAAACTGCTACATGAAGTTTAATTAGGAATCTACATGAAGTTTATTTAGGAATCTACATCTTACTTATTTTTTTTCCTTTGTATAATTAGGAATGGGAAAACGTAGTGATGAATCTGATGAAGCTGGCCCTTCTAAGAAGATTTGTACACTGGACCCCCTGTAGCTCCAGTTGAAGATGAGGAGGAGGAGGTCCCTGTTGTTGACGTCCAGAGGACATCCCTGTTGTTGACGTCCATGCTGCTCAGGCAGAGGACATCCCTGTTGTTGACGTACATGCTACTCCGACAGAGGAGGGGGTCCATGTTGTTGACATTCATGCTGCTCCGGCAGAGGAGGAGGTCCCTGTTGTTGACGTCCATGCTGCTCCGGCAAAGGAGGACATCCCTGTTGTTGACGTCCCTACTGCTCCAGTAGAGGAGATTGCTGATGATGATATAGAGGAAGATATTTTTATAGTAGATGAAGAGGAAGATGACGATGACTTGGGGGATATTGATTATCCAAAAACAGAGGAGAGCGAGGAAGAAGCTGAGGAAGAGTCTGAGGAGGAAGCTGAGGTAGATGAAGAGGAAGATGGCAATGACTTGGGGGTTTTTGATTATCCAGAATCAGAGGAGAGTGAGGGAAATGAGGAAGAGTCTGAGTCTGAGGATGATGAGGAAGAAGGTTCAAGCGATGAGGATTGATGATGCATATAAGTTGGATTTACTTAGATACAGACATATAGATTTGGTACATATATACTTACTGGTTGCAACATATATACTTACTGGTTACATTCATAAGCTAGATGCACTAATGTCTAGCTATATGCTGGTACTTGTAACCCCCTTAACCCGGTCTAGACGGTTGACCCGAATTAAGAAAGTCACATGGGGAAAACCAAAGTCAACCCGAAAGTCAACCTTGATTAACGACCCCTTTTTTTTCTTTTAAAAACTTGTCTAGATGCACATTAACCTTAGATATGATCATTCAAACAGCAAACTCAAAGATCATAAACATCAGCGATCAAACAGGGACCCAATTGAACAAATTACAACTTTAGGGACCAAAAAGTAAAATCTGATAATTAAAAGGTCTTAACCCAAATTAGTATTACCAACTTGTAATTAGTCAAGTTTTATGCTTCTCTGCCAAATTTCAGCTCAAACGGACATTCCAAACTCAAACAATTGCACGAACAAGTTTCAGGACCAAAATGCAAACTTTCCAAAACAATTAACTGCCATTGTCAGCCCCCAACGGTCGGCTGTTCCGAAACAGGGTGAGCCTGTTTCGAAACACGGGGCCGTTCCGCAACGCGTACCGAAACGCGAGCTGGCAGTGGCCTTTCCGTTTCGGAACGGTGTCCCCCGTTTCGGACGCCTGGGTTGATTTAAGGCACCCGTTCCGAAACGGCAGCCTCTGTTCCGAAACACCCTGCACTGAAAGCAGAAAAGGCTTCCTTAAACATGCAATTGGCCAACCGAACATGCTCCAAATGCAGTCAAACCATACCAGCAAGTTACTCAACACACAAGGAACATATATACATCAAAATCTAGATACATGATCACCCCTAGGTGCACCAACACATTAAACACATTCAAAAACTCATTCATGCCTTTAAACAAGATGCATAGCAAACCAACATAAGCATAAGATGATCCAAACGTTGCAACTTAAAACCACATGATTCAACATCATAAACCATACTTGTCCAACATACACAATCTCGTTACACATCCACATAAAAGATTCTTCCCCCATTGCCTTTATTAACTATAGCTATTAATCGAGACATACATCTCAAGTAGAGTCCTCCTTGAATCCCTTGCTCCTCGTTGTTCCAACTTCAAAGATCTGCATTGATGGACAAAAAGGAGCGTAAGCACATAATGCTTAGTGAGGAATGCTCAAAACCGAAACACCATCAATGCAGCGAGTCATAAAACCTCTTTGAAAAGCAACTTGATTTGATAAAACCAAAGCAATGTTTGAAAAACCCTTTTCAACAACAAGCTCAAATCATGTATTGCTCAAACATGAAAACCAACCCTTAGCTTAGCAAGCTAAGTAACCCTTTTCAAAGCACAACTTGCAAAACATCAATTTAACCTTTCAATGCATAAACACCAAATGCAAAGCTAAATTCAAAACCTTGGAAAACACTTCCACTTCACATTATACATTTCTCTTACTTGGTTATCATCTCAAACAAGAACCCTTTTAAAACCATTTATTTAGTCGATCCAACACATGCATTAAACAAATGCAACATATGAACCACATCATCAACATTCGCATCATATGCCTTTAAAAACAAGTCTTAGCAAGACTCCAATGCACTAAAGAGATTTCATGCACACATGCATCATCCTCAATAGATAAACAATACTTGTTCAAACTTAACAAGCAACATGCATTCTTAACACATTATGCACATCCCATGCAACCATGCATCATTCCAAGCATCTCATGCTTCATTATAATCAAGAACATCATATTGGCTTTCAAGTGATCATCCATATCCACTTTTCAACTCAACACCCAATCGGATACGCGGATCACAAGCGTTGTCCCTACGCTTCATACACACTACCAATCCAAGGTCCCCAAATGGACTTTTAAACACCATTTGACCTTACCATTCACAAGGTTCCCATGTATGGACTTTTAAACACCATACAACCTTAACTTTCACAAGGTTCCCATGTATGGACTTTTAAACACCATACAACCTTAACATGCACAAGGTTCCCATATATGGACTTTTAAACACCATATAACATTAGCATCACCGATTGGTAGTTGTATAACATCACTAACGAGATCCATGACACCCTATACAAGATCCACACATGGACTTTACATCACCATTGTGATCTTAACAAGCACAAGGTTCTCCTATATGGACTTTTAATCACCATATAACCTTTGCTTACCCAAGGTCCTCGAATGGGAATCTCAACCTCCATTATGACCTTAACCATCTCGTTAGGATACTTGGATGGAGTTTACCGGTTCTCATTTAACCACTCCACATCCAAGGCGACTTAATTCACGGTGCACCCAATCCTATAGCCGACTAACTATATCCGATCAAAGAAACCAAGAACCACTTACATCACTTGCCAATATAACCATTTTACCATATTAGTCCAATGATTCACATGCATAACCATAATGCAAAACACACCATTTACCATCATTAATCCACTGTTTTAAAGCATTACACAAAGCCATTAAACATCATGCAACACCATGCATCAAAACCACAATTTCAATGTATAAAACCAAGGATCTCTTACCTTGAGCATCCTTCACAATGGCTTTCAAAACCAGCATTAAACCATGCTTAAATATGCTTTCAAAACAGAATTTAAAACATGCAAATCAAATGCATTGCAACCATCAATCACAATTGCTTTTAAAGCCAAATCACAACACAACCAAGAGCGAAAATCCGTTTACTTACTCTTGAGCTTAGCTAAGTTGTTTAGACTTAAACTAAGCTCCCAAAACCTTCAAACCTTGATTTTAAAGCTGAAAACCCAACTTCACTCACCGATACACAAAACAAGGCTAGCCAACAAGCCTTCCAAGCATCCGAAACCTTCCGCACCACCTCCAATGCTCACGGATCAAACTCCCCTGTTTCAAGCACACAATAACAGAGGATTAATGCATCATTATGCATTAAGAACAGCAGCAACACAACTAAACTCGCTGCTCATCACAAATCCAACAATTCGGCTACCAAACACAACCGAAATCACCTCCAAACACTTCCAAAACTTAACCCAGCCAAGATCCATCACTTCTAACCCTTTTTAAACATCAATTAACATCCAAAATGATCACAACCACGTCCTTATACCTCCAGCTATAACAGATCATCAAAAACACTCAAAAAACAACCAAAAACTCAAGTAAAACTTAGGAAATCCAACCTATCCGGGATTGCATTAATTAAACCTCAACTTCTAATCAATTTAGCATTCATTAAACCTCAAAAACACACCTCAAAACCCTGCTTAAACAGATCATACGAAAATCCACCAAAAATCACCAAATCTTGCATTTTAAAGCCAAAATCAAGATTCCAATTGAAAAGCCTTTAACAAATCACAAATCAAGGATTGAGAACTTAGGAATTTCAGTAAAGAACTGAGAGTTTAGAGGAGAAGGACGTTCTTACCTCCAAACTTGAGTTTCTCCTCTTTTTGAATCAAAAACCTTGATGAATCAACTAGCAAATGGTGAGGTTTTGTTGATATGTTGATTAGGAATCAAAAGAGAGTTGAAAGGGAAGATTTAGGTGACAAAATCAGAAGAAATTCTCTGGAGAGAAAGTGTTTGGGTTGAGAGAAAATGAGAGAAGGGAAAATTGAGAAAATAGAAAGTTAGTTACAAAATAGCCAAAATGATTTCCCTCCTCTTTTCTTTTGTTTTAAAATCAGAATTAAACCTTAAAATATCTTAGAAAAATCTGGAGAAACTCCCTTTGGGTAAATAGCTCCTTAAAGATTCAAAGTTTCAATCCTTTCTAAAACAGTCACGCTTTAAAAAATTACATTTTGGTCACTAGCCAAAATGTCACCCTTCCAAAACTCATTTTGTAAAATTGATTTCACAGTTCACTTATATATATTAAAAGATGATTTTAGAACATTTTTCCATATTTTTAATACAACCCGAACTAGGCTTTCCTAATTTCACCCTTTATATTCGAACAGCACTTTGACCAAACCGGTCAACGCCCAAAACTTCTAAGCCCAAAACCGGGGCGTTACAGTACTACTTATTGGTTAGCTATATGCATTGTTGTTTAGCTATATGCTAGAACATACTTTCTGATTACATTCATTAGCTATATGCATTGATGTCACACTGTTTTTTATCCAAATCAGCTATATGCACTGTTGTTTAACTATATGCTGGTTACATTCATCAGCTATATGAACTGTTGTACATACTTACTGGTTTTGGGTTGAAGTTCATGGAGCAAGATAAAAAAATAGTGCTCTAAATCATAAACGAGAGGAATGGAGGGTGAAGCAAGAAAATTTTACACTTGATGAACGAGAGGAATGGAGGGTGAAGCAAGAAAATCTTACACTTGATGAACGGAGGGTGATTTGGGTTGGAACTCAGAGAAATAGGTTTTGGGAAGAAAACTTTTTTGCTTGGTGTTTTAAGCCCATTAACATTTGAATTTTTTTAATTAAGCCCTTAAAAAGTTTTGCACCCAATTAAACCCCTAAATCTTAACAAATAAAATTCTTTGACTGATTTTGACCATCTACTTTTGACGGTTTTTTTCTGGAAATATCAATGTCACGTAATTCACTATAATTCTATCATGTGACATCTACATATTTTTTAAAATATTGATTTTTAATTTTTTTAGAATTTGTAAAACTTTTAAAGTTTTTTTTGAATAAAATATTTTTTTTTAAAATGTCAAGTGATAACACTGTAACACAACACGTTCCACTAACTAATCTATAAATCTAAAAAATTGTTAAATTTAACCTTCAATGTAGGTGAAATGAGTAAATTAATGAAATTTTGAAGGACTTGGTGCAAAAAAATTTAGAGTTTAATTTTTGGTTGATATTAGTTACGAGTTCGATTTGTATAATTTTTAGAGTTTAATTATTTTAGATGTAATTAGATACAAACATATAGACTTCCTACATATATACTTACTGGTTGCATGACTTCCTAAATACGTACTAGTACATTCATCAACTATATGCATTGTTGTCTAACTATATGCTGGTACATACTTACTGGTTCCATGACTTCCTACATACTTATTAGTTGCATGACTTTATCTTTGAGGGCATCAACCTTGGTTTCTAGCTCTTTGAAGCGATCATTGACAACGTCTAGAGATTCTACTGTCACTTTTACGCTGGTCTCAAGTCGCTTTACGTTTTCCTCGAGCGTTTGAAAACCGATCCTTCGAAGCTGTTCTTATATTGTCGACAGCTTGGGTCTCTATGACCTTTGTTGTTGCATTGATATCTTATTTTTTGGCCATTTCGAATAGAAAAACTTTGCTCTGATACCACTTGTTACGTCCCTAGATTTTTCAATCGAGACGTGCGGCCTTAGGTGCTTTTGGGATGGTGTGACGCCTAAGTAAGCTTGATCGGTCTAAGCTAAATTGCTTGGATCTGTACGAAAACGAACTACAATGGCTAGAAAACGAACTAAAAGGGCTAAAAAACGAAAACGCAGGATAAATGAGCGAATGCTCAGAGTTTTATTACTCAAACAGAAAACAAAGGCTTCAACAAAGCTTAACGAATCTGATATCCTAAGATAAAGTGCCTAATAAGGTGGGGTAAGCCTCTTTTTATAGCCCATACATCCAATGGTAAAGTCCTACTCTAACTAGGACAACTATTATTTGAATCATTTAAAGAGTAGGATTTCTTAACCCCAATTGAGGGGCCAAGTCAGAGGGATGCTAGGCCCAACTAGGTGTGGCGGACTTGTCCAGCCTCCTGGTGCGCGTGCTCGGCCTCTTGGTGCGTGGTCTCAGCCTTTTTTTGTGTGCCGAGTGTAGATCCTCGGGTGCTGTCCATGACTTTAACAAATGTGTGTCGTTTGGCCTAGGGGGTGCGCGCGCGGAGCCCTTGTGCGGCAGCTTGGCGTGCGCTGGGTTTGGGCAGATTTGTGCTAGGATCATGCTCCTCGGCCACCAGGTGTGCTACTCGATTGGGCCCTATGGTGCGGTTCATGACAATATAATTAAGTTGTTTTTATCTTTACATCCATTGAGTTAAATTTGATTCCCATTATTATAAAAATAACATAAAAAGTGAATTTTTTTTTGCGTAAGGGTGTTTTAAGCCAATGAACTTTTGATTTTTTTAATTAAACCCTTAAATAATTTTGCACTCAATTAAACCTCTAAATTTTTTTAATTGATTTTGACCATCTACTTTTGACGGTTTTTTCCTGAAAATATCACTGTCACGTTTTTCTGTAATTCTGTCATGTGACATTTATATATATATTTTTAAATTTTAATTTTATAAGTTTTTCTTTAAAATTTGTAGAACTTTTAAAGTTTTTTTTGAATAAAATAAAAAAAATTCTGAAAATGTTAAGTGATAACACTGTAATACAACATGTTATATTAATTCATTCATAGATTTATAAAAGCTGTTAAATTTAACATTTAATATAGGTCAAATGAGTAAATTAATGAAATTTTGAAGGACTTGGTGCAAAAAAATTAGAGTTTAATTGATTTTCTCCTACAAAAATTTAAGGGTTTATAAAAAAGGGTAAGCTATATAAATGATCATCATACTATTGGAAAAGTCGTGATTTGACCACCTTACTTTTTTTTCGAAGCAATTAAACCATCAAACTATTTAAATGGTATCAATGTGACCTCCAACTGTTAAAAATAACAGAAAAGTTGACAAGACTGCTAAATAAAATTGGTATAATTACACATTTAGTCATTGTTATTTACACATTCTATCAATTTAATCATAATTTATATTAATAAAATAAATTAATTATTTAATTAAGTAGTGACAAGTGTCAACACCTTATTGAATGACTTTAATCAAGCATGAAATATAGTTCAAACAATCCCCAACCAAATCTGCCTAACTCAATAACACAATCCCCTACCAATAGAATAAATCACTGGACACTTGGAACCGATGAACATGCTAAGCTTGCAACAACCTGCTTATTACAGATTTTACCATACAAAAATAGCAACAAATTGCATAAGGAAAACGCCCATCAAACTCTCTTCACCCACACAAACAACGCAACGTCAATTACCCCCATAAAACTACTCCTAATCAACCAATACAAATACTGTAGAACCAAAGACAAAAGCCATGTAACCAAAGCATTCTGAAACAAAACCTAGAACAACCGCAACCCACACCATGAAACGGGGATGCAAGCAAAACGCCAATTCTGCAGGACAGTTCTCCCACCTCCTTGCTGCTCAAAAATTAGTTCAACCAATTTAACCACCTTAGCACCAACCAAGCCACTTCCTAATTATGATTTTGAAGCTCCAACCTTACTAATTCATCTCCAATGATTTGAACACCAAGCTTTTTGCCTAACGCGAGAGTTTTCATTGTCGATTTTGCTTCCTAGCAATGTCGAAATCAGACGGTGAATAATCAGTGATTTCCATGTGGGTGATCTCCTTCTCAAATTTTTTGCTCTTTTTTAGAGCTCGATCCCTTCTCTTTTTTTCCTTAATTGACATGGTTTCTGTTGGAGATCAGACATAGAGATTGCTTTTATTTTTTCTGGAACGAGAAGGTAATTCAGGAAACAAATTCAACTGGACTGACTCCTCTTCAAAATCCTGGATATCTTTAGTTGGTCTGTCGAACCTTAAGTTCATAGCTTGATCGACGCTCTTAGCCCAGGAGGGACACGTCGTATCACACTGAACCATCTCGTAATTCTTCATATGGCGTCGTAGCAACCAATCCCATCGACCTAACATCCTCCAAAGCTCGAGAGGATACAACTGGTTGAGCGCCACCAATATCAACCCCTTCCAAAATACATCCACCGAAACACAACTTTCAATCTCCAAAGGATACACAACATCCTCATTTGAAAAAAGTAAATTCTGGACCGAGACACCCCCACCAAATCCATGCAAATTAGCAGCTAACTTTTGTAACTGACTATTTTCATGCAAATTAAAGTCCTTTCAATGAGGTGTTGTCACTACCTAATTAAATAATTAATTTATTTTATTAATATAAATTATGATTAAATTGATAGAATGTATAAATAACAAGAACCAAATGTGTAATTATACCAATTTTATTTAGTATGATAGTCATTTATATAGTTTACCCTAAAAAAAAAATAACACATGTGTAAATAACACATGTGTAATTATACCAAATGTGTAAATAACACATGTCACTAGTTTGATGGTTTAATTGCTTCGAAAAAAATAAGGTGGTCAAATCGCAACTTTTCTAATAATATAATAGTCATTTATATAGTTTACCCTAAAAAAAATTCAATCCTTAGCTGCTTTAGTTACGGTTATAACCAAAAAGTCGGGGTAAAATCCATAACAGTAATTTTTTCTCAATTTTTTTTTTACTTTCGTTACAGAAATCAGGATAGTGCGAAAAATACCGGAGAAAACAGAGGAGAAACCTTGGAGAAAAATGGTGGCGATTTCTTTGTACAGAGGGAACCTCCACCGAGCACCGGACGCACCACGGCGATGGCTAATGCCGACTCCCAAAATTTCCCTCAAAGACTTCAAATCCCTCTTGCATCGCCGCAACAAAGCTCTCTCTCGTCTCCGTCCTTCTTCTTCCTCCCCTAACCCTAACCCCGATTTAAAGCACCAAATCCACCCCCCCGTGCCCACTGCCGCTCCCCTTGACCCCAAATTGAAAGCCAAAGTTGAGCCTGAGCCGTCCGAGGGTTTGAAAACTGAACCGCCTCTAATGGAGGTTAAGGTTGAGGTAATTGGAGGATCCGCCGGTGGAGATTGTTTGGCGAAGCCGGTGGATGAGAAGACCGAGAAGGATGTCAGTTTGCAAGTGGATGAGAAAGAGAAATCGCCTGAAATTAAAACAAATGTAGAGGTATTTTTCGAGTTGATATTGGTAGCTTGAAATTTTTATTTTTGAATTCTGAAGCATAAATTTTGAGCTTGAATATTTGTTTATTTGAAATATATA
This sequence comes from Hibiscus tridactylites, assembly GCA_958450335.1. Taxonomy (NCBI): domain Eukaryota; kingdom Viridiplantae; phylum Streptophyta; class Magnoliopsida; order Malvales; family Malvaceae; genus Hibiscus; species Hibiscus tridactylites. The sequence goes on along the minus strand of OY288288.1, from coordinate 73,956,105 downwards.
GTTTTTGTATTCCTCTTTGTTGAAATGTTCTTGTTATGTTGTGGATGCTAGACTAGTGAAAAATTAAACGATTCAAAGGAAAAAGAACAAAGGAAGAGGGATGTTGAGGTGAAATTACAAGTTTTGAATACGAAGAAGCATGGCTTAGTGCAAGTACTAAAGCAGGTAAACCTCAATTCTAATGCCTTTTGTCGTATTGAAGATGCGTCTTTCGAGAATTGGATTATTGAAATTAATTGGTAGTATTTGATAGATCTTGAATGCTGAGGAGGAGTTGAAGAGAAGAAATAGCACACAAGGTACAGCGAATCGTCCGGCTGTTCCACTTCAAGTGGAAACCACAACTGACTCTGGGTCAATGACTAGGATTGTTACTCCCCGGATGGGTTCGGATGCTAATGTTGCTGGAGAAAATGAAGGAGTTGAAGCTGATGATGTTTCAAACCTTAATGTTCATTCCCGTCATGTGTTTCGGATGAGCAGTACATCACCGTCTTCAGAATCTCCTCTTAGAAGACCTACCTACATTCAACATAATGTGGTAATATACTAAATTTGTTTTATCTAATAACACACCGATGCATGAACATCCATAGATTTTATCTCTCAACATCGTTATGTTGTAATGTCAAAGTGGGTGGTTCGAGCTAGGAAGCTAAAGTTTGTTTATGGGAATATGCAATTTGATCCCTCTTAACTATAGGATAATGTGCATTTTGGTTAAGATCTGAACTGAAACTTACCTAGGATCCTATTTCTCCTCGTTTAGATTTTGTAAATTGCCAGTTGCATATCTTATGAGCCACCACAAGCTTCTTCCCTCCAATGATTTGCTGTTTCGTCTAATTCTTTACATTTGCTTTGTATGGGAGGGAATTTAAGATTAGTCATCCTCATCTGGACGTAGTCACGTAGGTAGATAATAAGCCTCCTTCTGTTGCTTAGAGCCTTTTCTCTTGCGTTTTCAAATAAAAAAACAGCACATTCTGTGGTGATTCTTTCCTTTTTCGGTGTTTCGAGGTAATTGATGCATGGTGTAGATGTAAAATTGGGACCTCGTAATAATAAGCATCAACTGCAAGATGTTCTGTTTCAGTACTTCAGAGAAATAAAATATGGTTAACATTCTTCGAAACTATGTTGTTTGATTGGTTGATCTTCATCGAGGTGTACGGACATCGAATTATGTTCTGTCGAGGTACATCATATTGCTATGTAAGCTTAAGTTTGATCAGTGAACAATATTTGTTAAGCCAAGTTGGGTTTCTGTGAAGTTTGGCTGGTGGTGTATATGACTGTGTTAGGTATGCTAACGATATTCAGTTATTGCTCATATGTATAGGTTCCCCATCCGTCTCGAGCTACCATGGGGGTCACAGGTAGTCCATCACGTTTTGCTCCTACAGGAAATCAAGGTCATCCTGGGAATCCTCCCACCGTATCTGTGTCGGGAACAAATTTTGCCGCATCATCTCCTTCCCCTGCAGCATCTGGTGGCACTTCGGTTTTCAGAGAGGCTCGGCAGCCAAGCCCATGGAATTAGAATCTGTAGGCTGTAGCTAATTGAACTCTTCTTGTGACTTGGAGCAACATTGTAAGTTGTTTCTGGTTTCTCCTGTTTAAGCAAAGCAAGAATATCAGATTTCAATTGCATGATGTCAGGTTATCAGGTCCGAGGAGACGCCGTCTTCTATCTTCCTTGGTATAAGTTTGCCATGTATTGAAGTTGAAGCTGTAGCTTTTTGTTAGTTGTTTTATGATTAGGCCTAGGGAGATTCGAATTTGTTAAAAGATAGGAACTCAAATGTAGTCGAATCCGTAGTTCTTTGATCAATTTGTATAGTCAGTGTCAATCGATGTCGGTTGAACCAAGTCATTGTTGAAAACGCCGATAGAGACAACAAGACATCGGTCACCCATGCGTTGGTTCCATCGGTGACGACCATGTCATAGTGTCGATCGAACCACTAAGAGAAGGGAAAAACATAGAGTTCGGACGAGAAAGGAAATGAACGCGAGCGTCCGATGATTATTGAAACCCGCAGACACAGGGAAAAACAGCAGTCTCTAAAACAACAGACTGCCCATGCTCTTCCTAACCAATGTAGACGAGGCTGAAAGATTTGTTATAAAATTTAGGATTTTAATTTCAATTTACTTTTTCTTAATATGGTCGAAGGATTTCTACATTTCCTGGTTAAGGGGCAGATTAGTTTCCATATAATTACGAAATTGCTAAATTTGCGGTTAAAATATTTTTAGATCCCTATCAATTTTAAAATTAGATAAATCGATTAGTTTAAACCCTATATATTTTTTAAAGGAAACAACTAAAATCAAATAATAACCACATTAAATGTTTTTTTTGAATATGCTGGTGTGATTAAAAGGTAATTTATGTTCAATTTTTTTAGTCATTTAATAACGCATAAACGGTACACCGTGCATGTATAGTATTTTAACTCAGGTCACCTGGATAAAATATATCATTCTTTACTATTGGGACCACTTCACGAGTTTTAAATGTAAATACACGAGAGTGAGTGTTACGTATGAATGTTATTTCTCATCGTTTTTTAATATGCTGGTGTGATGCAACGATAGCATCTGTTCAACTTTCTTAGTCTTTTCAAAGACGGCACACACAACATGTATTACTGGTGCTCGAACCCGGATCCCAAAAAATGATGAACATATCTACCTTTGTTACCAGAACACAAGGGGATGAACTTTCTCCTCGTATTTTTGTACTCAAGTTAGCAATAAACTAATTTCATGCGATATTTTTGTAACAATTCATATGATTTATATAATAGGGATTATATCAAAAATCAATTATTTTAATGGGTGATATATTAAATTCTTTAAATAATATTAGATGGTCGAATTTTGACATTTCGAATAGAACAAATTTAAATAAAAAATAATCTCATAACGAGCCTTTACGCTATTAAATATGAAATAGTCAACAAATAGGTTGAATGCTAATGACTATAAAAAAGTTAACAGGGACAATAGGTTATTTTTTACTTGTTTTTCGACTTATCTTACTAATTTAAAGTTTATATTTATACCTATTTTTTTAATGACATGATAAAGTCGACATTTATAGAGTATAATTAGTACATTAAAAATTTACTTTAGTTCAAGGGCTATTCGCGCTATTATCCATTAAAAAAAGTAAATGTTGGGGTCATATTTGGACCAAAAGAAAGAATAGGAGGCCAAATAACAAAACGTGCAAATGTTGGGGCATCTTTTGTCATTTTACCTTAAAAAAATACAAAGTTTCGACACTTATTTTATACTTAAAATAACGGAGAAAGGAAAAAGAATTCTTCAGCCATCGCATTGACATGGAGTGAAAAAGTAGACGTATCGGACGGCTAAAACCTCTCCCATCTCCTCCATCACCACCAATCAGAGCTCCCAAATTCACCGACGGGCGCCAAAAGAACCCTCCCAAATATTTTCATTACAAAAGAAGAACGAATCAAAACTCGGAACACACTGATCGAATCAAATCTAATTTCTGCAAGCCTACTGTTGAATTTTGAAATCGAAGATAGGAAATGCAAAGCATGGAGCTACAGAACACTGTGAAAGAAGCCCTAAACGCACTCTACCATCACCCCGACGATGCGGTGCGTATGCAAGCCGATCGCTGGCTGCAAGATTTTCAACGCACTATCGATGCTTGGCAGGTATTCTCATCTTCCCCCCTCTTTTTTGAGACTTTCAATTCGATTTTGTGCCAATAAGGTTGTGTTTGGATAGGAGTATTCCCGCTGCTATTCTAGGAAGTTTAGCATTTTCTATTTTAATCGTTCTTGGATTCTGATTGCTTGAGCTTAATTCCAATGGTGTACTTCATGATTACTAGGAGTATTAGTCATTGCTATTCTTAAAGTTTTGAGCTTTACTGCGGTGTAATTTTAATGAATTGTTAGGGTAGAAATAGAAACAGTGAAAAATTCGTGCTTAGCGGATTATCATATCTATATACAATTTCATTAAAAAATTCAAATATGAGGGAACTTGAATCATTTCACTTCATATTTGTTTATGCTCATCTGATTGAAATAAGCCCAAATGGATATTTGAGAAATCAGGTACTTTGTATCTTACCTGGTCTTGCAACATGGAAAAAGTAATGAAATATTTGCCGGCTAACCATCAACAGTTGTGTGCTCTTCTGCTTCTACTCCATCTTCCCTAGGTTTACAACTTCTTTCCGGTCTTCGTATTAAGCTCATCCAGCAAGGAATGTATAATGTTGAACACGGTTTACCATTTAGTTTATTTTTTTAAAAATTCTTCCTCAACGGACAACTTTTTGTTATAGGTGCAGTGCACCCTTTTAATTTGTCTTTAGTACAATGTTTCTATTCATGCATGATTGAAGTCTCACTATTAAGATGCTAGAAAAAGAAGCAATAGTAAAAAGGACAAGCATAGGGTTCGAATGAGACAATTTCTCCTTGGGTTGTCTGACAACTAAAATAAATGTTCATATACCGTAAAGTTTTCATTTATTTCTTTATTTACTCCATAATTCGTGTGAGCTGTGTGATTAAAATGTATCCAGTAAACTGCTACAAGAAGTGACAATCAGTCCTTTCTCTTAGATTAGCTCCATGAATAATAGCAAGGTCCTTTCCTCTCCTTTAGACATGGTCTTTCTCCATTACGTCACATCTTCTTTATTAGCATTTCTTAGCTTTATTGTATCATTATCAAACATCAAATGTATACCCATGATTTTGTTGTTGATGTTGCCATTGTACATTTTTAAAATATCGCTTAAGATGAAAAAAAGAATGTCCTGCTATAAATTTTAAGGTGACATAGTTCCTCTTGTAAATTAGATTTGACTAACAATATGTTATTTGTTGATTATTTTCAGCTCTCTTTTTTCCTTTTATATGAATATCTACTCTTATTTCATTTTAACATTCTTCCTTTTAGGTTGCTGATTCTTTGTAGCTTATTTTCCAGTTCTCTTATTTTTTCCTTTTATATGAATATATGATATTATTTTATCTTAACCTTCTTCCTTTCAGGTTGCTGATAATTTGCTGCATGATGCCACAAGCAATCCAGAGACTTTAATATTTTGTTCACAGACTCTTAGAAGCAAGGTAACTTTAACATGCACTTATTTTCTCAATCTTCAAGATCAAAGTTTTACTGTACATGTGATGGTGCATTTGTTTGATAGGTACAACGTGATTTTGAAGAATTACCATCTGAAGCTTTTTGCCAGTTAAGGAATTCCTTAAATGTGAGTTGGTTTATGCATATATTTTTTTTACCGTTGAAGAGGCTTGGATTCAAACATCATATGAACTGCTGATGCAACACCTATATAAAGGTTTAATGGAATTGATGTTTCAAATGCAGAACTTGTTGAAAAAGTTTCATAAAGGGCCTCCTATTGTTCGGACTCAGGTACTATACAGTTGCATTCTAAAATTTTTGGTGACATGAAACTGTTGTGGTCAGTTATTTTTCTTTTTAGATTAGCATTGCAGTTGCTGCTTTGGCTGTACATGTTCCTGCAAAAGACTGGGGAGATGGTGGTATTGTCAATTGGCTTCGGGATGAGATGAACTCTCATCCAGAGTTTATACCTGGATTTTTGGAGCTACTTACTGTCTTGCCTGAGGTACGTAAAAAATTTAGGCTCAAGTTTTCAAGTTCAAATTTAGTTGCATGCTATGTACTTTGGCATATCTACCTGATTTCACCTTCCATCTAGAGTTTATTTGATATTCAACTTCCTGAACTAATTAGTTGAGGACTTTAACTGGCATGCACATTCCATTTCATCAGGAACTATTGTCCTTTTTAACATTTTTCTGCTGCTATAGTTTAGCAGAGAGCTTCAAACTTTCTAAATAAGCATGGAAATATAGCAAATAGAGTTGTTTCTACCATTTGAACAGTATAAGGAAAATGTTATAACAAATTGGTAATTCTGGCTTTTTTGCTGAAGGCCATGTGATTAATATCTATCTTTTGTTTGCAATCAGGAAGCATTCAACTACAAGATAGCAGCTCGTCCGGAACGACGACGCCATTTTGAAAAGGAACTCACTGCTCAAATGGAAATTGCTCTTAATATACTGACGGTTTGTTTAAATATAAGTGAATTGAAAGAGCAGGTGAGACCTTCTCTTATTTTGTTACTTGTATGTGGTTGTTTTATCTAGTTTTTGATATGATTATGATGAACTAAGACTGAGAGAAAATGGGAATCAAACAATTCACATCAACTACAGAAAAGTTAAAAGAAAAAAAATGTAAAAGGATAGAGTGAAGCTCAATCCATTACTTTTGTCATAATGGAATATTTAACTTTATTGCCACATACATCTCTCTTCCACTTGCATGCGTCTTCTTAGCTTGAGGATCCTGGGCTGCTTCCTCAATTTCCACTAGTCTAAGATATACATAATTCCACTTGGGAAGAAACATTTAACAAAAGTGACTTCAGCATTTAAGACATTTAAGACTAAGGACTACTTTCTCTCTTTGATATTGAGTTTCACAGGGAAATTATTACCTAAATTTGCCTCTGTTAGGTTGCCTCATTGTTTGGCATGTATGTGAAGCCTTTTGTGATGGTAGTGTATGCTTAGGCGAAACTGAATTAATTTTAATATTTGTCTGTTGATAATTTATTTAATCTTAGTATTTTCATTGATAGTTGGCTTGCGTAGATGTAGCTTCTTCTCAGAATATAGGGTGGATAGGGAGGAGGAGCTGCTTATGGCTTTCATGCACAAGCTTGCATAGATATAACTTCTTCTACTCTGAGGATAGGGTGGTAGGGAGAGCTACTTATGGCTTTTTCTTGTTAATAAACAAACCGAGGCTGAAAGCTTAGAAGATGCAGTAACTTGTTCATTGACTAGCCAAATGGAAATGCGTAGTCTATAGCAATTGGAAAAATAAAGGTAGGTCTGCTGTTAAAAAGAACAAGGGTTAGACCATTTATGGCAACAGCTTTTCTCTCCCTCTTCATTTTTCATTGTGGAGTTCAAGTTGAGTGTGTAACTAGAAATCTAGATCTGCCACTAAGAGGAAGAGAAAGGAGGGTAATGTTATCACTGGTCTTCATCAAGATTTTACTCAAAAAAAGGTTATCAATAAGATTGATGTTTGCTGCATTTTACTTATCTGCTATGACTGTTGATTAAGTTCTTTATTTGTAACTTCAACATGATTGATTTATCAGGTTCTTGAGGCATTTGCTTCTTGGCTTCGACTAAAGCATGGGTATGTGTTTCCTTTTCTGTATCTTTTATTTATGGATGAATATTATTTTCAAAATTTGTCTCTGTAGGGGATTAATTTGGTTGATTTTGTGCAGCCCTAAAGGAAATCAGAGTGATGGATTGTTTATTTACCTCTTTGGAAGTGGGATATGTTAACAATTTACTATTTATGGCACTGTTCCATGTTAGTGGTTCATCGCTATAGATTATAGAACTTGGCTTCTTAGGAGTTGGCTTGTTGCTTGTTAAAATCAGCAACATAATTTTTTATTGTAACATGGTTTACAATTGGGCATGCCTTCTAAATTGTGGTCCTTGGTTAAATTACTGGTGCTACAGCTAAGATACATTTTGGTTACTTACACATATTCCGGGGGGGGGGGGGGGGTTATGCGTTTTTTTTCCTTGCCATATGTTAATTGATGATGTCTTTGACTGCCTCCAGTTGTGTTATCTTTTTGAAGATAATTTTTTGGCCACTCTTCTGCTCATATCTGAATTTACAGTCATCATAGGTTAATTTCAACTTCTGTTGGTTTTAGGATCCCTGGGTCTGTGCTTGCAACTCACCCGTTGGTGCTAACCGCTCTTTCAAGTTTGAACTCTGATATACTTTCAGAGGCATCTGTAAATGGTATTGCATTTTTGGAGAAAATATAATTTCATATTAAGCTCTGCTACTAAATTAATTTTGGTAGTCAGATCTATCCTCATTGGAAGGTGGTGGTTAGGTATTGATTTTATTTGTCATTTCCCCTATTCTTGCAGTTGTTTCTGAATTGATACACTACACAGCATCAAAAAGCTCTGGTGGTGTTTCTGTACAAGGGCCATTGATTCAAGTAATTGTGCCTCAAGTTATGAATCTGCAGGCACAGCTTAGAGATTCTTCAAAGGTATGACTTTCTTTCCACTTTATGTAACCCTCTTCCACCCTTCTCATTTTCTCTGAGAAAAAAAAAACAATCTCAAATGATAGAATGGATGTATGTGGATGTAAGAAAAATCTTAAATTGAAATAATGTTGTATCCTTTTTATATTTTTTTTTATGTGGATTTAGGGTTCTTTTTTCTTTTTGTTTGGAGGGGGTAGGGGAAAGTTCTGAGCCCAAAGTTAGGTGCTGGTTGGTTTATGGGTGAAGTATTTATAAACAGTGTAAATTTGTTTCTTATTTGTGAAACATGGCACGTGTTGATCTTGGAGACATAACTTCAATGTGGAGACATAACTACAATGTATTGGTGTCAATATGTTGATCATTCTCACACTGTGATGTGCCCATGTCACAGTCATTCTCAGGGATGTTGTATGAGCCAATGATTCTCTGTTACAAACATATGGGTGGAATTTGAGATGTCCCACTTCATAAATTAGCTGCATGTTGGGTAGAATTGGGATAAATTTATATCTTGTATGCCTGTAGGAAACAAAAATGTGTTTAGTGCTACAACTTTTGGCATCCTTAGTGATCTATATTGAGAGAGTCCTGTTGACGTGATTCTTTTTCTAGAAACAAAGTTTAGATGTTATTCCTTCTGTTTTTATGATTCTTCCAAGGATTGCCATGTCCTATATGATGGAAAATTATCTAACAAACCGCTGTCGCTGTTAGAGGGTTAACAAATATCTCATTAGGGTATATTTGAGAAAAATGATATTATAGAGAAAAGGATGCATGAGAATGTTTTTACTCCACTTGTGGAGTTTAGAAACTCACCCATAATGTTTGAAACAATAATACCGTGTTTTGTTGTAATATTTTTTTGTTTCATTGGCAAAATTTGAAACCTTTGTTTGCTTGTGGATTCTGATTGGACCATCACTGCATATTTGAGAAAAGTTACTCTATTTTGATTAATTCGTAAATTGTACTTTGTGCTTTCAGGATGAGGAAGATGTGAAAGCCATTGCTCGACTATTCGCAGACATGGGTGATTCATATGTAGAATTGATTGCAACTGGTATATAGCAGTTCTATTACTGAATTTCAACAACTGTTGAATACTTCCAATTTTCACCTTTTAACAGCTGATTGCTTTGGATTAATGCAAGTTGCTTTTGTTCCCATGAACAATATTGAGAATTTTGCTTATGGTTTATCTTCTTCCATGTAATTGATCGATTTTCTTATTCAGGATCCAGTGAAGCGATGATGATAGTGAATGCTTTGCTTGAAGTTGCTTCCCATCCAGAATATGATATTGCTTCAATGACCTTTAATTTTTGGCACAGTCTTCAGGTTATCTTGACAAAAAGGTGAGTTCAAGTGGAACATTGTCTAGTTTGATGAGTTGTTTTTGATTTGAGTTTTTCTTGAATACCAGGAATTCCAATATTTCATTTGGCGATGAAGCATCCATTGAAGCTGAGAGAAACCAGAGACTTCAAGTTTTTCGTCAATCATACGAGTCTCTTGTATCCTTGGTGGGTATGCTAGTTCACTATGTTGGGAATTCTGCTTTTGTAACGTCTCTAGTAAAAGGTCACAGCTATTGTCCTGTGATCCTGTCCCTATTGTAGTTAAGGATGATGGTGCCCTAAGGATGCTAAGGTCCTTTTTTCCATGGGTGCTACCTCCTGCCATATTAGGTAGGCACCTTTATTCAGGCAGTTCCATAGATGGGCAGGCCTTTTCCAAGGAATAGGTGCCCAATAGCCTTGCATCAGTGAAATTTCCCTTTGATATTCATCATTTTTTATTTCCCTTATGGTTCCTATTTTACAGAAATACATACATGGATTTTCTACAAGCATAAATAGGTTTACTAGTGTCTATTCACTGGAGATGGAATTGCCTTTGCTTTTTAAGTCTAGGTTTTCCAAAAAACAGAATGGAATGATTACTGAAGTAAATCCTTCACTTGAGCAAGCACTATTTTATACACTAATAAATGGTAAACCAAAAACTTGTGCTTCACCTTAGTGAATGCCTTCACACATTGATGTCATCTGTGGAGCATCAGCAAGTTTGGAGAAGCCTATATCCTGCTTCTCTGTAAGACAAAAAATGATATGCTAACTTTCTAATTATCAAATCATTCTTTAAATTATTAGATAGGATCATACCATAAAATTTTGTATAATATAATATTTGTTCCATCCTTATTGTTCTCTGATGGATGTAGTTGGCTATTTTGAGGGGAAAGGCTAGCATGCTGTTGATGCTTGCTATTTGCTTAAGTGTCCTGCAATTGTGAACAAGTATTTTATGAAAATCAATGTTTAATATGAGGTATTTATTGTTGCATATCTATCTTTTCTGAAAGGGAAGAAGAGCTAAAAATTAATCCGGTGGGTGAACTTTGACTGATTGCAAAAGAATGAATGTCATGTTGAATTTATAACATTGTATTTTCCAACTGGCTAAGACTTTGGAGTGCTGTGATTTTTATCAACAGGTTAGCTCCCGAGTTCAATATCCCCAAGCCTATCAAGATCTTTCATACGAGGATCTCAAGGAATTCAAACAGACAAGATACGGTAATAATTTGGCTGTTTTTGTTGGCTATTCTGTCTCCGCCTCTCCTGTCTCATCCTTTACCTTGATAGTGCAATGAGCTGTCTATGAGGCTTTGTTTAATTTTAATTCATTTGTATGAGGATCTCAAGGAAATACAGTATGCAAATCAAGTCTTAAATACCAGATTTTGGATGTTTATACATTATGTTGTTGGTTTCTTATGTGGTCTACTACTGACCTTATTTTGCATGAACTTGTGTAGCTATTACAGACCACCAGCTAATATAACAAATCACACATGTTCTTTTATAACTTTTTTTGGGTTAATGGAGCTTATGTGTTTGAATGTTTAAGTGAAGCAGAGCAGATTCCTTGTTCCACCCTCCTAATGGAACTCATTATTTATACCCTTTGCACACCTGAACTCTGATATTTTTCTAATTTCCCATTCCATCTTATAGTTTATGGTGACTAATTTTTAACAATTAAAAGACGAGTTCTCTAGCTGCTATTATTTCTCAATTTATGTTAGACTTTGTCCATGTTTCCAATTAGACAACGTGAAGTTTGCTTCTAGGATCAACTTTTCTGGGCATTGTTTCTCTTATAGCTGAACCATCAGGCCATTATCTAATTGTTAGAGTAGGCTACTTGATAATTCACTTAATCTAATTTAAGGAAATATTTTTGTCTAATCTTCCGTGTTCTGGTTGCAGTTTCTTCTGAATGTAAAGGTCATTAGATCAATGTTTTTTTTCTTCCTTCTTTTGTTGAAAGATATGTTTATCTTTGATGAGACCCTGATGGGTTCTACTATGTTCTAGCTGTTGCGGATGTGTTAACTGATGCGGCATCAGTTTTAGGCGGTGACGCAACACTGCAAATTCTTTACATGAAGCTATTAGAGGTACATATTATTTGCTTTAGTTACAGTATAAATTATATTTGTGAAGTTTATTTATTCTTTTCACAACTTTAGGTTAGGGATGGCAATGGGTGGTAAAAATTGGATTCTCAATACTTTTAATTTGATTTTTGCTGATTTGTATATTATATCTATTTTCCTCATAGGTTTACCAAATTTCCATGGCCATCTCATGGTCTACCCTAGTGATTTTGATTTAAGTCCCAATGGCCATTGTTGCCTTTAAATCAGGATCACTGAATTGCTCACAAGATTTTCATATCTGCTTTTCATTTCCATTTTCTTTAATAGTTACAATCTTTAATTATAACAATATGAATAGTTGTGTAACTTCTTCAAATTTTAACAATTTGGCAGAATAAGATGTTAGTTCTGTCTTTAATTGTGCAACTTAAGTTTGATTGGCCTCTCAAGAGGATTTTGGGACTGTATATTTTTCTCTGTCACTGATATAATCCTTCATAATGTCCCTATTGCTAAATTGGGTTCTTCTTTTTTGTATTACCAAGGCCATATCTTGCTGTGGAAATGAACCGAGTGAATGGCGTCCAGCTGAGGCTGCTTTATTCTGCATTCGAGCTATATCAAGTTATGTGTCGGTTGTTGAAACAAACGTAATGCCTCAGGTATGAATGAACATCATTTTCCCATTTCTATGCTTTCATATATGCATCTGCAGTATTAAGTGAACTCATCTCTAATACCGAGTACACTTATACTTTTAATTTGTTTTATGTTATGTTCTCTGCAGTTCATTGGCAGTCTGAATGAGTGCTAATTGTGTAATTGTTTGGATTTTTTTCAGTTTTTATTTGCAATTATGCTTTGAAATCTTATGTTAGTAATCCATAAAATACACATATTGTTCGTGTGATTTGTTTTATAGGTTATGGATCTGCTTCCGAAACTGCCTCATCAGCCGCAGCTACTCCAAACGGGTAACCTGCCACTTAATAATATTGTGAATTATCTGCTTCCTTCCAAAGCAGTATGTATCTTCTGTGGTCCAAATGTCTCATGTCTGCTGTCATCTGGCCTGCCATGGAGATCACTACTATATAAAGATTTCAATGTAGTGTTTTACTATTTTTTAGATTTTATAGTTATCTGAGTTTATCTTCAATAATCAGTATTTATGTTTGTATGTACAAATTCAGTTTGCTTAATAATTGGAGCATTTTCTAAGTGGCTTGATGCTGCACCAAGTGGTTTCTCTAAGTTGCCTTTGGTGATTGATATTCTTATGAGTGGGATGCGTACCTCTGAAGATTCTGCAGCAGCTGCTGCTTTGGCATTTAGACACATCTGTGACGGTATAGTTTCTTTTGTTAGCAATTTTACTGCCTTCTTCATCTACATTGTTGAAATTTTTGGTATTCATACCTGGACAAATGGATGTAAAAGGATGTTCATGCTTGTAATAACAGGACTGACATTCTAGGTACTTTGATGTAGCATGTCATACATCTTTGTTTTAACAAATTGTTGATGTCACTGCTATGGAACCAGTATTGAAATTTTACAAGTTATACTTGCTTATATTGATTAGATGTTGATTTTACTAGTAGAAAACACGAATGGGAAGTAAGATTTGGATTGACTGTTCTAAGTCTTTTCAATTTTATATTTGTCTTTGGAGATTCATGAACTTATCATGTGAGATTTTGTATAAACGAATCCCTCCTGAGAAAAAAAGGTAAACTCTGAAAAGAAGAATAAAACATGGAGGAACCTTGCTTTCCGCATTGTTCATATGAAATCTTCTCCAATAGTTCCTGATATATCCTTGGAGTTGATCAGGTTTACATATAGCACCTGCCTGAATTCATAGCTGGATGGTGAAGATGTTTTGCTTTATGATTCTGTTTTGAAAATTTTAACTGTGGATTCAAATTATTCTTGTTGAATGCAGATTGCCGTAAAAAGCTTTGTACATATTGTAAAGAGCTTTTTCATATATACTATACGGCAGTTAATGGGGAAGGTAGTTTTAAGGGCTCTGCTGACGATTCATTACACTTAGTTGAAGCTTTGAGGTATGCTTCTTACTCAGCAACTTTAGGGGCTAAAGACATGGATAGTGAATTATGGTCTTACGTTGGTCTCTTGTTATATTAATGGCTGTTAAATTGTTTCCTCAGCATGGTTATTACTGAACTTCCACCAGAACCTGCTAAGGCTGCTTTGGAGGAACTATGCGCATCAGTTGTTTCTCCTTTACAGGTTTAGTTTGTTCCTTTGGGTTTAATATGTTGATACTTCTATTCTTTTTTTTATTTACGGTGGACCTTTTTCTATGATATGTTTCCAGGCAGTAATTAACCAAGGTCCGGAAGTTTTGGAGAAGAAACATGCTCGTGAATTAACAGTTCACATAGATCGATTTGCATATATCTTCCGGTGAGATAAATGCGTCCCCACCCGTCTTCCCTCCCTTATTTTTTATTTTGCTCACCATGCAACTTGAACCAATTCTAGGTATGTAAATCATCCTGAAGCAGTTGCTGATTCAGTTCACCGGCTTTGGCCAATATTCAAAGCCATATTTGATCTGTGAGTATTGAACAACTTCCTAGACGTGTAGTCACCACGTCTGTGTTTATAGGTTTCCGACTTTTACCTGATTATTATTGTTTAAATGCTTCTGATGCAGTCGTGCTTGGGACATGAGAACCATGGAGTCTCTTTGCCGTGCTTGCAAATATGCTGTGAGTCTAAGGATGAGTTGGTTCAGAAAAATGGATGTTCAAAACTGATTTAGAAATTTGATTGTCGATCAACATTCTACCAAACATATCTTAGATAAATATTTGACAATCTCCAATGAATGCATGTTATGCCTTACTTTTCTGGCTGCAGGAATTGCATTATCCGGAAGAATTTATGTTATATATCAGATTTTTTCATTATATGATATTATTCTCAGAATATAATTTTGCTTAATTAGTTTGTTCGATCATGGAATGTAGTATGCCTCAAACATTGTACTTAAACTAGAGGTTTACTTAGGAAGAAAAAAGAAGGAAATGAATTACTTGTTAGCGGTCACCTGTTTGAAAATAATCAGCATTACTGCCAGCTATAACGATCACATATTTTTTATTAGGTGAGAACTTCTGGAAGGTTTATGGGAACAACAATTGGAGCAATGCTTGAAGAAATCCAAGGCCTGTATCAGCAACACCACCAGCCATGCTTCCTTTATCTCTCTAGTGAAGTTATAAAGGTACATTTTTCACTCGTCAATTTTGCTAATTTTAATTTATATTCGTTTCGGTTAAGATGTTGAGAAGCCAGCTCCACTTGTGCTGTAGATATTTGGCTCTGATCCTTCTTGTGCAAGTTACCTAAAAAATATGATTGAAGTGCTCTTCAAGCACACAACATCTCTTCTCACGAGTATTAAGGTACGGTTTGATTAAACAATGTATTTTTTCATATTATTCAAAATTTTCAAGATGTCCACTTTTATTTATTGTTTTGCTGCAGGAATTCACTACGAGACCAGACATAGCAGATGATTGTTTTCTACTGGCATCAAGATGCATTCGCTATTGTCCTCAATTATTTATCCCTTCTGCTGTATTTCCGGCTTTGATAGATTGTGCGATGATTGGGATCACAGTACAGCACAGGTCTAGTCTCTTGAACTTGTTTGTTGGTTTGTGCATGTTTACGTCTGTGGCTGTGCACACACTCACATGTACAAACACAAGCAATACATCCTTCTTATAGGGGATTAGGTTACAGGTCATTACTTGTCAATACATTTATCATTTAGAAATTATCATGTCACCGTATTTTATTTGCAGAGAGGCCTCGAATTCCGTTTTGACCTTCTTATCTGATATCTTTGATCTCGCGAAATCTAGCAAGGGAGAACAATATTTATCTATCAGGGATAGTCTCATTATTCAGCGAGGTGCTACCATTACTAGAATTTTGGTGGCAGCCCTAACAGGAGCACTGCCAAATTCTCGATTAGAAACGGTAGCTTCTTTGGCTTTGTTATATTCTTCAGCTTTATGCTGTTGCCATTGCTACGTTGATGATTGATAGAATAAGTTTAATGTTCATGATCAATTTCATGGGGTCCTTTTGCTGCTCCAGGTAGCATATGCACTTCTAGCTTTAACTCGAGCTTACGGCATGCAAGCACTGGAATGGGCTAAGGAAAGTGTGTCATTGATCCCATTGACTGTTGTCAAGGAAGTGGAGCGCTCGAGATTTTTTCAAGCATTGTCAGAGGCAGCCTCCGGGGCCGATGTGAACACCCTGATACTCTCAGTTGAAGAGTTATCCGAAGTTTGCCGTCGTAATCGAACTGTTCAAGAGATTGTTCAGGGAGCATTGAAGCCACTCGAGTTGAATTTGGTACCTGTATTATAGTTTGAACATTGGAGGGGCTGTTTTGCTCAGGCCTCACATATTGTTTACTAGGCAAGCCGAATTTTAATCAAAACCGGTATTTTTCTGTTTTTATTAGTTCATTTTTGTATCAATCTTGGTTTGTCGAATTCCGACCTGTTTTTAAGGTGCGGAATCGGCATTACCTTTTACACCGTGGAGTGGAAGTGTTATTTGTTGTATCTTTTTTATTTGGGTTAAAAAATGGTGCACTCTTGAGTTGTCTGGAACTGCATTGGCTTCTATTTTTGGGGTGAAATTCTTGGTATACGGTGTTAGTTTGTATTGGGGAGTAATACTTTGAAGTTACAAGAATGAAGATGGATTGTTCTTTTTAACATTAAAATCCATATATTTATATCTTGTTTATGTTATTTTGCCGTAATTGCATAGCTACTTTATCGAATTGATATGGTCGTCTGTCTGGTCGAGTATTAAAGTGTTCGATGTATTTTAACAAATGTTTTGAGTTTAAATTTTATGTATTGCAAAGCAAGTTCTTCCAAAGTGTCCCTATGTAGTAAAGTGTTTGATGTAATTTAAATAATGTTTAAAGCAAGTTCTTGTTAAGGATTAAGTAAAGTTAACAAAATTTTCTAATTTAATCTCTACTTTTTTTATCAACATGAATTTTTGGTAAATTTTAGTCTAATTAATGTCATGTCGTGGAATATATTAAAATTGAGAAAATTTTATCAAATTAATATGGACAAAAAAGTTTAAGAGCTAATTTGAAAATAAATGTCAACTTCAGGGACTAAAAGTTGATTTATGCCTTTGATTTAACTGTTGGTATCAAAGCAAAACAAGTATCTTTCTTTACTCTCTAGCATGGCGCCCATACGGATGATAGGCAAGTAAATCTATCCGATTCCTCATAAGTATTGCTCGATTCGTTTCTCTGTTATCTCGTTCCATTAACAATCTCTCTATTTTGATTTTGTTGTCTCGCCAAAACACAGATATCGCCGTCAACTTCACAGGTAACTCTTTCAGACATTTCATCGAATAGGTCATGCTCGATTCCAATCTCTGGCTTCAATTCATCTTTTTCCTTTATTTTTCAATCTGGGCTTCTTATTCTCCACTTGGGTTTTCATTTTTTTCGTACATAGATGGCATGTTTAAAGGCATTTATAATGGCAAGCAACATCACGTTTCTGATATTGCTACTGTTTTGAGTCGAGCTTGGAATGCTGGCGTCGATCGAATTATCGTCAGTTACCCTCTCTCTCGTATTATCTTTGCATTTAGTTAAGTTAAGTTACATTGGAAGCTTTAGTTTTTTAGTGAACTCGTGAAGTTGGATAAATTTGAGTCTAATTTTCCATTTCTTTATGGAATTACCGAGATGGTATGTTAATTTTCTGAACCCTGGATGAAAGTATTTGCTTTGAAGCTTTTGGAGACAATTTTCTGCATATATACAAGCAAGAAGAGTTTTAATTTTTGATATTGCTATAAATGCATAATTCATGGTAATAGGCTTGTTGTTACAGGTTACGGGTGGTTCCCTCGAGGAGTCGAAGGAAGCTCTTGCTATTGCAGAAACCGATGGTCTATTCGTTGTGCTTTATTTATTGCCACATCTGCCTTGGCGTTTCTTTTGCTTTAGAATGTTTTCTTTTGGTTATTGTCTAAAGTTTGTTGTTCATCACAGGGAGGCTTTTCTGCACAGTTGGGGTGCACCCGACTCGATGCAAGGTTAGTTTGTTTCTAGAAATTTGTTGTCTTTGGTCCTTCTGTTTTCAAGAGTACGAGTTGTTAACGACTTTTCTTCAACTTGGTCTCTTATGCTTTATTTAGGAGTTTGAAGAGAGTGGGGATCCTGAAAAACATTTTCAAGCTCTTTTGGCATTGGCTAAGGAGGGAATTCAAAAAGGGAAGGTGAGTATGCCTTATCTGGTTTATATGGATCCAAAAAATCTAGTAACCTATTGCATAATTTTTTTTTATCGGGATTGTGATCATAGTCTTACTATAGTTAGATACTGTGAATTTTGTCTTAACCTAGGTGGTTGCGATTGGTGAATGTGGATTGGATTACGACAGGCTTCACTTTTGCCCAGCAGAAATTCAAAAGAAGTAAGTGGTTGCCGAGAGAAATATTTGTTAGGATTGTGTTCCTTTGTTTCTTATTATATATCAGCTTGTTTTTGTCTGCTTTGGTTTTTAAATATTTGTAACTTTTTTCATGCTAAAATTAGGTATTTCGAGAAGCAGTTTGAATTAGCTTATGCCACAAAGCTGCCTATGTTTCTGCATATGCGTGCAGCTGCAGAAGATTTCTGTGAAATCATGCAACAAAATATTAGCAAGTTAGATTTCTGGTTCTTTCTTACACTAGTGGAAATTGTTTTCATTTCTCTGTCTGCAGTAACACACTTTATCTATGAAAAGAATATTAGCTAATTGGCTCACAGTGAATGTGTAAAAGCTAAGATCTGCCATCTTTTTTCACTTCAAAAGGTTCTCTGGTGGGGTTACTCACTCGTTTACTGGTACTGCTGAAGATCGTGATAAGCTTCTCTCATTTCATAACATGTATATAGGTGAGAAACTATGCTTCGTTATGGATATGTTGAAGTTCCCGGAAATGCCTATAGAGTCTTTCAACTTCGGTTATTTTACAGGTATAAATGGATGCTCCCTGAAGATGGCTGATAATCTTGAAGTTGTGAAGGACATACCTGTTGAAAGAATGATGATCGAGACCGATTCTCCGTATTGTGAAATCAAAAGTACACATGCAGGGATCAAGTTTGTTAAATCTTTATGGCCTTCTAAGAAGAAAGAGAAGTATGATCAAGAAAGTCTTGTTAAAGGACGGAATGAACCTTGTTTGGTGCGGTGAGTGAAAATGCTATTTTCCGGTGGGGCGTCGTAACTTCATTCTCTTTTTTGGTACTTTTTAAACAAATAAATAGACTATTCTGGAGAGTGTTTTGAAATAGAAATCTTCATCTATAGTATATGTTGGAAGCTACTGCGAGTGTTATCTCATCTGATGAAACAACATCAAGGAATATAAATGTTTTCTTTAATTTATATCGCATAGCAAATGGTCCTCGATATTATTCAGTTTGTTTCTGTTCATAACATATTCCGTCTTCTTTCTTTTTTCCGGTGGTAATCGTTCTAGACAAGTTCTCGAGGTGGTAGCTGGCAGTAAAGGAATCAGTGACATAGATCAGTTGAGTGCTACACTGTACCAGAACACCTGCAGGTACTTCTGTTTGCAATTCATCGGAATTTTACGACAACTTGGGCACTAGATAAAGGCTACCTAGAGATCAACTAAGCTTTTGTTTTCTTTGCCACCAATCCATCATCCTTATCTTTATAATTACTGAAACTTTCTGGGATTTGCAGGGTTTTCTTCCCTCAAGACTTGGACGCTGCAGCGGATGCTCTTCTTGCCGGTTGACATGAAAGTCGATGACAGTTTTATGTTCTTTTTAAACAATATACAGTGCTGTAATGTACTAAGATTTAGAAACAACCAGAACCCTACATTTTTTTAAGGATTGCAAGCACATGACATATTATGTTTTAAGCATCTTTCGAGGAGTTAACAGGGAAAAGTTGAAGAAGAGCTTAGTCGAGATGAGCCAAGAATGAGGCAACCAAAACTTGTTGCGGAATCTATGAAAGATGTCACGTATCACATTTTAATTGGCCTAACGATTTTTTAATAGCTAGATACTTAAAATGATCGAAATAAAATTTTAGACATATATTTAAAGCGAAAAATAAGTTAGGCACCGAAAGTAAACTACGTGTATAGTTTAAGCACATATTTGGTTATTAACTCTTTATTTTAAATTATACTTTTAAGTTAATTATATTATTTTTCTGAAAAATATTAATCATAATAGAAATTATTAACTAATTAATTTCATTAAAAAATTATTAACTAATTAAAATATATTTGTTTTATAAATATATTTTGAGTTAAAAAAACCATTTATAACTATTTATGATATTACACAATAAAAGTTCATTTTATTCTACATTATTTATATACATGTACCTTTTAAACCGACCAATAGTGACTCGAAGAGAGAGGCCTATACACAAACATGTACTCGTCCCAAATTGACCCAAAAAAATATAACTAGAACTCGTCCAACTCAAACCCAAAATAGTTTGATTAGAAAATTTTGACCCTCAAAAGTTAAATTTAACCTAACTAACATAAAATAATTAGAAAATTCAGATGGAACTAATCTAAAACCCAGCCGAACCAAAACTAACTGAATCAGCCCAATTAACAAGTCTACTCACAGTCCATCTAAATGATTATAGAAAGAAAACCGAAACCTAACCACAAGAGGACAGTCAAACATCTATAAATAAATAAAATAAAAAAGGGATTGTATTTGCATTGGAACATACGCTGCGGATTGTGTTGAATTCTTTCATTCAGTGTTTGGGTTTCGGGTCTTGGCTCTGGGTCTCTGCCATTTCCTTCAGATTTAAGGATTCAACCTCCCATTAACGAAATCAAACCTAAAAATCCTGCCTTTCTGATGTTCCTCCATTAAAGGTATCGTCTTTTTCCCTTTCTCAATTTAATCTCCATAGATTTTAGGGTTTCTGCCCTTTTTTGGGGTTTTTTATTTGTTTTCGAATCTGGGTTGTAGTAAGTTTTTTTAGCTTCCTCTGGTTACTGCTTTAGAATTAGATTGATATGGTTTTTTATTTTTATTTTTATTTTCTGTGTGTATATATATATATATATATATATATATATATATATATATATATATATATATTGCATAATTTGTTAATGTAGTTTATGTGTTGGTTGGTTTGGTTTTCTCCTGGTTAGGCCATGGCTGGGAAGAAAATCATAGCAATATGTCAGTCTGGTGGTGACTTTGTCACCAATAAAGATGGTTCATTGTCCTACAATGGCGGCGAGGCCTATGCTATAGATATCAATGAGCAAACCAAGTTAAGTGATTTCAAGTCTGAGATAAAGGAAATGTTTAATTTTAGCTCTGGTAACATGTCTATCAAGTACTTCCTCCCCGGAAACAAGAAGACCCTCATAACCATCTCCAAGGACAAGGATTTGCAGCGCATGCTTAATTTCTTAGGTGAAACTTCGACCGTTGATGTTTTCCTCAACTTGGAGGACACGGCTGCTCCTAATGTTTCCAACATGCCTGCTAGTAGGTAGGTACTCTTCATGTTTCTGAATTTACCATCTAAGTTCAGCCCTTGCTGTTATTGTTACAAATGCTTAAATGTGCAGGTCTAGCAGGACGACTATCTCAGAAGCTGCGGTTCCTGTTGTTGCTCCTACCAATGCTGCTGTTGGGATGAACGATGGCATTGACCAACTTGACATTGACATGCCGAACGAAACTTCTCTGGACTGTATGCCCATTAATATGATTGATGGGAAGCATCATAAAGCTGCTCAGAATTGGGAGAATATGATCACTGGTGTTGACCAAAGATTTAATAGTTTTAATGAATTCCGAGAAGCTTTGCACAAATACTCAATTGCACATGGTTTTGCTTATAGGTATAAGCAAAACGTCAGCCATCGTGTTACTGTTAAATGCAAAGCTCAAGGCTGTCCCTGGAGGATATACGCAGCGAGACTGTCCACTACCCAGTTGGTTTGCATCAAGAAAATGAATTCGACACATACGTGCGAAGGAGCTTCCGTAAAAGTTGGGCACCGGGCAACGAGGGGTTGGGTGGGAAGTATTATAAAGGAGAAATTGAAAGCTTCCCCCAACTACAAGCCTAAAGATATTGCCAATGACATCAAACGTGAATATGGAATCCAACTAAATTATTCTCAGGCATGGCGGGCAAAAGAGATTGCCAGGGAACAGCTTCAAGGGTCCTTTACGGAGGCATATAACCTGTTACCTTATTTCTGTGAGAAGATAAAAGAGACTAACCCAGGCAGTATTGCCACCTTAAATACCAAGGATGACTCAAGCTTCCATCGACTATTTGTCTCATTTCATGCCTCGATATCTGGTTTTTTACAAGGGTGTCGACCTCTAATTTTTCTTGACAGTACTATTTTGAATTCTAAATACCAAGGGGTATTGTTGGCTGCAACAGCTGCTGATGCGGAGGATGGTGTTTTTCCTGTAGCTTTTGCTGTAGTTGATGATGAGACTGAAGACAATTGGACTTGGTTTTTAAGGGAACTCAAATCTGCTGTTTCTACATCGAGCCAGTTAACATTTGTTGCAGATTTTCAGAATGGTTTAAAGCAGGCTTTGGCTGATGTATTTGATAAATGTTACCACAGCTATTGTTTACGACATCTTGCTGATAAACTCAACAGAGATTTAAAGGGGCAGTTTTCTCACGACGCAAGACGGTTTATGGTCAATGACTTTTACACTGCTGCTCGTGCATCACGACTTGAAGGATTCCAGCGGGCCGCTGAAAGTATAAAATGCATTTCTCCTGAAGCTTACGACTGGGTCATTCAAAGTGAACCAGAGCACTGGGCAAATGCCTTTTTCGGAGGAGCAAGGTATAACCACATGATCTCAAGCTTTGGGCAGGAGTTCTATAGTTGGGTATCAGAAGCACAGGAGTTTCCTATAACACACATGATTGATGTATTACGGGGTAAGATGATGGATACGATCTACAAACGTCGTGTGGATTCCAGTCAGTGGATGACAAAGTTAACTCCAAGTAATGAGGAAAAGTTGCAGAAGGAAACTGCGATGGCACGGTCGCTTCAAGTGTTACTCACACAAGGTAGCGTATTTGAAGTTCGCGGGGAATGTGCTGAGGGGACGTTTGTCGAGGTTGTTAATATAGATCATTGGGACTGCAGCTGTAAGGGCTGGCAACTTACTGGTTTGCCATGCTGTCATGCTATTGCCGTCTTTGAATGCATTGGTAGAAGTCCTTATGACTTCTGTTCTAGATACTTCACAACTGAGAGTTTCCGTTTAACTTATGCGGAATCCATTCATCCTGTTCCAAATATAGACAGACCAATTGAGGATGAATCACTTGAGGTAGCTGTTACTGTAACTCCTCCAACTAAACGTCCAGCAGGTCAGCCAAAGAAGAAGCAGGAATCTATAGACCTTATTAAACGGCAGCTCCAGTGTAGCAAATGCAAGGGCCTTGGCCACAACAAGAAGACTTGCAAAGAACTCTAGTGTAGATGTAGGACACTGTAAGTAGGTGCCTACTCTTTGTGCCTTTACCAACCCTCTATTTGATAAACTTTTACGCCTTTTAGCTTTATGCCTATCTCCATCATCTTTGGCACTTTTAGATAAACTTTGAGGATTAGACTGTTTTGTGTTGTGTTATACTGGTAACTGTACTAATGGTCCTCGGTGGATGTTGCACTTGACAATCTTATCTATTAACACACCGATTCCTGGTTATAGTCAGCACCGTGTCTACTCTAATCTGAACATATATTTCCTATTACGAGTCAACACTGCTTGGTTAAGAGCTCTGCTACCCTAGGCTCCACTTTGTCATCTGCTTAGGGGTAAATGGGTGATAGAATACGTCAGTAAAACTAAATAAATAATATATAATTTTATGTGACATATAACTAGCTTGTGCTTTATTTCAACTGTTAATTCTTTTGAGTGTTTATTAAGAAGTGAACAACTTGTAGTTGCAGTGACATCATTTAACATGAGATTCTGTGGAAGTTGGGATTTTAAACTATAACATCTTTGTTGAGCACTATTTGTTCTCATTCTTTTGTACCTCTATGTCCGGTTTCTTTATTCTTGGGATGATGGAACAAGTTCTAATTTATCCCCAAAAGGATACTGGGGCAAAACAAACACCAAACGCTGATCTTGCTTTTTGGGTGTGTTTCATTCCTTATTTTGTTGTCCATTTCCTTCTCAAATAAACATATTGGTAGGGGTGTTCATGGTTAACCGTTGGTTAACCATTAAGAATAAGTCCTTAATTTTCTATGCATTCTTAGATACATTCTCTATACATTTTCCCTCTAACTACATTAAGAACATATAACTTTTGCACTAAAAACATAACTTATAGGTTAACCGTTATAGTATTTTGGTTAACCGCGAACACCCCTACATATTGGATGCTCCCTCTGAAACTTCAACGACATTATTTGGAGATTGTTCCATGGGAGGGATTTTTTGTTGAATGTGGTTTATGACTACTTTTATTCCTGGTGATGTTGATTGTAAATAGACTTTTTCATTGTATTGTCATATGGTTTCGACGCTTTGTTGCTACATTTACCTTCTGTTCTTGAAAAATTGCCGTTATGTTCACATATTCTGCCTATCGTTACACGTAGCCTGTTGAAGTTGCTGAGCAACGAGTGTTGCTCTTATTGCTTTCATCGTATTTTCAATGAATTTACCTGGGAGCAAAAATGCTATAGAACTTTACTAACCATATGTACCTTAGTCGGATTTGCTTGTTGTTCTTGTGTGTGGCTCCATAATTCATCTCATATACATGATTTTCCGAAGATTTGTGCTTTAGACAAGGCTGTGATTCACCAATCTTTGCTTGCATTCTCTTCATTTTTGTATAAGGAATCTGAGAACTTGATACTATATGATTTGGTTGGTGATAAAAAAGTATCCCTTGCTAAAGAATGTGTTCTTTGTTGCAAACCAGTGGAATGCTTGGATGATTTCTTGGCGGTTGCTTTCTTTCACTACTTGTGCCATGTTTTGATCCATTGTCAACGTTCCGAGTGCTGATCTGACTATCCGAAAGCAAGCGAATGCAGTAACAGAGTAACGCCGTGACATTCTCGTGGAGCTGCTGTGGCTGCCCTCTATTTGCTTTTTTATTTGTAAAAAAACATGAAAGAAAGGATCAATAGTTATGGTGTCATTTCCTTTGATTTGTTGATGAGGTTGACTAATAGATGGGAGCAGGACTTAATTGTTTTGGTTGAACTGAGATGTATTTCCCATGTTGGTTTAGCTTATAACACTTTCAATGTAGTTGTGCTCTTTAATGCTTGCTGTCTTTTTACTTTTGGTAGAAGTCATACAAATGAATGGAAAAATAGCATATAAATGTTGTTTAAAATATGGGTTAAGATTCTTTTAGGTCTATACATTTTTTAGATAGTTAGATGAGGGTAAATGAATGGTTGAGATTATTCTATGTTTTTCATAAAAAAAAATCGTATTTTTTTATTAATCTCAACTATCAATTTATACTCGTTAAACGGTCCAAAAAATATAAAACTGAAGTTTTTATATGGTGTTGGAACATCCTACCTCTTGAAATATGTATTATAACTAAAATTTTAAAATAATTGATTTTGTATAACAAATTATTAAGTGTTTGATGCAATGATAAGGTGCATTACGTTTTTAATGAGATAATTTGAATTCTAACTTTAAAAAACAATATTATTAGAAAGGAGAATTTTAAATTCTAAATATGGATCATAAAATGAACATTACCTGCAATAGGTACATTATATTTGAGATGACAATTTATGTAGGTACATTATATTTGAGATGACAATTTATGTCTAAACTAATGGCTTGATTGATGAAAAAAATTAATTAATATTATTTTGATATTTTGAGATTCAATTAGATGGTACCAATTTGAGATCTGAGCCACAGTTTGAGGACTTGTTATGAAATTTTACTTTTTTATTTTATACGAGTGAAGCAAGTTCTGGTTTTCAATGCATGCGTAAATGCTATCTTATCGATATGAGCTGTTTGCAGAGCCCTGTTTCCCCTTCACTCGCCTGTGCTATCTCATCAAACTCAAGGCCCCGTTGTTCACCTCTCGTAGCTCTCGAAACATGCTCCTCCATGGCCCAACTCAAGCAACACCATGCCCAACTCACCAAGCTCGGCCTTTCCTCCGACAATGATGCCATGGGTCGTCTCATTAAGTTCTGCGCCATTGAAAACAATGGAGATTTGGACTATGCCATCCACCTGTTCGATACATTGCCCCAACCGGATGCTTTCATCTACAATACCCTCATCAGAGGTTACTTGCAACGCCAACAACCCGCCCACTGCCTCCTTTTCTACTTGCAAATGTTGCAAGACTCTGTTTTTCCTAATAATTTCACTTTCCCTTGTCTCATAAGAGCTTGTTCGGTTGATGGTGCTGTTCGAGAAGGGACCCAAATCCATGCCCACGTCTTCAAGTTCGGGTTCGCCGATGATGGGTTTTGTCTAAACAATTTGATTCACATGTATGTGAATTTCAATGCCTTGGATGATGCCAGGAAGGTGTTTGACAAGATGCCTGGGAATAGGAGAGATGTTGTTTCTTGGACCACTTTGATAAGTGGGTATGCCCAATTGGGTCTCGTCGATGCGGCTTTCGAGATTTTCGAGCTGATGCCGGTGAGGAATTCGGTTTCTTGGAACGCCATGATTGCTGCTTATGTGCAGAGCAACCGCTTTCACGAGGCTTTTGCTTTGTTTAATAGGATGAGGGCCGAGAAGGTGGTGCTCGATAAGTATGTGGCAGCTAGTATGTTGTCCGCATGTACTGGTTTAGGAGCTCTTGAGCAAGGCGAGTGGATACATGGATATATCGAAAACAAAGGGATCAAGCTAGACTCGAAACTTGCTACGACCATTATCGATATGTACTGCAAATGCGGGTGCTTGGAGAAAGCTTACGAAACTTTCAAAGGTCTTACCTGTAAAGGGATTTCTTCATGGAATTGCATGATAGGGGGCTTTGCTATGCATGGAAAGGGAGAAGCTGCCATTGCCATTTTCAAGGAAATGGAGAAGGAAGGGGTCGGTCCCGATAACATCACCTTTGTGAATATCCTTAGTGCATGTTCTCATTCAGGGTTGATCCAGGAGGGTCGCTATTACTTCCAGTACATGACTGAAGTTCACGGAATCAAACCCAGAATGGAGCATTATGGATGCATGGTTGATTTGCTTGGAAGAGCTGGATTACTAGATGAAGCCAAAAAGCTAATTGATGAGATGCCGATGAGCCCCGATGTAGGTGTACTAGGCGCTCTTTTCGGGGCATGCAGGATCCATGGAAATATCGAATTGGGAGAGGAGGTAGGCAAGAGAGTAATCGAACTGGAACCGGACAACAGTGGACGCTACGTGTTGTTGGCTAATATGTACGCCAACGCTGGCAGATGGGAAGATGTAGCTAACGTGAGGAGAATGATGAACGAGAAGGGAGTGAAGAAGGTTCCTGGCTTCTCCGTCATCGAATTACAAGGTGAAGTTAACGAATTTATAGCAGGAGGAAGGAACCATCCTGAAAGCAAAGAGATATACACGAAACTTGACGAGGTGCTCGAATGTATTCGAGCCGTCGGTTACGTTCCTTCCGAGGGAGCAGTACAAGAGTTTGAGGAGGAGGAAGAAAAGGAGAATCCTTTGTACTATCACAGTGAGAAGCTTGCCATTGCCTTTGGATTGTTGAAGACAAAAGCAGGGGAAACTTTCAGGATAACAAAGAATCTAAGAGTTTGTAGAGATTGCCACAATGCTACCAAGCTTATCTCAAAGGTTTTTGATCGTGAAATCATTGTTAGGGACAGGAATCGGTTTCACCATTTCAAAGATGGGGAGTGTTCCTGCAAAGATTACTGGTAGTACCGGCCGGTCTGCTGGCGGCCGGTAAGTGTGCAATGCCTATACTATCTAGACCACTCCCCGTCCATAAATCAGAGAACATTGAATGCTTAAGCATGCTCGATCTCGCATCCTCGTGTATATTGTACCACGTCCTATGTATATTTGACTCCTCTAATTGACATAGTTTGGTATGTCTACTTCTACAATATTATTACTAGGTCCAAATTAATAACATCATTAGTCCTTACTCTTAAGGTGATGGTGTTGAAATTCCTTTACTAATATTTGATCACATAGTTACTGTTTTGTGGAAATTTCATATCATTTTAGCAGTAGTAAATTAAGAGTGTTATCAATTCAGATTACTAATAATATAAAAGGTTAAATTTTATCATTAATCCTTGTGTTATGTATATGTTGTAGATTCAATTAGTATGTTTTACTTTGGTCAATTTTAGCCCTTATGTTTTTAGAATTTTAAAATTTCAGTCCTAATTCAAATGGTTCAGGAATAATGTGACTAAATTACAACGACTTAAACAATCAAATTGGAACTAAATTTATAATTTATGCATAACGTTTGAACTGATAGCAATATTTGACTCAACAAATTTAACGGATAGTGTCAAGAACGAAATTTTAAAATTTAACTGAGTGAAACCGAATGGTTCAGGAATAATGTTTTCTAAATTTATGTTTTACTTTGGTATGTCTTTATCTTTACTCGTAATCTCATTTTTTTATTATTATTCCATTTAAATTAATGTTGTCTAAAATAAAACTGATATTTTGACTGAGTGATAAAAAATATTCATTTGCTCTATTTTTTATAAGTTTGAATTCGGACAATAGACATCTATCATAGATGTATCTATTTTTCTATTTAATAAAAAAAAACATATTTAAAGTTCAATAGTCATAGTATAAATTTTGTGCATATTCAAAATCGAATCAGATTAAATCTTTAAATAAGAAACAAAATATTTTTTTTCTTCTATTTATATCTCAATTTAATTCAAAGGTTAGACTTTATTAAAAAATACCGAATCTCTTATTAATCGACTCAACAAACCCGAACGATGTAATGTAACATCTTAATTCAAAGCATGGCAAGTGCAACCCATTCTTTAAGTCAAATTGTTCAAAGAAAAAGAGATTATTAATTTAAGAAGATAAAAGAAGAAATAAATTGACCCTTTAATTCTGCAATACTTTCAATTCCCAATTTGAAATTGTTGCCAATAATCATTATATATAGAAAAAGGGAGAAAAACCCAGCAAAGCAAAGCAATCTCCCAATCGACATTAGTTGTATAAAGCTTAGCTGCTTCCACTTGCACTGTTAACTGTAAAAGGACATGTCTTTCCTCATCACCTACCTCTGATTACTCCAATTTCTCATTACCCAATGCCCAAAACCCGAACCCATTTCTCACAAACCCAGAAAAGCTTTGAAATTTGAAACCCTACACAAAAAATCCTTTCTTTTTCAGTTTTCTTTCCTGGAAAATGCTGCACCCCAGCTTTGTAGATGTGCTTCACTTTGGGGTTTAGCCTTTTTTTCATTCTAAACGCCCAAAGTCCAAATTTTGCTCTTTTTTTTGTTCTTTTACATTTTGTCTCTAACCAGCACTGCCTGAACCAGGTTTGTTCTGATTTACATGCTCTTCACTGTATTTTGATGCCATCTAAAGCTCAAAGTTTTGACTTTTTTGATTGATCTAGTCAAATGATGCTTGAATTTTTTGTTTTTTTTTTGTTAAAAATGATATCTGATATGTCCGAATGTTTCATTTTGCTCTTAGATTGATTTGTCTAATGTGGGTTTTGTGATGGGAAATGTAGATCTTAGGTTGTTTTTGGGTATTTTATTGTGGTTTAAGATCTTGCTTCCCCACTGCATTTGTTTAGTGTGAAGTATGGGATATGCTATATATTATGTAATTAGAAATCAGATTTGATTGGAATATCAATTGTTATTTGAATAAATGCTAGATATGTGGCTGTTTTTTCATAATTAGATGTAGGTTGTGATTTTAAGTTGTTTTCGTAAATCGTTTGGTCAGGCATATCGGTGTTGGCGAAATGGCATCCGATCTGAACAAGACTCTGTCAAAAACATACATTGGTTTGCAGTTGTGGGTACTTATTGTAATTTGCTTAGGAGTGGTGTTTT
The DNA here is from genome assembly GCA_958450335.1 of Hibiscus tridactylites. Classification (NCBI taxonomy): domain Eukaryota; kingdom Viridiplantae; phylum Streptophyta; class Magnoliopsida; order Malvales; family Malvaceae; genus Hibiscus; species Hibiscus tridactylites. The sequence continues at coordinate 73,926,274 of OY288288.1, read as the reverse complement.
TAGTTATTCTTGGCATATCTCTATGGCTTAGCTTTCGAAAGAAAACCAAAACGGGCAATGATATGCTTCTCGTAAGGCAAGCACGTTATGTGCCTTATGTTTCGGAGGAAATTAAGGAGATAAGAGTCGATCAAGCTTCGGCGAACAATGGTGGAATGAACACACTAGATGCTAAATTCAGTGACAGGGATTCAGAGAAGGTTTTGTCTAATGCTGAGAACGGAGATGACAGTGGCCAGTCTGGTTCGTTTAATCATTTGAGGAAAGACATTAGAGGATCTCAACCGGAAGAAGAGAGAGGCACGGGGTCTGTTCCCACATTCCGGCCTTCTTCTCATCCGTTAACTGCTCCTTCACCTTTGTCGGGCCTACCCGAATTTTCACATGTGGGCTGGGGTCATTGGTTCACTCTTAGAGACCTACAGCTCGCTACTAACCGGTTTTCAAAGGATAATATTATCGGTGATGGTGGATATGGAGTTGTTTATAGGGGCAATCTGATCAACGGGACCCCTGTAGCTGTCAAAAAGCTCCTTAACAATCCGTATGTTGCATAGAAGATTTGTCCTTTTGTTCGTGTTTTGCTGTCCATAGCTTTCGAGGTTTGCTAATACTTGTTCTATGTTCTTTAAGGGGGCAAGCTGACAAGGATTTCAGAGTGGAAGTTGAAGCCATTGGTCATGTGCGGCATAAAAACTTAGTTCGACTTCTTGGGTACTGCATGGAGGGAACTCAAAGGTACTCTTATCATTTTATGTAGTCCCTATTATAAAGATTAATAAATTGTTAAATCAGCGTTCTTATAACCCGGGTTGCATAAAAAGGGAAGATATCTTTACCGATGCTTTATAAATTTTCGGCTATAACTCCAGGATGTTGGTTTATGAATATGTCAATAATGGCAATTTGGAGCAATGGCTTCGTGGAGATATGTCTCACAAAGGATATCTTACTTGGGAAGCTCGTATAAAGATTCTTCTTGGTACAGCCAAGGCGTAAGTATATGCGTTTAACTAAATCTTGGTTGTTAATACTTACTTTCGGTTTAATCTCATTTTTGTTACTTGAAAACTATATGTTGCAGGTTGGCTTATTTGCACGAAGCTATTGAACCGAAAGTTGTGCATAGAGACATAAAATCGAGTAATATATTGATTGATGAAAATTATGATTCTAAGATATCCGATTTTGGTCTGGCCAAATTGCTAGGCGACGGGAAAAGTTATGTCACGACAAGAGTTATGGGTACCTTTGGGTGAGCCTTGGCCTTGTTAATTTTTGCTAGTATCGTTAGAGAATCTGAAAAAAAATCATTAACTAACCAAGTTCTTTTCTTCGGGTTGCACAATTTTCCAGTTATGTTGCTCCGGAATATGCCAACTCCGGCCTCCTGAACGAGAAGAGTGACGTTTATAGCTTTGGTGTAGTACTCTTAGAAGCTATTACCGGAAGATACCCCGTAGATTACGGTCGCCCTCAGCCTGAGGTACACAATGTTATTTCTGATGTTTTTGCCAATAATTTTGGACATAGTATGCTCGATATAAAAATTCATTCGACATAAATTTTGTCCTATGGTAAACTCTCAGGTAAATATGGTCGAGTGGCTAAAGATGATGGTTCAACAACGCCGCTCGGAGGAAGTAGTTGACCCTAATATAGAGGCTAGACCATCGACCAGTGCTCTTAAACGGGCTCTTTTGACTGCTTTGAGATGTGTCGATCCTGATGCTGATAAAAGACCAAAGATGAGTCAGGTTGCACGAATGCTTGAATCGGAGGAGTATCCAATTCCTCGAGAGGTTCGATTCTGATACCTTAAGACCAGTTAATAAGGTTTGTCTGTCAAGGAGAATGTCCGGTTTAAGGTTGTAACCGTGGCTAAAATTTTCAGGATAGAAGGCGCAGAAGGAATCAGACAGCGAGCTCAGAACCAAGAAACTCGGATGCCGATAGGAGTGACGATCCGGATTCAATTTCGGACAACAGAATGTACCACCCCCCCTCCTAAACTTGGAATGGCATATAAGAGACGAGGCAAGCGAGGGAATTCTTTTTATATATATAATTATTATGGAAATTTGATTTACATATCGTATTGTAGATTGTAGAGAATATTAGTTTATTTTCCGGAAATGGCATTGTTCAGTCATGAGATTTTCTGTACAGGGTCTATAGTATGGATTCGATATAAATTTTTTATGAACTTTGTGTTGCAGTGCTCGAATCTCTTATATGTGTGTGTGCGCGCGCGCGTGTATATGCATACATTCGAGTCTCGGGTACAAATATATGTCTGAATAATAGTTGTGATAAGGCTGTGTGCTTAATAATTGGAGGTTAAAGTTATGGGGCATGGTGCTTGACTATGGGATGGCCATGTGCAGATTTACTATTTTCTTCTTTTTCTCTGGTGCAAGTACTAATCTAATATCTAAGCTGTTGTTTCCATGTGCTTGCATCCTTTTATATGAATCAAACTATATATATAGAGAGAGAGGGGGATCAACTTACATAATGTAAAACTCTTTAAGTTTTACATGTTTTTTGGATCGTTAGATGGAGGAAATGGATGGTTTAGACTAACTCCTTACCCTATTTTTTAAAGTGATAATCTTCACATATTTACTGCTAATCTCATCAATTCGTTTCACTTATCCAATGGTTCAAAAACGTGTAAAAATTTTTACACTGTGTAAACGAATCCTCTCTCTCATACATATATATATATATATATATATCACTTGGAAAAGGAAAAGAATAAGGAGTTAATCTGAGCCATCTATTCATTCCATTTAACGATTCAAAAAACGTGTAAAACTTAAATAATTTTTTATTGTGTAAGTTGATATTATGATATCTATATATATATACCAAACCAAGTTTTGTTTCAACATCTATAGTAAATTACTGCAGTATGGGTTTCAATTCAGTTTGCTTTATTCATAATACTAAAATTTAAGTTTGTAATTAGTTTGTTTTATTTACAATGTCAGAATTTAAACATATTACCGTACATAATCCTAAGTCAATGTTTAGATACATAATTTAAAAATAAAATCTAATATTATTTGGTTTGATTTGATAAGAATCTTAAATAAACACATTAGATAACATGATGATCAACCATTTTAATCCAATTTTAAATTACAAAATATATAATACATTTGCTTTTAAGTGGATTCAAACCTTAATCGTCAAAATTTGAAGTCATACTAGAATATTTCGTGGATAAAAAAACATATTCAAAATTTTAAACAAGTTCAAATAATGTTGAACATTTAACTTTTCATTAGTCATTACACATTCAATGAATATATATTAATTATTTGGATTTTGGACTGACCGATGACTTTATAAAAGCAGAGGAATCAAACTATGTAAAATTAAAGTAAACGACTAAATTCAAAATTCAAGTATAATAAAGGGACCAAAACTGCAATTAGACCATTTGTTTTTGTGATGACCAAAAGAAATAGGAAAGGGCACTTGTAATCAACCATGAACATATGGCTATAATTTGACAATAAAAACATTGAAATCCAAATTCAAGTTTCAACAACAAACTTGTAATCAACCAGCCAACAACCAGAGCATTATGTTTGCTGGTTAAATGGATTCCGTAACCAATGCTACATCGTAAACTTGTATGATCTAATTGCTTACCGAATGCGACTACGAGGACAACAACTATGCCCCTGGGGATTGCGATTTTGGCCTCGAGTAGCCCAGGGTAATTAGCTTCTCCATCAACTTCTTTTCAGCATTTGCCTGGGAAGAAAAGAACGATATGAATGTTCGATTAGAAGCCGAGCCAGACCGGAAAAATGTATGATCCTAGAAGATAATGCTGAGACGAACATGATCGTCTCAGATACATGCTCATCGACTCCTGTCACTAGAGGACATCAGCCACCAAATCGATCGAAACGGACAATGCGTATGGACCCGACTTGAATTAAAATCCAAATATCAATGAGTAAAACCAAACCTCAAGCATGGGGTTATTCTTTGGGATATTGCAAGCCACAATGATATTAAGTCCAGTCTTTAGCACTGCAACCAAATCAATTTGCTTTTAGTTCAAGCCAGAAAGAGAGGTGGGAGGGATCTAATTATAATTTTAGACCATCTATTATATTGAAATTTAGGATTTAATCCTTGGACTTTAATTTGGCTTAATTTGATGTTTTACTTATGTTATTAATAGATCCGAATATATAAAATAGTTCATTTGTTACCGTTAAACAGATATCGTATGCGACTAACATGCAAATTTACTATTGGTTGAAAATGTTTGATTGGATTTTTGAGTGACCTAAGTGACTGAATACCAATAAATGAAAATTTCCCATCTCATATTAGAGTATATCAAAACTTTAGCATAGTGGAAGGACTAAAACCCTAATTAGACCAAAGAACAGTATTCAAAATGTTAGCAAAAATTGAAGAAAACTGACCTAATCGTCGAGCAATTCCAGAACCAGTATTATCTGAAGCACCTCCAAGAATTGAAGTCACGCTCACCGAATTATTCTATTCATAATCATGATTTTGTTAAAATTTTAGCAACAATACCAAATCAATACCATAATCAATGATAACAAAGTAATGAATTGAAGAGAATTAAGGAACTAACAGGTCGTGTAGGAGCAGCGGCGTATAAATTCCCCAGTTTAGCAGAGTCAGAGCCGATCCATACGTATATCTATCAATTAATTAAACAATAAATATGCAAATTCTGAGAGGTTTGTGTTTAAATAAGTGAGGAAATGGGAATACCTGCTTGGCGAGGTGAATGATCTGAAAGTGGAGGTTCACTTCATCGACGAGCTCCGTAAAGGTTGTGACCTGCACGCCGCCGCTGGCGGCTGATTTCGATGCAGCTTCAGAGTCCGATGCTTTGCCAAAAGAAGAAGAAGGAGAAGACATGTTCATCGTCTTCGTCTTCCTTCCGTTCCGGTGCAGGATATAGCCTTTAACTCACTGAGTCTATTCAAGCTTCTTTTTTTTTTTGGTTTTAGTTTTGATAGGTCGGATTTCAGAGAGTTTTTAGACTCAATAGAGAAAGGCGGTAAAAAGTAAAAAGTCTCAATTTTTTGGGTTAATTCAACAAACACTCCTAAACTATGGCTCAAATTTTAATTTAGTCCCTAATCTTTGTTCAAGTTGATCTTCAAAGTATCAATTTGGTACTATACAAGTCGTTCCAATAGCTTAGCTATCGATTTGGGGTTAAATGAGTATTTTCTTATCTTCTAATACAACATATTTTAAGTTTGTTTATATAATAACTAAACACATGTCAAATTCGATCAGCGTAATTTCAATATTCTTCACATTTATATCGAAGTAGTCATCTAATGCATAAATTTAATCATCGTAATTTCAATAACTAGTATCAATACATCAAATATAAATCCGACCTACGAGTTTAGCATCATTTCAATATTCTTCACATTAAGTAAATAAATGCTCCCAGCACAAAGGCAAATGCATGAAAATTTGTCCATAAACCAAGCTTTTCAACCCCTCCTATATCTCCCATGCTACCTGCAGCTAGAAACAGCAAATAAATTTTTAGTTTTCGTAAAATACGAGGACCGAATTGTAACAAATTTTGGAAAAATAAAAGGACTAAAACAATCATTTGGTTTTAGTTGGTAGTTTCTTACCACACTCTCTGGTAGAATTTGAGGAAGTAGAGCAGAGGCACATCATGACTCCGGTCTCTGTGTCGTAGCCGCAAGTACCGCCGGACCTCGTGCATCGTTCGCATCCGGTGTCCGGCACCGAGTACGACAATTTAATCCCGTAAACCCAATCCAACGGTCCAATACCACTCAAACTATCAGTGTTGATGACACTAGTATAATGTGTGCAGTCCAAAATGTTCATGCTCATGTACTTTACTGTGTCGTACCCCGTAAAACAACATGGCGGGGAACTATTAGTTAGCGAATGAAAAATCCTGAAAGCGTTGCACGCACCGTAAAGCTCGTCGCACGAATGGCCCGCGAAGTCGAAGCAGAGATTCTTGTAGTGGTTGAGCACCGGGGAGTCGATTGAGCAGTTCAGGAGTGCGAAAACGGTGTCGGAAGTCGGAGGGATTATGACCGATTGAATGTCCGACATGACAAAATCATGGTGGGGTTGAAGTATCGCGCATGTTGACATAGCAGGGTCATATACCACCATCGTTTTTTTCTCGTAATCGATGGACTGGACCTTGTACCGCCCCGAAGGTGTTACGAAGAAGAGGTCATTGGTGCAATTCAGCATCTGCCGGTATTGCGGAGCGCCGCATCCGTCGTCGACGCCGAAAGGGTACTTTATCGCAATGCTGCCGCATAGGGTTCGGCATGGGGTGACACCGAAGACCGGCAGGAACTGGAAAATGAATGCCAATGCAACAAACAACTGCATTTTTGTATAATGTCCGAGTTGAAACTGAGCTTGTTGTGTTGGTACTTGGTAATAGTATGAAAAGGAAAACCGAGGGGGCTACATTGGCCGAGATCTTTAGTGCAAAAGTCTGGTGAACTTTTTGACTGATTGGTCGATGTGGGATCCATCAGTTTGAAAAAAAGGAATGGGAATGGTGATTTGAATTGCAGGAAACATTATTATCGTTATTATGAAATGGCTCTTGGCCCTATGTTTATGTTTTTACGACTGGATCGTCTGGCATCCAATTTGGGTTCTGTTATCGAGGATGAGAAAGAAAACAAAGGAAAATATTTATTTTTTTATTAATCTGGATCGATATGTGTTGCACATTTAGTTTTGGTGGGTGAGTCTCTTAACGGATGAAAATCGTCTACCCCTAACTATGCCTCCATTGCTGCCTCTATTTTAAATAATAGGGGTGTTCATGGTAAGTTAACCGTACCGTTTAGCTTAAACGGTCGGTTAACCGTTATAGCGGTTATTATTCGTAACTTAACCGTTAAGAAACGATTAACCGTTAATTTTTTAAATGGTTAACCATTATAGTAGGTAACCGTTAAGGAACGATCGGTTACAGGTTAACCTGTAACCTATTACGATTTTCTTTTCATATGTTCATTATTTCTTTTTTAGAATAATAAATATATCTCTCCGATAAATATTGTATTAATTTTTTTAAAAAAATTAACTTAAATAGAGAAATTTTAAACACAAACTTTACACTTAGTTAAAATAAAGTACCTATATGTTAACCTATAGGTTAACCATTAACCGTCTTTTTTAGCGGTTCGGTTAACCGAAATCGTTTAACCTTAACAGTTAGATTAATTAACCAATAAAATGAACGATTATACCAGTTAACGGTTTTTTTTGCACACCCCTACAAAATAGCGGCTTTAGGGTTTAAGGTTGGGGATTAGGGTGTAGGGAATTAGGGGTATGTTGTATTTTTAGGGTTTAAGGTTTAGGATTTAGGATATGGAAATTAGGGTTAGGAAATTTAATTTTTAGGTGTTTTTAGTAGGGAGCATATAAGGAAGTTTGGTTAGGGGGCATGAGATTTTTACTCGTTTCTTGATCAGAATTTTTTTACATATACAAGACCTCCAACTCGAGATATATTTAAACAATACTAAAATACTTATCACTTAAACCAACTTTCATTGATAAATAAAAAAATAATTAAATATATTTGATCTTACATCTTCATCTATATTATATTAACAGGTACATTTCTGTGGGAGAGATCATACAAATTCCTATATTCGATATTGAATGCATTTTGGTTAGTATAATTTAAAAAGAAGTTTTTGTATATTAGAAAAATGGAAAAAAATTGGCTATTTTTAGATTAATATTAAATACATTTCGGGTAACTCAATTGTATGTTTGATTATAAATAAATTATTTTTAAAAATTACAATTTAGTGAATTAATTAAAATTTTATTATAAACATGTTATTCTGTCTTTAAAATTGAAACATGACCTGACATAATAATAATATTAATCTCAAAATTTATACATTTCATCGGTTAGGTCATAATTAAAAAAAATCAATAAATTTAACTTATCATATTTAGAAAATCTGACATTGCACTGTGTTAACACACCTTCCGACCACATTTTCTCATGCTATTGCCAATCATCTCGATAACCCAACATATGAGGTAGATTTACAAGCATATTCACTTCATTATTGAACAATTGACGAAAATAGAACAAACTCTTTATGACCCTAACATCACCTGCTAGTAGACAATCACATCACTAATGAAATTTTTAGATATAAGGGGTTAAATTCATTGAATTATTTCAATTCATGACCAAATTAATAGAATGTATAAGTTTTAAGGACTAAAATTATTATTATACCAAATCACATTAGGCATTCGTTTTAATTTTAACGACAAAGCGATTTGTTTGTAAAAAAAATTAATTGAGTCACTAAATTGTAATTTTTAAAAAATAATCCATTTATAACCAAACACATAATCGAGTGTTATGAAGTATACTTTACCCTTAATTCAACTATATCAATTTAATTTTATTTAACATTTTATAATATACATCTAACAATACTCTATTTTCCATGACTATATGTTATCATGTGAACCTGAATTTAAATAGATTCCACAAACTTTATTTAGAGTTCTTTTTAGCAATATGGGTGTACAAAACTTGACTCAACAAAATCTGTTTTATTTTTAATTTTAAATTATTCGAGTCAAGTTTCAATTAGGTAGTATGCGGTGAATAAAGCTTAGTAATCCTTTTTTCATAGTCCTAAGTTTCATTATCTGTTCAACTATTAATTAAAACTATATATTTATTTTGCTCATCAACAACTAAGGTTTGTAGCCCAACTGTTAGGATAATTGTCTTCCAAGCAATAGATCTGGGTTCGACTCTTGGTGTTGCAGATATGATCGGCCCGGTCGACTTCGAGAAGGATATGGACCATTGCTTGGATTCGACACTTGTATAACCAGACAAATACTAATAAACCGAAGGACTACAGGTTATAATGTGAATCTGGATTGATTACCATAGACACTATTTCCGGTCTCTTAGCAGTAGCATGTGACAATCCTCTTATGCGTCCAGCCTTTTATAATATATTTATAGTTTTAATCATCTCTTATTCAATGAAATGCTTTTTGCATCACAAACATTTTATTTATCCAATGATTCGTTTGCGTTTGTAGACCAACGGTTAGGATAATTACCTTTCAAGCAATAGACTTAGGTTCGACTCCCGGCAAAAGCATTGCATGTTGAGCTTACTTAAAACAAAATTTTTCATTTTTTTTTAATTTCTTTGTAATCTCTTGTAATTCTTTAGTCAAATTCTAATGAGCCAAAAGATGTAAACACCACCAAGATAGATATTTTGTTTACAAATGTCAAGACCTCATTGATGAAGGATGGTTTCTAGTTAATCCTTATAAAAACTAGAGAGAAGTTTTATCTTAACATTTAAAAAGACAATGAAGTAAATATTATCTCTTGAGCCTCTAAAAAGGAAATAATTCATGAGTGAATTGAAAATACGTAGTGTGGATGCTAAAGTAATAAATATAGATCTTAGTTGAGAATGTTGAATCACTCTAAAATATATCGTGTCAAATTGTCATTTTTATTTTTTAAATTAAAAAAAACCTTCACATTTTTATGAGCGATATTTGATTGGAGTACATCGAACCTATCGGCTTTGCTTATCAAGTAAACCATCCCATACAGCTCCACTTTCCACTAGTCGGCAACACATCAATTTTGGCTTTTAACAGTTCTCTAAAGCTCCTTTTATTTCCCTTTACAAGTGATGCAAAATTAGTTGATGGATTCAACCTTAATCAACTCATAAATTCCATCTTTATACTCATAGTTTTTCTAAGTGCCATAGTTCTAAACCCCTAAGCAAACAAAGTATTGCTTGATATTAAGAATGTACTGGGAACTGGAAGAGGCGGTCGTCCTCTCTGAAAATTTAAAATTAGTATATGATTTAAATTTTTTTAAAATAATTTTATTAAAAATCTATTTTCGCCCCTAGACTTTTATAAGTTCGTCCTTAACATGAAGTTTTGCGTCTGTCTTACTTGATACATGATCATCAATAGACTTCCCTTTTCAGAGGATCACAAGGGATGTGTCTATGCCCTTATCTTGTCCGATTGATGATGTAAAGTAAAGGTTTGTGGTAGGCAAAATCATTAAGGACACCCCCTCCCCCTCCATTAAAGCCACTTTGTAAATTGCTGTAATCTCATATCAGCCAATACGTTAAAGGCTGGTAGAATCAAATCAATGTCTCCTTGGTGTCTTGTGATCCTCAGCCTCACATTTTATCATCATCCTCATCCATCATGGGTTTACAGTTGACAAACACCCCCACTCCATCGCTCCGTTAATGATAACATCGTGACGTTTCGAAATGTTTTTCGATACTTAGATTAACGAGGAGTCGGAATAATGAAGATGGTGAAGAGAAAGATGATAATGGTAAAGGAATCAAAATAATGAAGATGGAGATGGTGCATAAACTTTATATTAGAGGTTCTCTTAAGAGCTGTCTTTTGGCTCATAGGTGAAGAAAATGGTTGGTCTCTTTATACAACAAAATTGACAAACTAATGAGATAGACAAGATTGTAAAAATGTTGATCTTTAATATAATCACTGGTATTTAATTTATTGATTGATTAGTTCGGATCGATAATTTTTTCGATTTAATTTATTCTATTCACACCATCATAGTTCGAATCTCTCACCTTGCTTAAAGAATATATATATATATATATATATATATATATATATATATATATATATATATATATCATTTCACTAAACCAACTGGTTATTGAATGTGAAAAAGGTCAATTTGTAAACTTTATAGTATGTGTATTTCAGTGTCCGTTTATGAACAAAGTCGTCTCATACATTTTTTAGGCCCTTAGCGAAAACTAAAAAATGGGCCACTATAAAACAAAAGTACAAGTCATTACTTTGAACAATTAATTTACTATTTTATTAATAAATCAAAGAAACAAGATCAAACTAGATCAAAATACATTATTTTTATTGTTTTGTTAAAAAAACAACTTAAAATTTGACTAAAACAATAAAGTGGAATCACTAATTTACAAGATTGTTATTTAAAAAGAGGAAAAATAGTGTTTAATTAGGAGTAAATGGTAAAATATTTTGATGGGATTAATTATTAATGATATGATGATGGGGAATGATATATATGTTTGGAATTATAATAATAATAATGTGCATGGTTGAGTAGAGATGAAGTCACTCCCTTCTTTAGTTAGATTATGCACTTTTCTTTTCTTTTTTCTTCTTATTTTTGGTGACTATGATTGTGAATGAAAATTAAGGAATTTAATTTTATATTATCAAATTTAAGATTTTTTTAAAAAAATTTGATTTGATCTAATCAAATTTAAATCAGATTCAATTCGATTTGATCATTCATCATTTTAAATTCGTCCAATTTAAATCTGAATTGATTTAAATTTAAATTAATCCAAACTCAAAATATCCTAATAAGTACTTATCTTGATGTAATTAGAGCTCGAAATAATTTGAACATACAATATTCCAATTCAAAAAACTTGAACTTCAAGCCCAAAACAACTTGAACTGAAATAACTTAAATTTAAAGTGACCAAAACTCGAAATAATTCAAAATTACAATCATCTAATCCGAAAAAACCGAGTTTCTAACCTTAAAAAAAATCAGAACCGTTCATTTAACAGACCTAACATCACTTTCCAAAAGAAAAAAAAAAACAGACCTAACATCAATCTATCCAACCTAGGCATGTGTTATATGGTATGGGCAGAATGGCATCCTAATAAAAAGAAAGGCAAATGCCATTATTGTGTGAAGCACACTATCATAGGCCAAAACTTATAATTTCAGACTTAACAACAAACATATATGTCATGTGTATATGTGTATATAGGTAAATGAGAGGTAAGTATATTTTTCTAAACAAATTGTAAAATATGTGGATATTTTTTGAGATTCCCACGGTGCGAATATAGTAATTTCCGGCCCCATTTGAGCTTCATGGATAAATTTACCTCGTTCTTGTCCTCATAAGTAAAAATTTCAGTTATTCTTCATCCAATCAATTTAAATCTTCACAGTTTTTTATTATTCTCCACTAAATTACTGCCCCTAAACTCAACTAACAACTTATTTCAATTTATTTTGACATGTTTTTTGGTAAATATATATAACTTGCAATGCAAATGATTTTGTTTTGGATATGGAGTGTTGAAGCAAATAGCATGGAGAAGAATCCAATGCCAAATTCATGAACACATACCTACATAAATCATTGAGTCATGCTACTAAAAGCAACAAAACTACAATACAAAAAAAAATCCCAAATAAATTAATGAAAGGACAAAAGTTACTATGATTGCCTTAATATATCATTTGATTACTGAATGAAGTGACAATCCATCTCCATTCCATCAACTGCAACTTGTCCTATTCTATTTTGGATAGGGGTGTAAATGAATCGAGCCTGAATGAATAAGACTATATTCGTATTTGTTTGTTTATTTTTGAAGATGTTCATGTTCGGTTCATGTTCGTTTAAAGTTTTAATATTGTGTTTAATTATAACGAGTTTAATTATGCAAAAGCACCACTATGTTACTTCAATGCTTCTTCTTCAACAAAAAAAATATTTTTTAGTTGAACTATAACGAGTTTAATATAAGATCTCGAATTTAAGACACACGAATAAAAATATAACATTAACTATATTGTGGAGATTAGAGATAGAGAAGAAATCTACTTGTTTGCAAGACAGCTTGTAACTTGTCATAGATTGGTTCTCTCTCTCTCTCTCTCATGTGCAATGAAAAAAAGTAAAATTTTAAAATAATTTTATCATTTCATTATATATATATATATATATATATATAGTGATAACTACATTTTTAGTACCCATCTTTACCCGTTTTTTTATTTTGGTATTTTACTTATTTTTTTTACAAAAATCATGAAAAAAGCACACGTGGCATGCTGACAAGGAGAGAGAAAATGATGTGGTAGCATGTCACGTGTGATTTTCTCTCTCCTAGTCAACCTTCCATTAATTTTTTAATGGCGGGGTACCAAAATAGAAACAAAACGTAACGTTAGGTACTATTTTGCCAAAAAAATAGGTAGGGTACCAAAATAGTAAAACAGTTAAAGGTGGGGTACTAAAATATAATTATCCCATATATATATATATATTATAATAATAAAAGGGTCTTTCATCTGTAAAAACTCTCTTTTTTCCAAGGAAAAAGGGGTCTCTTTGCTTCATTGGCACTGGCATTGGTCATTGGTGGTGAGTACTCAATAGTGCTTCTTACTTTGAATATCCTGTTTTCATTTTCTTTGTATTGAAAGCTACTTTCTTTTTGAGTTTCCTTTTCAATATAAGCTTTTTAATGCAGTTTGTAGCATGTTTGCTTTCTTACTGATGTGCCATTGACAGTGATGTGCGTTTTCATTTTCATTTTGACCCACATTTTACTTCAATTCCCTCAAATCCTTTTGCTTTTTAAGGCCCTATATATTTGGAGCTTCCCTTGCAAACTCTCTTCAGTGTCCACATTAAGGGTAAATCTCCAATCTCCAATGCTTAAATCCCTTTTGAATTTGCTCTGCATTCTTGTTTCTAAGGCTTAGACTTGATTTTTGTCATATTGAGTTCAGATTCAAGAGATAGCTTATTGGTCCTAGTTTGCAATTTGCAGAACAGCAATGGAGGAGAGTTTCGTACCGTTCCGCGGAATCAAAAACGATGTTCGAGGGCGAATGAAGTGTTACAAGCAAGACTGGACCAGTGGCCTTAGTGCTGGTTTTAGGTACATTCAATTGTCATGACAACAAACATTAGAAAACTACATGCTAGGCTGCTAGCATTATTTTATTTGTACAAAAACTTTTGCCACCAGTGTAATTGTATGATTCTTTTGCAGTATTTTGGCCCCCACCACCTATATATTCTTTGCATCAGCAATCCCAGTTATCTCATTTGGAGAACAATTGGAAAGAGACACAGGTAATATATATATATATATATACACACACACATACATTATTGTTTAATTTTGGCTAAAATGGAATGCCTTCTTTGTGTTGACAGATGGGGTTCTCACAGCAGTTCAAACATTGGCTTCCACTGCATTGTGTGGAATAATACACTCTATCATAGGAGGCCAGCCTTTGTTGATCCTCGGAGTTGCGGAACCGACCGTGATTATGTACACGTTTATGTTCAACTTCGCCAAGAGTAGGCCGGATTTGGGGTCACAGCTATTTCTTGCATGGACTGGATGGTCTGTAATCTGTATCTTCACAACTTTGTAGCTATACAAATTTATATTGTTTACTAAAGCTTTTTATGGACATGCAGGGTATGCGTGTGGACCGCAATCTTGCTGTTCTTGCTGGCTATCTTAGGAGCTTGCTCCATTATCAACAGGTTCACTCGTCTTGCCGGGGAGTTGTTCGGCCTTCTTATCGCAATGCTTTTCATGCAGCAAGCTATTAAGGTGAGAAATTCTTGTTTTATTCTATACTTGCACCTTGGAACACTTAAATATATGTCTGTTGGGTCTATTAGGGACTTGTCAATGAGTTTCGCATACCCGAAAGACAAAATCCAAAGTCGATCGAGTTTCAGCCTTCGTGGAGATTTGCCAATGGGATGTTTGCTTTGGTTTTGTCATTTGGCCTTCTGTTTACAGCTTTAAGAAGCAGAAAAGCACGATCTTGGCGATACGGATCCGGTGAGTTTTTGTTAGTATTGGTCACATGCTTCTAGTGAACAGCCTGTGCCCTGTGCCCTGTGCCTATTAAGTATTAAGTGTCAGCTTACTGAAAATCTCCTCGATTCATCTTCATCTTCCGAAGGATCATTGCGAGGCTTTGTAGCAGACTATGGCGTGCCATTGATGGTTCTGATCTGGACGGCTGTTTCTTATGTACCAGCTGGAAGTGTCCCGAAGGGAATTCCGAGGCGCCTCTTTAGTCCTAATCCATGGTTCCCAGGTGCATATGAAAACTGGACAGTCATGAAGGTAACATAATTGTCCTGTTTAACTAGACAAGTTTTTTCTTTCTCAAAAGACATATTGATGTATTATGATTCATGGTGATAATTAACAGGACATGCTAAAGGTTCCAGTGCTCTATATAGTCGGAGCTTTCATTCCGGCAACAATGATCGCTGTCCTATACTATTTCGACCACAGTGTAGCTTCACAACTTGCTCAGCAAAAGGAATTCAATTTGAAGAAACCACAATCTTTTCATTATGATTTACTTCTTCTAGGATTCTTGGTACATGGAGTTCCTGTCCCATTTTTTCTTCATTTTGATATGCACTTTGTTTCCGGCAACGTTTATTGAGTTTTGCATTAATGGATGGCAGACGATATTATGCGGTCTTATCGGCATCCCTCCTGCAAATGGTGTCATTCCGCAATCTCCGATGCATACTAAGAGCTTGGCTACATTAAAGCACCAGGTACTTATATGTCTTATATCTGATTACGGATAACCTTTTCGTATCATCGAGAGCCTCGGCCTCATTTTTCTTTTCCCTTTCTGCATAGTTGCTCCGAAACAGACTAGTCGCAACGGCCCGACAATTCATACACAAGAATGCAAGCTTAGGACAAGTGTACGAAAGAATGCAAGAAGCTTATCAACAGATGCAGACTCCTCTGATTTACCAAGAGCCTTCTGCTCAGGTAGGGACTTACATAGTTACATTCATTCACTTAAAATCTGCTACCGAAGTCCACAGACCTTAATGCCGATGCTCGAGTGGCCAAGTCTAAACTTCTTTCTCTGAATAGGGATTAAAGGAACTGAAAGAATCAACCATACAAATGGCTTCAAACATGGAAAATATTAATGCCCCGGTTGATGAGACGGTATTTGATGTCGAGAAGGAAATCGACGAATTGCTTCCCATCCAAGTAAAAGAACAGCGGCTCAGTAACTTGCTTCAAGCTACAATGGTGGGAGGATGTGTTGCAGCAATGCCTTTGATTAAAAAGATCCCGACCTCGGTGCTTTGGGGCTACTTTGCCTTCATGGCCATCGAGAGCTTGCCCGGTAACCAGTTTTGGGAGCGGATATTGTTGCTCTTCACGGCTCCGAGTAGAAGATACAAGTAACCTCTTAAGTTCATTTCCTTCATCATCTTGTTATGGTCAGTTGGTCACATTTATTTAGCATGCTTATTTAGTTAATAATCTGTTTCAGAGTATTAGAGGAGTACCATGCCACTTTTGTGGAAACTGTTCCTTTCAAGACAATAGCCATGTTTACGATATTCCAAATGGCATACTTGCTGGTTTGTTTCGGGATTACTTGGGTTCCGATTGCCGGGGTTCTTTTCCCGTTGATGATCATGCTCTTGGTTCCTGTGAGACAATATGTATTGTCCAAGTTTTTCAAAGGAGCGCACCTTCAAGATCTCGATGCTGCCGAGTATGAAGAGTCACCAGATGTACCATTCAACCTTATAAGCGTAAGTCTATGCAACTCTTTAATGAATGATTATAGGTATTTGTTAAAAAATTGTCCGAGATTGAGCTTGTATTTGGTTTCCTACAGCAGGAAGGAGGAGAGCTGGTTAGGACAGCTTCCTTTGCTGATGATGGAGAGATTTTAGACGGAATGATCACACGAAGCCGGGGTGAGATGAGGCACATTTGCAGCCCGAAGGTAACAAGCTCCACCGCAACTCCATCCAAAGAATTCAAGAGAACCTACTCGGAAAGGGTGTGCAGTCTGAAGGTAACAAGCGCCACCGCAACTCCACCCAAAGAATTCACGAGAACTGTTTCGGAAAAGGTGTACAGCCCCAGAGTAAGCCAACAGAGAGTCGAGCAAAGTCCCGGGAATCTCGGAAGAGGGCCATTTAGTCCCAAAACCAATGAAGCAAAGCCATCGAATTTAGGAAAAGGTTGTTAGGAACATAACATGAATTGGCAAGTAATGGACCAAGCTGCCACAAGAAAAAAAAAACAATATATATACATATATATATGAGTGTGTATAGGCAGATAAATAGTTTAATAACTAAATGAGTATGCAGTAGCAGGAAGTCTGCAATGCATTTCCCATACTATTATTATTGTTGTTGTTGTTTAAGCTTGTGTAGAATATACTCTACTACCAATAAATATGCAATTGATTATCGAAGAAAAATCGATAACTTGTGATGTGTTTACTCGACTCATTGTAACTCGTTTAATTTTATTCGGTTTCGTACTCTATAATCCCAAGGGCCAGCAAAATATAGACCCATTTGGGCATTGCAACTATACTAGTAGTACATCTCATCACACAATAAGGGGAAAATAAACCCTAATAGGGATGAAACCTAAAGGCTAAGTTATCTTCTAATTAATAGTAATCAATATATATATATATAATATATGTATATATATATATATGGGAATTAAATCTGTTCTTTTCAATCTCAGCAACTATACTGAGATGTCTCTGTTATTGTCTGGGGTGTGCCTTCTTGTAAGCAACCAATGGGAGGTATAGTTACTGTCTCTTCAATTCCATAAGCATTCCAACAAAATGGATCATCCACCAATTCTCCTTCTTGCGGCAGAAGCTCGACTTCTGCCATTGTTATGTTCGTGCAGGCCACCGTGTTGCTGCACGCGAAATGGATCGGAGGGGTTCTAACATCGTACGTGCCCTTGATGTTCCTGTATTGGATGTCTGTGACATGAACGGCCGATGTTTGGTTCAGGCATGCCTTTGACAGACAGTAGTATTGGTCCACGATTATGCAGTTCCGAACATTCTCCATCTGGATGTTCTCGAATGATATGCCCGAGACCGAACCGGTGCCCCCTTGCCATGTCTTGATCCTCACTCCGTTGTCTGATTCTCGTATGATAACGTCCCGTACAGTTATGTTCGAAACGCATGCTTGGGAATTATGCACCCCAAGGCTCCCAATGCTGCATAAATGAACTAGGCTTAGTACTCAATGAATATGGTATCGAAAATGATATATGAGACCGAACATACACCGTGTGCACATGAATCCGGTATCGAAATGAGGACTACAATACCTGATCCCATGACTAGGACCGCAGGTGACGCCATTGATGTCTACATTCGAGCATCCAGTACCAATCGAAATGCAGTCATCTCCTGTTTAGACCAAAATCATCAGTTTTCTGCATTATTACAGACATAAACACAGTGTAATCGAATAATAAAACATGCTTCCCCACCGTTGCTAATCATAGAATTGTATATCCCGACCGATTTAGTGTTCTCGATGTGTATCCCATCTGTGTTGGGGCTAAGTTTAGGTGTCGATATCGACAGCTTCTCTATCAAGACCCCTTCGCACCCATCGAATTTCATATGAAACTGAGGGCTGTTTTGGATCCTTAAGCCACTCACTACTAAATTCGAGCTCATGAAGAACCTTATCATCTGTATACAGCGCCCCGAAAATAAAATAACGTCAATATTTGATGCACCGACAATGTATAATTATATATATATCGTAACATTGTTTGAATCGTACTTACAGCAGGGCTATCACACGGTCCCGGCAGAGTTGAACCATTCGGACCCTGGTCACATCATAACATGAATTTAGGGCCAGAACATGATTTTTTTAAAAACTTGGAAAAAATGAAAAGTATGGAATTTTGTATTTGTAAAGTACCCTGTGAGGTTTGCAAGGGAGTTCCCACCATTTGTGTCCATTTCCTTCAATGATTCCATTCCCCGTGAGTTTCATATCATTAAGTCTATAAAACACCAGCCATTGTTTGCGGCTATCTGCTTTCGGCCAGCAATCGGGTCCCTCGGGTGGCATTAGTACTCCATCGACCTTCCGAATCACACAAATTAACCTTAATCATTAACCGATTACGTACACTAAGGGCTAGTTTAACATTGCTGTTAAAGTCGAGTTGTCGAACGTAATGTACTAAAATGTAACAAAAGTGAAATAAAAAGGAACAAGAATGCTTACTTGGAACACAAGTCCAGGTTTGCAAGGCCCTGAGAAGATGGTTGAAGTGATCATGAAAACTTTATCCGAAGGAACCAAAAGAGTGGCTGATTCAACAGCACAAGCAGCTTTCCATGCTTCCTTGAATGCTGCAGTGTCATCCGAAGAACCATCGCCCGCTGCACCGTACGAAGTCACATCGAAAATGCAGCCCGACGTATCGCCGGGATCGTTCGGATACGGGTCCGAGGGAATCGAGGGTGGGCTAGCAGGTGTTGAAGGAACAGAAGGAGCAGGTGCTTCAGCTGGTGGCACATTAACTTTTTGTCCCTTGTGGTAATGATATCTCGCGGTCACAATGTCGGAACAAAGGGCGAGAACTGCCACCAGTACCACCATCCATCGGAGTAAAAACTGACGACCGAGGTCCATTAGAGCTACACAATAAGCTAGGACAAATGTATTAAGCAGGCTAAGAACAAAATGTTGAGTTTTTTACAAGTAATGTAAGGAATTGAAGAGATATGCCTCTGGGTTGTGAATTGTGATGATTTATAGTAGGGCACTAGTTCCACAGGAAGAAACTGTTGGTGCGTGATAGTTTGACACGTGTTGAGTTGTGGTTGAATTTGACATAAGAATGTAGCATTGGTGGAGATTGGCCTTTGTGTGCCAGATTTGGCAGAAGGATCTTAGGCTTGTGATGTGTGGTTCAGACATTGTGTTTGTTTATTATTTTTATTGTAAGAAGAAGTTGTGTCTTCAAGCTTGTGAACTCCACCATGTGCCAAAGCTAGAGCATGAGACTGTGCATGTTTGGTTTTACCTTTGGCGTCCAAAAATCTCGATTGAACAGAAAAACATGCCTCGGTCATCATGCTAACATGTTTGAATTTAAAAATTTAAACGTGATTTTAAGAAAAGCAAGGTAGAAGTAGTTTTTGTGTTTCGTTGTGATTTTTACACAATCGTGGTTTTTAAGAAAAAACTCTTAAACATAAATCACATTACTTTAAAATCAATTATACACAAAATCAATTCTATAAAATCACGATGATCCATAATCAATTCTACCAGCTACTTCTCCATGAAAAGAGGCAAATATCAGTTTTTTAGTCCAAAACTCGCCCGGTTTTTGGTATAACCACAAATATCTAATTCATTGGCCGACTAATCTGAATTAGGTACTGCAGAGACTCGTTACGAAAGCAACAACCTCAACGGATTGGATCGAATCGAACCATGACATAGACACTTGTATTTGTTAGGAAATCTCTAGAGAGAAGCTAATGTGTAATGAAGAAAAAACAAAGAAACAGCAGTTGCAAGGATTTGGTGATCTGAGAGGCAACCAATCTCGTGACCATGTGTTGTTGTTTAGCTCTTTGTGTAAGAAAACATATACAGTAGTAGGCGGTGGGCGACAACAGAATTAAACCACTCACGGGTAGATCCAAATCCTGTGGTCCACTAACCCTAATTCAAACCTCCCTTCTCCCCTAATAACTCCCATATCTCCTTTCCCACATCAAACTTAGCCAAAAGAAACTCATATCCCAACCCCTCAATCATGTCAGATTTTGCGTTTTGTAAAAGGAGAGTATAGAATTCACATTTTGTAGGACGCGAATTTTACCTACATTTCATTCCCTAATGACTGGCCGGTTTATTTAATTCTGGATTTTTAGAATTTTCATCCTACAGGACGCGAATTCAACGATATTTTTCACTTTCTCGCACGAACAACTGCAAAGAGTTGTAGAGGAATTCAACGATATTCCCCAATGAGAATTGAAGCAAATTCGCGTTATACAGAACGCGAATTTAAGTGATCGACAATGTGGTTATTTAATTTTTCAACCGTTGTATTTACTGTGAGAAATTGATGAAAATATCTTGGAATTCACGTCCTGCAGGACGCGAACTCTAAAAACCTAAAATTAAATAAACCAGCCAATCATTGGGGAATAACATGTAGGCAAAATTCGCGTCCTGCAGAACACAAATTTGAAACTCTCGTTTTACACAACACGAATTCTGCTTACGCGGGCTGAAAGGAAATATTTTTCCAAATAACAACATGAGAGGTTATTTTCCTAGATAATTTTCAAAAAGAGAATACTCATTCAAAATAACCATGAGCTCGTGGGGTCGCATCATAGAAAGTTTATCTCCAAATATTTAATAATCACAAAGAATTACGAATTAAATTTACAATCGAGTCGGATTAAATCTTACTTTAAAATAAATTCCTTTTAAATGTTTTTATCTCATTTGTAAGATTTGAAGTCGACATATTCTCTAAAATACATTTAATTTTTTTAACTCGATCCATCCAACATTAACATTAAAAAGGATTTCTTTCTATCAGTTGTAGTTCCAACACAAAAAATTTCACATGCAGCTAGCTAGGTGATGAAATGGAAATGGTGGCGTGGCAAGACGAAGAGACGGCACGTGTCACATCGGAGCTCACGGGTCATAGTATCAGTGTCACGGGTGGAGAAATTGGAATCGGGGTCCCTTGAAATCGCATGCACAAAGACAAGCATCGTATGAAGCTTAACAGACAGATCACAGATGCTCGCCAATATCTTAATAACCTTGTTTGTTTTGTTACTAATCTTGTGTCTCAAGGACTGCCATCCAGTTTATGCTCTAAACTTTGAAGAATGAACTTAGTGTTCCATTTGTTTCTTAAGCTATATGAACGAATACGAGTTAAATCATTAATTAGATGAACCGAACACGAATAAAGCATATCAAATTCATTCATATTCGTATGAATGAATTTGATTATATGTTTCAAGACATGTTCGTTCAATGTTTATAGATTATTTTAAGATTTAAAGTTTGAGATTCAACTTTACTTCATATGCTATGTGTAATCCCTTTTAGATTAAAAAAAATATATAGTAATAAAAATGCTTGGCAGGTACTTCTATTTAATTCGCAAACAGGGAAGCCATTGGTGACTTTCTATGTATCACATGAAAGAAAATTTGCACAACTTTGACACACATATATATAGAATTTTACATAGCGTAAAAATTTTAAAGTTTTACACGTTTTTTAGATAGTTAGATGGAAAAAAAATGAATAGCTGAGATTAACTCCTTACTTTTTTTCCAAGTGATAATCTTCACATATTATATTCTATTGTTAATCTCAGTCATTTATTTTACTCATCCAACGATCTAAAAAGCATGTAAAAATTAAAAACTCATGCGTTGTGTAACTGGATGATATCTCGTGTGTGTATATATATATATATATATATATATATATATGTTTGCAGTGCACACACCACGTGGACTGCTTCAAAACCAGTATTCTTGCCAAGATGTCCGTGATGAATGGATGAGAATTGATTAAATGATTTGATACAGTCGATGGCTAGGATCTCGATATTCCTCGATGATATCTAAAATTTAAGTATGGTAGATGAAAATAAAGTGACAAAAAATTATTTTCTATTTAAGGGTTTAACTCGATTCGACTTCAAACGTAACCGAAACCGATTATAATAAAATTTTCATGCTAGAGGAGCACGTCCGTACGAGTAAAAATCCTCCGCCCCTTAACCATCTCCATTTATGTAAAAAAAACTTAAAAATTAAATTAAAAATTTTAATCCTAAATTCCAAATCCTACACCTACACCTTAAAAAATACACCCTATCTTAGATTCCCTATACCGTAACCTTAGGCCTTAACCCTAAACTCTAAACCCCAAATTTTATTGTGGAGACATAAATTGAGGCATGATTAAGAGGTAGACGATTTCCACCCCTACATACATGGCTCATGGCTCATCTCATGCATGTTGTGACTCATATAATTGAGTCATACTTAAAAGCTTCTCACAGTACCTTTACATGTTTAACGTCGGAAACACCACAAACCCTTTTGGGGAATGATTAGAGAATATATATATCACTGACAAATCTAATGTATCACGTGGATCCGCCACTCTCTTGTAAGAAGAATATAAAGTAGAATTTGTTCATAGACATTCTTAACCCTTTAACAATGTACACACTTTGTAAGTAGTGCGATTGAACCTGAGTCTTTTAGGATGAATATTATCCACATTTCTACTGAAATTATTTGTTGAGTTCGACAAAGTGTTTCTATTTGACATTATGCTATTCATTTATAAAAAAATCATGATACGATACAATACAAGAATAGTTGGGTTTGAAAATGGCAACCTGCATGCCCTGTGGAGTAGGCCCTGCACTGCAAAGGATCGTTTTCCAACTATCATATAATTATTGTAGTTGGCAATCTGCTCCTTAATCTTTGCTTAAAAACGACCAGACTCGAACAACTAACTCAGCCCCACCACTCATTCCAATTCTAAATTAAATATAAAATATAAATTAACAATGCATATACATACATATATATATATATATATACTTCTCTGCAAAAAGTGTTGATAGTAAAATCTTTCATTTCTACTCAGAAATGGAGAAGAAATAATGAATAGCCTTGTATGCTAAATAAAGGTTCAAGATATTTGAATCCCAGCAACAGACCTCGGGAACAACCAGTCACAAACCTAAAATGAACCTCGTTTAATTGGAATCGGGTGGAATAAAATAAAAAAAAATACTCTTATGGTGACACGTGTAACAATCTAAATGGAAGATAAATTTATTACATTCAATTCAATTTAGGACCAAATTGATAGAATATGTAAATAGTAAGGATTAAATGTGTAATTCTACCAATTTTATTTAACAACCAAACTAATCTTTCCGTTAGATTTTAACGGTGAGTGACTTGATTGATACTATACTTAAATAGTTCAACGTCATAATGACAAGGCTTAATGGGAAAATATGTGCTCAAACTATACCATTTTTTTCAGTTAGGTGCTCAAACTATTTTACAAGCCAAATAGGTGTCTAAAGTTTCATTTCGTGACCCATTTAAGATTCTTCGTTAATTTTCACCGTTAAAGGACACATGTCATCTCCTGAAAAATTCAAAATTATATTAAAAATAAATAAAATTAATAAAACAAAATAAAAATATATCTTGAAATTTTCAAATATTCCTAAAATAGTTCCAAAATTTCTAAACCCCCCAAATTTGACCACTCTTGCCGGCATTGGTCGTGTTGTCGGTGACGGAATGAGGAGCCCTCCCCTCGCCGAACAATCCACGCGTCGTTTGTCGTCCCTCTTGTCGCCGTTCATCGCGAATCGTTCGAAGGAATCATTCGACAATTTTGGCGATTCGCACGGCGTCGATCGATTTTCGACGACGGGGTGGTGGAGGAAATGGTTGTGATGGTCCAGCGACAGATGTGGTGGGCGACGGCGTGGCAATCGGCGGCAGAATTGGCCCAAATCAGGATTTAGGTTTTGAGAAGTTAGGGATTTTAAAATTTGGGGTTGTTTTGAAATCTATAAAACTTAGATAATTTCTGATAATTAAGTAATTTTATTTATTTTTAATATAGTTTTAGATTTTTAAGGAGATGGCACTTGTCCTTTAATGGTAAAAATTAACAGAGAACCTTAAATGGGTCACAGTATGAAACTTTATGCACATATTTGGCTCAAAAAATAATTTAGGGACCTAACTGGAAAGAAAAGACAATGTTTGAGCACCTATTTAACGGTTAAGCCTAAAAACACAATTAAAAGTATAAATCATATCAACACCACCTCATAATTAGGTGATCATTTAAGTATTCTACCCATAAATAAATCACAAATTGGGGAAGTAGGCATTATAATTTATAAAGCGGGAAAATGTAGGGTTAACCCATTAAGCCCATTTACAAAACCTAATTCACTGGGTTCATTTCCAATCCAACACTTCCTTTTACAGAAAGCACAGCTTCATTAATTTGCCTTTATTTGTTTCCATCTGCCTGTTGCACAATTTTGTTCAACTTTTTGGTAGGATTATTGTAAGATTAGATGTAGATCTGTAAATTCGAGGATCGAATTGGTTTTTGGTCAAATCGTGTTAATTTGGGTCGAAAAAATTCGGGTTTTATAATTTTAAGATCATCTCAAATTCAAATTATTACGGGCTTAAGTTCTTTTAAGTTCTGGCTATTCGAATCAAGTCATAACATGTTAGAATCATTTAAAATCAGATCAATTTGATTTGGGTTTAGGGTTTAGGATGTTAAGTATTTTACATATGAAATAGAATTGGGTTTTTAAAATTGTGTTTGGATCATTTTTAAAAAATCAAAGAATTAAATAACAAATTTTCAAAATTTTGCGAGGGTAATGGCCCACAAGTCCTCGTTTAGTTCCACAATTGGTTCTCATCTTATATTTGTTTTGTATACAATAACTAAACTATTCATATTCTTTCAAATCTCGAGATTAAAAATAATTACGTTTGAACATATTTAAACCCACGACTTTTAAGATATATCAATCGAACTAAAACTCAGTGAAACCATGTTATATTCATTAGTAGTATGCATAAAACATAATTATTGCTGTGGAAGCCCATATTAGATTTAATATGAATTTTGTTTTATTAGTTCACACAAATCACAAGAACAATCATGCACCACTAGCATTTCATGTCTCATTATTGTGCCTTAAAGAATATTAAAGCATGCTTTGATGGTTAAAATTTCTATTTAGTTAATTAATTAACTTTGGTCTGCCACCTTAGTATTTGGGTATTAATATAAAAGGAAGTTGTCTACAAATGCACAATGTGCTGCAGCATTCACATTTTGTTGGTGTGTTGGGGTTTAATAAAATAATGGTGATTAAATAGATAAGTTGTTTGATTAGGGTTTATATATTAATTAATGAGTTAATTTAAATATGACCAAATTACAACTTTTAATAAATTTATTGTAAAATAATAACAATGCTGGCCTTTAACCAACCTAATGTCTCAAGTGGCCAAGCAATAGTAGTGAAGATTAAAACACGGTTTAAATGATTGTGTCCTAGCTCGTGTTACAATAATCAAGAGGACGTGAGTTTGAACGTGTTTTAGTGTGTATTATCTTTTGATTTAAGGGTTTAATTTTTTTTATACACGAATAATATATGGGATAGACAATGACGAAGCTACAGTAAGTGCGCCCCCGTTTTTTATACTAAAAAATCTAATGAGATTTTTATCTATTTAGACTCAATTTTCAATTCATTTGAACTTCGTCTATCATTTTTTACGGTTAATTATACTTTGTCCCCTAATCTTAATTCCTGAATTCGTCCCTAAAATGGAAGCGGAATTATACCATATTAAAACTGCAAATGTACACACAGTTTGCCAGCGTTTCTATCTTAATTTCTTCCTTAATTTCTAAAGTTGATTAAATATAAATTAATTATTGGAAATTGTTGACTATATAACTTAGTAAATTAAGTCACTAAATTAAAAGAAAAAAGTGTAGACAAATTAATGGAAAAAAGCAAGTTGCATGCATGACCTTCTCGAATGTGGAGCTTGTAAATGAAAGACAAGTGATTAGTGACATTGAATCTGGACTAGGGAGCCTGTTTCTTCCTTAACATGGACGTACATAAAAATTAATGTTTGAGAGACGAATTTATAAAATTTTAGGTGACAGAAATAAATTTTTAATAAAATTTTTTTAAATCATATATAAATTTTAAATTTTCAAGGGGAAATCGCCTCCTCCGGTCCCCTTAGTTCATATATATATATAATTGTTACCAAATATAGAGTTACAAACCAACATACTTACGTATGCTGAAATGGTGAATGAGAAAACACTGCAGTGGAAACATAGAGACAGATGGTTAATAATATTAAGCTTCGTGAATTGAGAATGAGAGTCACTTTGGTTCTCACACCGGTTAAGTGCTTACTTTGGATGCGCACGATCGTTTCCTCCATTTGATGGTCTCTTGGTTCCTTCGCTCCTCCAGAGGTAAATATTCTCACATCCGTCAAGTTGACTATTTTTGGCTTGAGTGTTTTCGTCGTGGTGAGCGCCCTAATGTTGCTAAGATCATATTTGCCGAGATAGTTAACAATATTAAGCTTCGTGACACCGATGCCTTGAAATCTTTCACTTATGGAACGGTCTTAAGTCACATCTTTAGCCAGATTGGTCTCGATTGCACCTACGACTCTCTGGAACCCCGCAAGTCAAAGATTGGTGAGTCATCTCTCCGAAAGTCCGGTTTTCGCTATGTGAACAATGTTTGGGAACGTGTTGATAGGGAACTACCTCCTCCTCCTCCTCCCGTTGAACCTCAACCACAAGCTCAAGTTGGAAACAATGAAGCTCTTACGGCTCTCATTACCGAGCGGTTCAATGCCATGGACACTAACATGGCTTCGGGTTTTGGTGCCATCAACACTCGCTTGCAAAATGTAGAGGATCGCCTTCAATCCCTTGAGAATTCACACTCAGCCATGGACATGTCATTCTCTACCTTCTATGGCCAATGGATGAAGTTTCGTCGTTCTCAAGTCAAGAGCGATGATGAGACTTCAGATGATGATGGTGACGACGAGGCCTAAGATATTCATGCCATATCATATTATCTATACATTTTAGGATTAAGTTTGCATCTTTATTTCCATTATGTTTTATGAACCTATGCTTTTAGTTTTATTTGGGATTATGCTTTGAACTTTATGTTGAAGATTTATGTTTTGGATATTTTAATTTGATGAATTAATATTATTGTTGCTTATTGCTTAATGCTTATTGGTACTAACTCTTTCTCTTCTCTATGAGCATTGTTTATTATTTTTGATCTAACAAAAAGGGGAGAAGAAATTTAAGAGCCAAAAATTCATTTTAAATGTTTAAAGTGTTTTTAAGTTTTAAAACTTGAATTTCAAAGTTAAAACCTTTTTAAAACTTTAGAAACCTATCTTAAATTAAGAGGGAATTAGAATGTGTTCAAAATTTTCAAAACTCTTAAAAATTCTAACTTTGGTTTTGTTATATCAAAAGGGGAAGATTGTGAAACCGATATTTTAATCTTGATATAACTAAAGAACCTAAGGACTAAATTGAAAATGTCAAAACGAATTTTTAAGTCCTCAAACATCCCCATATGATTTAAAGAATATGCCTAAGTTAAAAACTAAGCTTTCCAAATATTTTCTAAGTGCTCTTAAAGCCGAAATAGTGTTTTTCGAGTCCCTGTTTTGAAATGGCTTAGGCCGTTTCGAAACGGTTTTGAAACTGTCAACCCGTGTCTCGAAACGGGTATCGAAACGTTTTCAACACTGTCAACCCATGTTTCGAAACCAGTATCGAACCAGCTTTAGAACATAGAGAACCCGTATCGAAACGACATCAAGTGTTTCGAAACGGTTCTTCATTTAATTTGAAAATATGACCGTTGCCAGTTTTTAACTGATTTTCAAGAAATCGTTAAGGCGTTTCGAAACGAGTTCAAGCCGTTTCGAAACGACCCTTGACAGTGGCAAAAGCGTTTCGAAACGGGTAAATCCGTTTCGATACGGGCTCTTAAATGCACCCCAACGGCTCTTTCCTTTTTGGTCCGTTTCGAAACGGGGTTGGGCGTTTCGAAACGGTTGGTTGCAGACTGCATTTATGGAGGTGAGATAACCCCCCAAACGGCTCTATTGATGAATGCAACAACTACAACGGCTAGAAATCAATGAGAATGTATAAAAGGGACCTCTAAAAGCTCCAACAACAACTATTGATCCAAAAGCAAACATCCAAACATCAAATCCAAGCATTTGTGCCTAAATCCCAATATTGTCTAGAAACCCCAATTGTAATTTTCATTATTATCATTTTCAATTGGGTTGAGTGCTTGTAATTGGGCTACAATTTGTATTGAGAGGTACTTTCTTAGCCATCAAAATCTTTGTTCTATTTGTGTGAGGATTAGAGTTAAATTTTGGGTAGAAAATTTAACCGAAAATTGTAAGGGTTACCTCCTTAGCCTAGAAAAGGGGAAGAGCAATTAATGGAATTGTTACAAATCCTTAGTGAAGCTAAGGTAGCGGATGTAGAGTTCATTTGGAACTTGAACCACTCTAAAATTCCTTGTCTATCTTTTTAATTTGCAATTTTCACCCCCTAAAACTTTAAAAATTCAATTCACCCCCTCTTGGTTCATTTTGATCATTCGATCCACTCAACACATTTGAACTTCGTCATTCATTTTTTACGATTAATTATACTTTGACCTCTAATCTTAATTCCCGACTCTGTCCATGAGGATGGAAGCGAAATTATACCATATTAAAACTGCAAATGTACACACAGTTTGTTTGCCTGCGTTTCTATCTTAATTTCTTCCTTAATTTCTAAAGTTGATTAAATATAAATTAATTATTGGAAATTGTTGACTGTATAACTTAGTAAATTAAGTCACTAAATTAAAAGAAAAAAGTGTAGACAAATTAATGGAAAAAAGCAAGTTGCATGCCTGACCTTCTCGAATGTGGAGCTTGTATTTGATGAAAGACAAGTGATTGGTGACATTGAATCTGGACTAGTAGCCTCTTTCTTCCTTAACAGGGACGACATAAAATTTTATGTTTGAGAGGCGAATTTATAAAATTTTAGGGAGTGGAAATAAATTTTTAATAGAAAAATTTTAAATTATATATAAATTTTAAATTTTCAAGGGGAAATCGCCTCTTCTGGTCCCCTCGGTTCATATATATATATATATAATTGTTACCAAATGTAGAGTTACAAACCAACATACTTACGTATACTGAAATGGTGAATGAGAAAACAGTGCAGTGGAAACACAGAGACAGATTGTTTACTCAAAATACCCAAACTTATAAAATAATGCAGGCGTGCATGGAATCGAAGAGATGAGAAACATGCTGCTGGTCTTGTTCTTTAGCTGCTATGGCGGCTGTCTTCTTTATTCCATTCTTAGCCAAAGACATGCTACTAGTTTAATGGTTTTGGTCGGTTGATTGATGATGAGTCCCCCCACTTTTTTATTTTTCATTTGGTTAAACTATAAAATAAGTACCTAAATTATGTCTAAATAGTTGCCTAAAGTATTTTTTTTGGCTGAAATAGGTGCCTAAACTTTCGTTTTTAGCTTATTTTAAAGTTAATTTTGACACCTACTTGGGCACCTATTTCAAGCAAAAATAAAAGTTTAGGCACCTATTTCAGCCAAAAACAAAACTTCATGCACCTATTTCAGCCAAAAAATAATTTAGGCACCTATTGCAAAAAAGATGCATAGTTTGGACACTTATTTTGTAGTTAAGTTTTTTCATTTCAGTAATTGTTTGAACGATTCCCACGAGATACGTGTTTCTTTGCAATTTTAGTAAGCGTAAACTACGTCTAAGGTCACTTAACTATGAGTTTAGTATCGAATAGGCCACTCCGCTTACAAATATGTCACTCAATTAAAAAATTGTTACAAACATTTCACTTAATTAGCATATTGTTACAAACATGTCACTTTTCTTCTAACGAGACATGGTATAATAACATTTTTAAACCTCAAAACTTATACATTTTATCAATTTGATCACGCTTCAAAACAATTCAATTAACTCTTGATATTTTAAAATTTCATCATTTTAATTTTTATTCTTCTCCCAAATTGTTTGTTCTTATCCCTGAAATGGTATATTATTTGTTTGTTACTTCCCTAGTATAATAGTAGTTAAACTATATCTTGTTGTTGCTTTAAGGCAGAATGCAGTTATCGAACTATTGATTTGATCTGATGAGGCTCGTTTGCTCCGACAATATAAAAAAAAGACAAAATTGATGAGATTTTTAAATATGAAAGATTGAATTTATTGAATTGTTTCGAACTAGAAAAAAATTAATAAAATATAATTTTTTTTGAGACTAAAAATGTTATTATACCGAAGAAAAGTGACTTGTTTGTAACAAAATGTTAATTGAGCAACATTTTTATAACAATATGTTAATTGACATGTTTGTAACTTTTACAAGAAAAACGACTTGTTTGTTATAAAACATATAATTAAGTGACCCTTTTAGGAATAGGATACAAGACCCAAAGTAGGGTAAAATTACTGTATAGGTCCTTATATTACAATGCAAATTGCATTTCGATCTTATACTCTTACAATTAGCAGCTAACAACGTTGTAAGTAAAGTAGGCATGTCCATCAGTCGCTTCATAGGGAAGTTGGAAGAAAATTTTTCAAACCATGGTTTGAAGCTTAAGTAACAATGGGATATCTGAAACATTTGTCAACCTTTTCTCCTGTGGATTCCGGCTTTGAAGCTGAATGAACAATGGAATTATTCCTGGATTTGACATTAACTTAGCTACTTTACTATAATAAATTAATATCCAATGATATAAATTCATGGTATCGTACATGGATGGACCGAGAGAGCGCTAGAAGGGCAGTCACACCCCCTGAAAATTTCAAATTTTCATGTTTTTTTTGTATTTTATATTGAAAATCTAATCTCGCACTCCCTGTAATTTTAACTTCTCATATGGTTTTACTAAATATAAAAGTTCGCACTGCTAACATAAAATCATGCGACCGTCTCTCGTATCATATCTGAACGATAATTTAGGATGTATGATTCAGCCTCTAAATTCCCCACTGATGGTTCCTTGATTTGTTCAACAATCATCAAAGATACAATGGATTGGTATATAAATATATATAAATTCTCCAAAACAATCTTTATCTGTTCTTTGAAAACTATACCGTCGTCAAACTATGATAAAACTTTTATACCTAACATATACTACTTCTGCATATATATTATATGGGATAAGATTCGTTTACACACTGTAAAACTTTTTAAGTTTTACACGTTTTTTTGGACCGTTGGATGAGTGAAACGAATGGATGAGATTAAGAGTAAATATGTGAAGATTATCGCTTGGAAAAAAGAGAGTTAGAGTTAATCTGAGTCATCTATTCCCCCATCTAACGATCCAGAAAACGTGTAAAACTTAAAAGAGTTTTACATTGCGTAAGTTTATCCTAACTAGTAACTATATATATATATATATAAACTTATATACGCGTGCCACAAAAGAGTCAAAGAAATTGAGAGAACTATTTGGCTAAGAAAAGGTTTACAAAACATACAAGTTTTTGGGTCAAAGACGCTTCAGATTAAAGGAGAAAGAATTAAAGAAAAAAGGGTTAATTCCAATAGACATCCCCCAAACATTTTAGATTTTAAGTTGGTCTTTAAACTTCAAAACCTTATACTTGAGTTCTCAAAGTATTAATATCGTATCAACCAGATCTTTCCATTAATCTAATGTGAGTTTGGATGTCAAATGCAACTAAAATATAGGGGGAGGGGGCAAGACAAAATTTAGAAAAATTGGGGAGGCTCTGACAGAAAGTCTTACATCCGTCTCTGACCCTACTCGAATATGATGTAAATAGTAGCTACATGAACAATTTAAATATGATAGGTTAAATGAACCCTACAAGTGGTTCTAGTCGAAAAACAAATGATCTTCATCCTAAAAGACTGGAGTTCATCAGCTAGGGGGCAAACCTATAAAATCATCTATGCAATAAATATCGATAAGTCCAAAATTTATAATTTGAATAAGTGTGATGCAATTAACCCAAAAAAATATCATGGTAATAATTAGTACATTAACATTGTTAATGGTAATTAGCAATGGGGAGAGATTGATGGATTATGGTCAATGAACAAACACCACCGTCCAATTAGAATTGTCAAACCCCATCCTACCAGAAAACCCGGGCTTGTTGGCTTTTTGAACATAAGTGATAAGACCAGGAAAAACAATGGATTCATGGTTGTCGCTCTCAGGGTTCCAAGTTTCTTTCATTAATCCGCAATCGCGATAAACACGAAATAAAATGTTTTTGAAGAAAATATATTCTTACCAGTTATCGACTGTCAATACAAGTAGTTTATCTTGCAAGGAAAAAGATTGTTTTAAGTTTGAGATTCTGAAACATTTTTTTTTTACTTCGGTCGGTAATATTGTTTAGGGTTAATTATACCATTGACTACCGAATTAATTAAGAATTTTTATTTTGACCACCGAACTAATGAACTCGTCAATCAGACCACTGAACTTATAAAATCAACCTATTTTGACCACCGTCGTTAAAAACCTAACGGTGGAGTGACGGAACTGTCACGTGGCAATAAACGGGAAAATTTTAAAATTACACATTTGGTCTCTGTTATTTACACATTCTTTCAATTTAGTCCTAATTTTAAATTAATAAAATAATAAATTATTTAATTAGGTGGTGGAACGTGTCAACACCTTATTGGAGGCCTTTAATTAGGGTTTATAAATGTGAAATTTATTTGAAATGTTTAGTGTAAAATTAATTTGAAATATTTAGGGTTTAAGGTTTAGGGTTTTATATATATATATATGAAATTATTGTTTAGGGTTTGAGCTTTTGGCTTATAAATGTAGAAACAATAAGAGATATATATTAAATTTGGTGATTTAAAGCACAAAGTTGTGCTTGGTGTAGTGGCTAAACCATTGTCTTTACCCAAGTATTGCCCAGGTTTGATCCACCCCAACGTATGTTGAGGGATTTTATTTTCCTCCTCTAAATAGGGTGTTGACACATGCCACCACCTAATTAAATAATTTATTATTTTATTAATTTAAAATTAGGACTAAATTAAAAGAATGTGTAAATAACAGGGACCAAATATATAATTTTAAAATTTTCTCGTTTATTGCCATGTGGCAGTTCCGTCACTCCACCGTTAGATTTTTAACGACGGTTGTCAAAACAGGTTGATTTTATAAGTTCGGTGGTCTGATTGACAAGTTCGTTAGTTCGATGGTCAAAATAGAAATCCCTAATTAGTTCAGTAATCAATGGTATAGTTAACCCTATTGTTTATCAATTTCAAACTTTGCACCATTCACTATGAACCCAAGTCCATGAACTTGGAAATGTAAATTTCCAAGGTATATTGGATCAGAGCTAGACATTGACGGAACGTAACATTATTTATTGAAGAGAATTAAAAAAATAAAATTAAAAGAACAATAATGAATTGTATATTTTTAGAGGGTCAAAGAACAATTTTGTCGAAAAAAATTCTTCTTCTAATTTTTAATATTGTTGTGAGGATCATTACCTCCGCTAACCTTTTTATAGTTCCGCCACTGAAAGTAGGGATAATAAATTGGATTATAAATTTCTGTATTGTTTATAATTTTACAATTTTTGGAAGAACTAAACCACCATTATATCATTTTAAGGGGATAGAATATGATTTTATCATGTATTAACTTGTAATTTTTATGATTTTTTCAAGAATTTTAAGAACAATTTTATCATTTTAAGAAACCCAAGGCCCCTACCAGCCCCCAAGCATCACCCCTTTGATCAATAAGGATGAGAGAAAATTGGATTGTCCAATGGATGTCGAATCGTTTTTATATAAAACTTTTTTTTGTTAAAAAATAGAGTTTGGATGGGACGAGGCAAATGCGATGTTTCTTTTTTAATAGTCTTAAAATAATTACAATATAATATATATTTTATTTTTTAATCTTTTGATAATGCACACACTTAATAGCAACATTTGCAGCAACACCAATTCATAGGGTTTTTTCAATAAAATAAAAGGCTACCAAATTATGGGAGAAACTTGGAGAATAATCCAAATAAAAATAAATATTTGGAATGTAGGGGATGTTGAAGAATATTTGAAGATATAGGCCATTTTCTAAAGTACACGAGGGGAGCTCGCCATGTGCAGGTGGCGAGGTCCTCATATACCGTAGAAAATAACCTATATCCTCAAATATTTTTCAACATCCCCTATATTCTAAATATTTACTTCCATTGAGCCTAAAAATCCAACGAAGCCACCAATTATGACTTACTATCTTTCCATGTCAACATTTCATTTGCTCTTTATTTTTTATAATATTTTTTCTAAGCATCATTGCAATATTGAAATTGGTTCACTTTCATATCAAAAGAAATTATTGGCATCCTAACTACATACTATACCTAGGTTTTATAGGTTAAATTATGGCTTTAGTCCCTCTATTATAATATTTAAAATTGAATTTTTGTATTTGTATTTCGATTTGATATAACTTTAATTATGATTTTAATTAAATTATTATATCGTAAACAATATCAACTGAACTAAGATTCAATCGATAATATTGCGATATTCGAGAGCAGCTGGGTAAAAGACAAAAAAAAATGAGAGATGTGGTAATGGTAATGGTATTTGGTGGCTTAACTAGTGAGAGGAGAATTAAAAAATAGTGTTTAAATCCCATAAGAAAGAATTAATTAGGTGAGGTGGAATGGAGAACACGTGTACATTTCTTTTGTTATACTTTCCCCCCTCCAGTCCCCAATTGGGGGGTAAGCAATTAAAAAATTCAATTAACTTTAAAAACAATACAATTAACTAAACCCTTTTCACACATACTACTTCCTCTATCCATTCTTCTAGGGTTTTTTTAAGTGACATTTTTTTATTATCACGAGTATTCAATTTATCGGTCGATTAGTCTGAATCAAATACTGCAAATGTCTATTATATAGACAACTCTCTCAATTCAATTTTTTATTCATAACGTCAGAATTTGAACCATAACCTTAATTAATAAACGTTCAAATAACTTCACTGAAATTAACTATTACAACACACGATTTGACCAACGATCATAATATATCAAAATTTAGATCAATTCTCACACATATATTACAAGATTTAAATCAAAATAAAATCTAAACTGAAAATTCGTGCATAATATTTTATGCATGATAAAACACAAACCCTAAATCTCAAATCTCGATCTTACTCTTAAGCTAACACTTCATTGGCACCATTCTTTTAATATGGTATGCTTTTTTACAATAAAATAAAGAGAGGAGCAAATGATGAGAAAGCAACCAAAATCTGTTTATTTAGTGATGAATGATGCTTTGTATGCATCATATCTTATAGGCTTCAACTTTGGAGGCATCTTTGATATTATTTTAAGAATATGCTATGCATATATATATATATATATATATATTATCAAAGAGATACTATATACATTGAGATATGATCAAGATAAACAAACAACATCTAAGGTATATTTAATTAGCTAATTTTTTAATAATTAAGTAATATGATCACTAAGCATGTGTGTGTCGAGCTAATGGTGTACTTTTCTTTTTATTAAAATGCACAAGTAATCCATTAATTAATCGAACCAATTATGCTCTTTCTAGTACTTTATAATTTAAATTTTTTTTAAACACTTAAAAAAATGTGATAGCTTAAACACTTATTTTGATATTAAACCTTTTAAAAACACTATTATCCATTCAAACTACATAAGAACTTACTTCCCCCCCCCCCCCCCCCCCCCCCCCTTCTATTCATATAACAAGCGTTATTTAATCTAATATATTATAAATTTCATTTCCCTTTTGCATGGATAAGGGTTATTATCCTAAAACATGTCTTTAGACAATATTTAGATGTAAAATAAAATTAACAAGATACAAACTTAAGCAATAGTCGTTGTGGTAATGAGTGATATATTTTAACTAGGTAGTTTAGGTTCGAACAATTTAGTCTGTAAATATACATGAGTTTATCTTGATTTAAAATAAACACAAATATTACCTTGTACTCAAATAAAATGATAAAAAAAAACTCTAGGCATAGAGATTTACTAATTGACTGAGTAATTAAGAATGCTCATGTTAATCCACCTTGTGTAAATTTGAATCCTAACATTTAAGTTAAGATGTAATATCTATTTAATTAATAAAAAAACTTCGGGCATAGAAATCCATTAAAAATAAAACGTGTGGAACTTTCTTTTAATGACATTTAAGTTCCTTGCATTATGGTCCACATCAATGTAAATCATTCTATATATCACACTTTCTTGGGGTTTAATAATTTTAATTTCAAGTTATATATAATTTTGGAAAGAAATAATGAAATAATTTAATTGAACTCTTTTTCCCTTTTGTGCAAGGTACTTTTAAAGCATTGAATTAATCCGGCTATAGTAAATATGAAATTAAAAGAATAAAAAGTTAATAGCACCACACATCCCTAAACTCTTATCTTCATTTTAAATTAATTTTTAAATTATAGCTCTTGTTTTAAATTGTCCTCGAACTTTTAAATGTTTCAATTTCATCCCCAAACTATAACTCTCATTTTAAACTGACCTCTAATTTTTTAACATTATAATTTCATGCCCAGATTATCAGTATATATATTCTAATCATATTCTATATTAATAAAAGCGTTATAAAGATTGTTAATTGTCATGTAAATATTTATGCGTATATTTTAAATTAGTGTGACAACAATGATAATTTGAGAATGAAATTGAAACGTCCAAAAATTTGAAAACGATGGTCATAATTAAGGGATGATGAACTAGAATATTCAGAGGTTTGATGATTAATTTAGAATAAAAGTCATAGTTGAACATGATATTAGAATTCTTAAAAATTCAAAAAATAATTTAAAATGAGGATAATGAGAACATATGATGTTATTAACTTCAAAAAATAAGACCATATCAACAGGTCTTCCGTCTTGCAAATAAGGCATATCCTGTTTAGGTAAAATTTTTGAAATGACCCCTTTATTTCCATGTCTTCCGGCTACTTTATCGCCTACTTTGATTTCGCGTTTCTGTGAAATATATACACGAATCGTTTCTGAATTATAACTAGAATACCCCTTTTTCTGGATCCATCTCACATCGATGACTCGACCCCTCCCACCTATAGGTAATTTTAGACAAGTTTCCTTTGAAGTGGATACCTGAATCCCAAGTATGGCCCGTAATAATCTATCTTCTGGAGCATACGATGATTCTTTCCCCACCTGAGGCGTTAATTTACCTACTAAAATATCGCCCGTCTCCACCTAAGATCCCAGCATCACAATTCCATTTTTGTCTAAATTGCGGAGTAAGTGGGCTTCTAGGTGCAGTATTTCGTTAGTGATTCTTTCAGGACCTTGGCTTGTCACATGAGTCTGAATTCCATATTTTCGTATGTGAAAAGAAGTATAAATATCTTCATATACTAGACGCTCGCTAATGAGTACCGCGTCCTCAAAATTGTAACCTTCCCATGGCATATAAGCTGCTCGTGTAAAAGCGGACGATGTTCATCCTAAGAGATTTGGGTTCAAATCATTTTATCTGCAAGGTGTATATACAGTGGCAAAGGGTTAAGAATATGTATGAACAGATACTACCATTGTGGTAGTATATGTTCAATTTTCTTAGCCTTTAGTAAGGCACATACAACGTGCATACATGATGCTCGAACCTGGATCACCTAGATGAAATATATAATCCTCTACCGAACACTCTATGGGTAGGGGTGTACATGAACCGAGCTTAACGAACAAGACTATGTTCGTGTTCGTTTGTTTATTTTTGAAGGTGTTCTTGTTCGGTTCGTGTTTGTTTAAATTTTTAATATTTTGTTTGTGTTCGTTTATGCACTCCCGGATCAGGCATGTCGTAACTGGCACTCGAAGGGACTCATCCCAGACAAGTCAGCCTTCATCGCGTGTCTCCATTATCCAAGGACTTATCTCGATAGCGTCGTCTCATGATCCGTCAAGCAACACACACACTAAATATGGCCTGAACACCTAGGGCCCACATGGGCCTATGAGAAAGCCACTTACACCAAGGTAGCTCGGCTGCTAGCCCATGACGAGGAGGTTAATTATAGATGATGTGACATATTCATATATCAATTTTTAATAAATAAATACAATGCATGATTTCGTGGGGAATCGAACCTGGAACCTTTAGGGGGAGAATGCAATGTCTATCCACTAGGCTAAGCAAGAAATTTAATATTATTTTGAAAGTAAAATATTATTTAGGTTAAATTGTAATTGAAATTAATTTTATTTATTTTAAAAGTATGTATTAATTATAACACTAATTAATATAATAATAATTTAATTAATTTTATATGGTTTCTTATACGAAATATGTTTGTTGAAGAAAATATATAAAAATAATTGAGTTGGTTTTAAAATATAAACAAATGAATATTAAGATTTACACCTAAATTATTGATAGAATTATCCTTTATATGATAATTATTTATTATACTGACAATGCAAATTTTACCTCAACAAGAAAAGTTAAAACAAATATCAAGTTTGCTATCACATATTATGCCAAGATTACATATTAGTCTTTTTACTTTAATTTGTTCACTTTAAGTTTATGTACTTTCTATTAAAAAAATATGTACTTTTTAAATTTTGAAATTTCGATCTTGACATGAATGATAGCCTTTAAATATGTTAAGTAAAACTTTTGATTTTTATTCTTTTGTTCAATTATTTTTAGTCATTGTAATTTAATCATATTGTCGTTGTCCCGTTTGGATTAGGATTGAATTTTTAAAATTTCAAAAATATATGGACTAAAATTGATCAAAATAGAATGACTAAAACAATAATTTACACATGATTTAGAGACTAATAGAATTATTTTACTTTTTGATAAACTAGTTTATGCCTTTATGGTAACTTTAATTTTTTATAATTGTTATTATTACTATAATTATAAAATAAATTTATTATTGCGACAATATATAACTTATCATTAAGTTTATTTTTTTATTTGCGGCAAAATTTATCACAACAAAAGTAAAATTTTAAGTGACAAACAATTGCATTGTCACAACAAATATCTAAGTATAGTGACCACTTTATATATCGTCACTATCATGTGTCAAAGTTTTAGTGGCAATGAAATTTGTGTCACAGTTATAAACTTACAATGAGAATTTAATTGTGAAAAATATAGTCGTCACAATTACTACTATAATAGTGACCAAATAAAAATACATCACAATTACTTATACTAATACTGTCGCACAAAAAATCTGTCACAAAAGTTTAATATTTGTGACAAAATTACTGTTAGTCACTGCCAATTTGTCACTAAAAGTCTATATTCCTGTAGTGCGTGTTCGTTTAAGTGTTCACGAATGTGTTCGTTTAAGTGTTCAGGAATGTGTTCGTTTAAGTTTTCACGAACAAGTTGATTTATTCGTTCGCGAACATGTTCGTTTATATGTTCTGGAATGTTAACTAAATTAACAATAAATAAATAAATAAATAAAACAAAAGCAACAAAATAAAACTTACCTGTAAACGATCTTATAAAAGAGCATTTTCATCCACAAGCATTTTCATCCACAAGCATTTTCATCCTATAAATGAACTTATAAACGAGTCTATAAACGAGCTTATAAACGAGCTTGTTCATGAACATAAACGAACGGAACACACCTCTTTTTGTGCTCGTTCGTTTATTAAACGAACATAAAAATTTTGTTCATGCTCGTTTATTTAGCTTAATAAACGAATATAAACGAACGTTATACGAACGATTCATCGAACGCTTTGTTTATTTACACTTCTATCTAATGGGTTTGAATCATAATATTGTCCCCGACACGCTTTTAATCTATTGTCATTAAAAATCGGTGAAAATTTCAACCGTTGTCATTAAACATCGGTTAGAAACTTAGAATGATCTTACAAAGAAACTTATAATTAATATATTTTTTAAAAAATTATAAAAAAATTATAATTAATTATACATTCAACTGATTAAGGTGCCTTCGGATATAGGGAAAGGTTGCCATAACTATGGTTAATTAATGAAGTGGAACTGTGGAAAACCAAGATTGGTCCTCTCCTTATTTCGTTGTATTTATATCAACTCGTACTACTTCGGTTAGGGTGAGTATCCGATTAAATCGAGTCTGAGTTAAAAAAATTAAGTTATTCAAGTTGATTGAGTTTTTATTCAAATTTGATTGTAAATATTTATAATGTTATAATACTAGTTGGTCACAATTAAAACAGTTTTCTATAACTATATATGATATACATATGCATTTCTTCATATTTTTTCATATGCGACTACATACATCAAGCAAAGTTAAGAAACTCGAATCAAACTTGAAAACTGATCTACTAATTATTGTATCGATATATTGGGGTTTGAAGTTTGAATGGAACATGGAATGGTTGTTTGCATGCAAGTTGAAGAGGGCGAGGGACGTTGTAGAGCCATGCCCACACCACACATCCCCACACAGCCGCCTAAGCATCATTAATTATAGTGATTAGCAACCCTATGTAATTACAACATTTCATTCATGTTAATTCAACTAATTAACTTCATTTCGCAACTTGTTTAATCATCAACTAATTCAACTTGTTTTTTTCGAACTAATTTAATCATCAACCTTTTATTTTGGGTCAAAATGATTTCACTATATATGTATGAAAACTGTTAGCCAACTGAAGGTAATTTGACAGAGTGACATGTCAGCGTACACTTTGAAATGACCTTTTTTAGGCAAAATGATAAAAAGATGCCCCCAACGTTTGTATGTTTTGTCATTTGGCCTCCTATTCTTTTTTTGGGGTCCAAATATGCCCTCAACGTTTGTTTGTTTTGTCATTTAGCCTCATATTCTTTCTTTTGGTCCAAATATGCCCCCAATGTTTCATTTGTAGTCCAAATATGCCCCCCAGCGTTTCAATTTGGTCCAAATATGCCCCGTTAGATGAAAACTGTCAGTCAACTGACGTTCAGCAGCTAATGCTGACTGGACTTGCCACATATTAAGATTTGCTGATGCCACGTCAAAATTTTTTATAAGTCGTTGACCGTCAGTTGATTAACAGTTTACATCCAACAGGGGCATATTTGGACTATGAATGAAACGTTGGGGGCATATTTTGGACCAAAATAAAGAATAGGGGGCAAATGACAAAACAAGCAAACGTTGAGGGCATATTTGGACCAAAAAAATGAATAGGGAGCCAAATGACAAAACATGCAAACGTTGAGGGCATCTTTTGTCATTTTACCTTTTTTTTACTAATGTGACATTCTTAAAGTCAATATTTTTGTCTATATGATATTATCATGTCAGTGTGCACTATCATGTATGTTTTCCACATCATTTGAAGCTTTTTTATTTGCTCGGATCGAAATTTTGGAGGGAACACCATGAAATTTTACTATTATATTAATTTTAAGTGTTATAATTTCTAAAAGGATGAAAAAAAATATTTGCAAAACTTCTCAAGTATATTGTGAAGTTAGTCCCTAATTTAAACTTCTCAAGTTTAAATATTTCTAAACAATTGGACTAACTTCACATTATTCATAAGGCACAAAGCTCTAATTCTTACAAAGTAAAGTGATTAATTCTCCAATTTCTGTAAAGTATAAGGATGAGACTCAAAATTTGAGCATGAAAAAGAAAGGAAACGATTTCCACGGGCTGAGAAAAAAATAAAAGAGAAAGTCAAAAGGTCAAGCTTCAAAGGGCCTAATTGCTACTACAATAATTACCATCAAAGCTTAAGTTTAGAAATTAATTAATTAATTAAAGGGTTAATTTGTGCAGTTAAACCAAAGGCAGGTCCTATTGGGGGGCTACCCCTTCTCTCTTCTTCCATTTTCAATGACAAAATCTCCGTCTATAAAACACCCATCTTCCCTTGATTAAACCCATCTTTATCTCATTCTCTCCATCTCCAAAAGATATATACATACATATATATATACATATATATTTCTCAGAAACTCCATTAATGGATGTTAAAGCAAAGGGAAACGTGCAGAGTGATCAAGAAGATGAACATATGGAGCTGAGACGAGGCCCTTGGACTGTTGAAGAAGATTTGAAGCTTGTCGATTACATTGCTGCTCATGGTGAAGGGAGATGGAATTCTCTTGCTCTTTACGCAGGTAATAATACTCATATATATATATATATATACATATATGTTTGTATATATGACCTTTGAATTTCATAGATATCCTCAAACTATTGTTCAAATTCTAAATTGGTCCCAAATTCTTTCAGTCTAACTATTAGTTTGGGGTTACCGACAACCAGTTTGTCTAGTGGGAGATGAGGGCACTAGATCCCTTAAGCAAGGTCATGAGTTTGAATTCTAGCTTGTGAATGGAGTAAATTTAATTGGGAAGGTCGCTCCATAATGAGCCTGAACAGTACTCGATCTAGATTGGCCGATCAATAAGTTAGATAATGGTAGTTATACGAGAAAAAAATAGTTTGGGGGTTAAATGTCAGCTCAAATCTAACGAGAATAATATTTACAACACGCTGATTAGAGCGCAAACAACGTATACACTTGTTGGATGGACCGTTTGGATGTGAAATCCAAACTAAGTTAATGGTTAAGTTGATAGGAGGACTTGATTGATACAATATTGATAAGTTGAGGACTTGATTAGAATATTTTGTGGTTTAGAGACCAGTTTAAAATCTGAACAAGTTTGTGGACTTTTAGTGCAATTAATCCTAATTTCATTATTACCAACTTGAAAAAGTAAAAGCTGCATGTCCATTGAAAAAAGCAAGAGAATTTGTAGCTTTGAGTGTGAGGTTCATGATGTTCGTATAATCATCAAAGTTTTCAAGCAAAAAGCTACAGCTCATATCTAGCTCTTGCTCTCCAACATATATATCATACATGCATGCATACATACATACATACATACATACATGCATACATATGTATACAACTTTACCAAAGCTTATGGCCTCTAAAAAGAATTCCAATGACACATACAGGTCTCAAACGGACGGGAAAGAGCTGCAGACTGAGATGGTTAAATTATCTTCGTCCCGACGTTCGACGCGGAAACAT
Organism: Hibiscus tridactylites; assembly: GCA_958450335.1. Lineage (NCBI taxonomy): Eukaryota > Viridiplantae > Streptophyta > Magnoliopsida > Malvales > Malvaceae > Hibiscus > Hibiscus tridactylites. The sequence goes on along the minus strand of OY288288.1, from coordinate 73,882,589 downwards.
CACCCTCGAAGAACAGCTTCTGATTCTCGAACTTCATTCTCGATGGGGAAACCGGTAATCTTTTAACTTTAACTCGAATCTTAATTTATAGTGTCATACAATAATTTTATTACTCTGACCGTGACTATATCAATAACTTTAATGATCATTTTTGTTATAACAATTGTAGATGGTCAAAGATTGCTCAACACTTGCCCGGAAGAACCGACAATGAGATCAAAAATTATTGGAGAACTCGTGTCCAAAAACATGCCAAGCAACTTAAATGTGACGTGAACAGCAAGCAATTCAAGGACACCATGCGTTACCTATGGATGCCGAGGTTAGTCGAAAGAATCCAAGCCGCCGTCGCTACTTCCACAACCACTACTGCAGCCTCTTCCACCTCTGCGACGTCTGCCACCGCCGGACAACTCGTTATGCCTCAGGGATTCGGAGGCGAACAAGTAACCCTAAGTTACACCACCCCTGAGAATTCCAGCACTGCGGCCTCATCGGAGACTCAAGTTTCGCCAGCTTTGGATTCGTCCGATTATTATGTTAACGTCCCGGTTAACGACAACCCGAATCCGGATTACTTTCAAGCTAGCCAAATTGGTTTTGCTCATCAGTACTCATCGTTTGTAAATCCCTCCACTAATTACTACAACCACGGAACGGATTTCCAGCCATGGTTAGATGGAGCTGAGATTGCAACAGATAATTTCTTGAACTCTGATGATTTTTTGTTCTTACAGCAGCAGTTCAACTTCAACATGTGAGAAAAAAATGTTCAATCAAAATAAAATGGAACATAACATATTATATATATACATATATAGTGAGAGAAATGAAGTAAATTTTAGAAGAAAAATATGAGAATAATATTTTAGAAAAAAAAACATTATAGGATTTGATTTTGTGTCACTTTAGTTTGTATTTTTGTTTTTTTTCTTTAATATTTTTTTATTTGGGGTGGTGGGGAAAATGTAATTCCAGACTTTTGTTGTTAATTAATCACAATCGTCGATATTATTAACTTATTTTTCTTCTTTACGGGATGATGTGTTAAATTCCTTAACTAAAATTAAAGTCTAAATTTTAATGTTGTAAATAAAACAACTAAGTTATCAACTCTCATTGATATTTGACCCGAACTAACTAATCAATGAGTGGATTAAAGATGATTATACAAAAAGGAATCAAATTATTAATAATGAATCCATATGGTTTTAATTAGGTTTCATTTGGATAAGCATTGAGAATGACTACAAGAAGATCAAAAGTTAGGGATAAAATAATTTTCCAATTCTTGAATTTAGTAATTTTTCAACTTGGTTCTTAATTTTTTTTTCATACTAGTCTCTATTTTTCTTTTCATTTTGATGATATGACACTGAGAATGTGTTACCTCGTATAATTTCAGAGTAGCATGTCCTCAAAATGACTAAAATGAAAAAAAAAGTTACAAAGTATAATGTAGAATAAAAAATTAAAATTAAGATTGAGAAAAATATCAAATTTAAAGATTAAAAATTATATCCCTAGAAAGTGGTAATAATGAGATTAAACAATATATCAACGAGACCGAATATTGTCGAAATAAGATCAAAATCAACGGTTAAATATATGTTTTGAACTCATCTATTGTTCAATTCTTGCTCACCTATTGTTGTTCCAGCGGTAAAGGATGATGTAATTCGTTGAGGTGACCCGAGTTCGAGCACCAATTCTGCATGGTTGTGTGTGTCTTATTAAAAAAAATTAAGAAAATTAAATAGATGTTACTCTTGTATCGTATACACAAATTCATGGGTGGAATCCAAACCAAGCCTAAAGAGTAATAGTTACAATAATTAGAATTAGAATGTACATAATATAATAATAAATATTCTTCCTTCTTCCACTTTTTGAGACCTTGTAGTTGTCCATGGGGCATGAACCACATAAGCTTCTTCTAGATTACATAAATATTACAAGAAAAGTGGTATTTAAAGCCTTTAATTAAACTTAATCACCAAACCATTAATTAAAAAATATATAAAGTTTTAAGGGAGACGTGGTGCCTTCGGATTCATCCATTTACACGCTGAGTTGGCCATTATTAATAGTTGAAATATAATATATATACCGACTTAGTCTATGGGTCATTCACGTCGCGTTATCTATGGACCAACCAATAAAAAGCACTCATCTTATTATTTTTTCCATGTCATATTTTTACCAAGTGAATAAAAATATGACATGAAAAAAATAATGAGATGAGTGCTTTTTATTGGTTGGTCTCATAGATAACGTGACGAGAATAACTCATGATATAATTTCTCATCTAAATGAGATATTAGATTTTGTAAATAAAGTCGGGATTATACATTCTGATATTGTAAATGAAACAAATTAGGTTGATAGTATCGGCTCATAATAAACGTTTGTAATATTGTATCAAAATTAATCATTTAATAAATTGTATATGTTTAAGAAGATATATTATGAAAGGGGAAAGGAAGACAACAAACTCCATTAACTAGTTACGTTTCTAGTTTGTTTTTCTTAGTACGGACAAAGTGTCTTGGTTGATTCCATTTCACGGACAATGCTTTCACGCTCTGTCTGCTTTACAATATATATATATATATATATATAAGATCCGTTTATACAGTGTAAAACTCTTTAAGTTTTATACGTTTATTGGACCGTTGAAAGAGTGAAACGAATGGATGAGATTAACAGTAAATATGTGAAGATTATCACTTAGGAAAAAAGAGTAAGAAGTTAATCTGAGCCATTCATTCCTCCATTTAACGATCCAGAATACGTATAAAACTTAAAGAATTTTATGGGTTAACTCGTCAAACGTCCACGAATTATGGTATAGATTTTAAATTAACCCTCAAACTTGAGAAAATTCTATTTAGATCTTCAAAATACTAGTATTGTGTTAATTGTGTATTTTTGATAGCTCAATCATCAGCTTAGATGTTAAATGTTACCTTGGATCCGAGTTGGATCATATTTAAAACGTATAAATCAAATTTTAAACATGTGCGTCCCTATATTACATGTTAGTTGTAAATTTTAAAATTTTAGTCATAATTTAAACAATATTAGCTGAATCTTTTAAGTCAAACATTGTTGTTACTCTTAATATTTATATGTCTAAAATTGATCAAAATAGAATACGAAGACTAAATACACAATTTATACATAGTATAAAGAATAATAATTTTAATAAATTCATTTTAAAAAAATGGAAGTGCCACGTGATATGATAAGGAGAAAGTAAAGCACGTGATGGAATAGTGTAGAGAGAGATAGCGGCTGGGAATCTTTGTAGGGGCGCGTGGCTACGGGAGAAGCCTCCGATGTGGTCCCAGTGAGCTTTGGTGTTAAAATGACGCCACGTGGATTTTAAGAAAATAAAATAATAGTTAGTGGTATGTTAAATAAATAAAATAAAATAAAATAAACCACTTATTATTATTACAGCCGCAACTCTTGAAACAATCGCATCATTGATGTAATAATTCCACGTCAGACTTCCCTCACCTCCTTATTTTATTACTACTATTATCTTTTGAACTTGGTAATTAAGTGTTTTATTAGAAATAATGGAAGGTTATTTAAACATAATAAAAGATTTGATGATTATGTTCACCAAATAACTTATACGGATAAATATATATATATATATAATTTAAAGGAGCAAAGTATATCGAAATCTTTTTTTGGATCATAAAAATTTAATAACCGGTACAAAAAAAATTTGTCTCTATCCAACGAGACACATAAGAGGTAATGTAGTTGTGGTGATCAAAACGAGCAATCTTGTAGTTGTTTCGCCACACAGTTCTGATTACATCGGCAAACAACTATAAAAGATGATCAAACTATACGTTACCACCGATAATTTAAATAAAAAATTAAGGTCTTGTGGATCTCAGTTCGAACACCAAACGATCGCGAAAATAGACATAGAACGTGCCACAAAAGCACTGAAAACGTACTACAAACACAGAAAAAAGTGCAACAAGATGTATAAAGAATCAACATGTAGCACCTACCCTGCAATTAGATATTATAGTTAATATCTATCTTTTGAAGTTGGGGGGAGACAAAAATAAATTTTGAAAGGGCCATGGGGCAAATTCATAATTATCCAATTTTTTAGAAAAAAATATAAAGAATCAAAAGGTAAGAGAAAAAAAATTCTCCTTACCAGGATTTCACAGCCCCTCCCATTCAACATATAGCATCGTCCCTGTAATTAGATATAGTTAACATCTATCTTTAAATTGTAGATATAAAAATCAATAGTTTACCAATATATATATATATAATTAAAAATAAGATTAATAGGTCTGTAAATGAAATGTATCAAGTTTAACAATCAAACTATTAAGTGAAGCAAATATTATTGATAATATAAAAAAACATGGATAGTTATAAATAAATAAAAAGTAGGATAAACAACATCATTGGTCACAAAATTATTTTTGCTTTCCTGTTTTGGTCACCAAACTATTATTTTTGACAAAAACATCACTAACGTTGTGTTTTTTTCCATAATAATATAGCATTAGTCAGATCAGTAGACTACCAATTTTAATTCAATCAATTAAATAATCATGGAAAACTTATGAGAACCAGAAGCATGAAACTTGTTTTCTTACCAGAACATGGCATTCATCTATTTTATGACAGCCCTAATATCCATGGCTGGCATAGATCATGTTTATTATATGGTTTAACTAATCAGTGCACAACCCAAATATCTGAATTCTCCATGCATTATAGCACTACTATTAAATATTTCTTTTTTATTATAAATTCGATTCCATGTCTTCGTGTCTAAGAATATAATAAGACTTTCGAGTTAAAATGAACAATATTTTTTTTTGTTTTATGCATGTCCGTCTTATGGTCTATGTTCGGGGTGCGATGCTGTCCCTCCCAACAATATCATCTTATAGGTTCGAACTCACGTCCTCTCCTTGGGAGTGCAATGTGCCTTATCAATGCACCCAACATAACTTTTATATAACTTTTACAGGACAAAATTTAAGTCAAAACAGACAATAACTTATATTCGGAGCGGGGTGTCCTTTAAGGCAAAAGGGATGTAGGTTCCTTTCATGAATCTCAAGTACTTGATAAGCAAAAGGTCAAAAATAGCTGCCCAACGTTTCAACTTTTGGTCATTTTAGTCTTATTTTTTTTAGTGCAAACAATCACCTAAAGTTTTTTTTTCATTTAAATTTCACTCTTCTTGGATGAAAACTATTAGTCAACTAACAGTCAACGCCTGAGGCTGACGTGACATGTTTACAGGGCATGAGAAGATGACATGGCACTGCCACGTAGCACTTTGTTGATGTGGCAATTGGTTAAAAATATTTTAAAAAATATTTTCTTTAAAAATAATCAATTAATTTTTTTTAAATGCCACATCAGCAAAAATGACACGTGACAGTGCCACGTCATCTCCCAATACCCTGCAGACATGCCACGTCAACCTCAGACGTTGACCATTAGTTGACTAACGATTTTGATCCAATAAGGGTGAAATTTGAATGAAAAATGAAACGTTAGGCGATTGTTTGCACAAAAAAAATAGAGCTAAAATGACTAAAATGTGAAACGTTGAGCGCTATTTTTAACTTTTGCCTACTTGATAAAACTTGTCTAATAACAATTTGGCCCCTATTAAAAATAGGTCGAAATAGGGACGAAACTAAAAAAAGGTGAACTATTGCCCTCAAATATTTTGGTATAATGGTAATTAAGGTCCTATAAGTTTAAATTTTAGACAGATTAGCTATTGCCCCCAGAGTTTGAGTTTAACTACTTAACAAGTGGTTGAATTTTTTCAAATTCAGTAATTTAGTTCATCACGATGTTCGATCCCGACTCCATCCATAGATATTACAAAAACAAAGAAACATTGTATAAATTATTTGAAGCAGTAAGTAAAGGAAAACATCTAGTGATAACCATTGGCACTGTGCAAATGAGACTTGGCAATATTGCCATTACCACCCTTAGGGAAGAACCCACCAGGGACACTTTCATTGCCACTTCCATAAACAATCCTCAAAATCTCTTCAGGTGTTCGATCAAATGCCACTGAGAATTGATCACCAGCAAGCACATTGCCTACGACTTTGCCTTCGGCACCGAAATCTATAGGCACTATGAGGCCTTCATCTTTCCTATCAGTATGTCCCAGACTGTTCCTGAGGTTCGAAATTCGATTCGTGAATTCCGCCACGGCGAATTGGTATGGACTAACGTTCTCAGCTGCATGTTCATAAAGTAATCCTCTGATGACAGCATCTTGGCCTGATTCTACTCCTAGGAGACCTGCAACTAGCTGGAAAAAGAAAAACTGGTTTAATTATGATTTCAGTCCCTGGTCTTTAAATGAGGGTAGGGAGGGCTTACCCTCTTTGAAATAGCCCCCTGGAGTTTAGGGTTGGCACCAACATATCCAGTGAGTCCAACATAAGGAATCAAGTAGGAAGCAATGAGGAAGTTGATGCTATTGGCATAAGGGTCAAAAGGGGGATTCAATGGCTTCCCAAATGCTTTATCAATCACTTTTGCAAATAATGAAGCACTCAAATCAAGTTGTGGCCTTGGAAAACCTTTCACCGTCTTCTTAATTGCCCTGCATTCAAAGAATAAACATAGTTCCATCAAACGGTTTGAGTTGTTGTCCCCGATTAGGGATCCGACTCGACTCATGTGACTATCGGACACGTAAAACGGAAAGAGGGTTTCGAGAGAAAGGCACTAACTTCAAGTGACCAACTTCTTGGTAAGCAAATTGTAGGATTATATCATTGGTGATGGTATCAAGATTGGCCTTTTTGGCACCAATGGGAGATGGACCACCCTCAGCTAAAAATGGAGCAACTTTATCCAAGCCATGACCCAAAGCACCATACAAGAAGAACTCAGCTTCTAAATACTCCAGATTCAAAGGAAACTCCAACAAATCCAGATCACATTTGGGGACTGGTGACTTTTTGTAACCATCAGAAAAGTCTGCAGAAAATGCAGAAGGAAGAAGGGAGATGACAGATAGAGAAATGAAAACAATGGCTGTGGAGGACAAAAGGCAAGTTGTTGGCATTGCAGTGGTGTTGATTGTCTTGGTTTACTTTTGGAGACTGATTCTGATGCAAAGTCTTGGCATTGCCATTACATATATATATATATATATATATATACCACTACAGCTGACAAGTCGTCGTTAACCGGTCAAAATAAATATAAATAAATCCTCTTTCAAAAATAAGGAAATTGAATAAGTATAGGGAAAGAGGGTCGATCCGCAGGGAGATTAGCTGGAATTGTTGACTTGAATTCGTTGAATCTGAAATCCCAGGAATATCTGAAAGAAACAATAAATAAAAGAAGGGGTGATATGATTTGTGATGAAGTAATAAAAGAAATATAGAAAAAAGAACTAAAGATAGTAAGAAAAACCAAGGATGTAAATTAGCCTCGAACCAGCTCCTTCAATTCTTTCGATCATTGAAATAGATTTTTATTTCGGGTTCATGTCGGTTACAGTCTACGAGGCCCAACCCATCGTAACTTGTTCTTCTCTCAAGTAACCAATCCTCCCAAGTCTATCTTCGAAAGACGGTTCTTAAATAAATCAACCACGACTATCGCCGTTAAAGTATTTAGATTAAAGCAGGAAAAACCCGACTCAGAAATTGTCTAAAAATAGAATCGCTTCTGATTTCATCTTTCCTTAGCGGACCGCCGCTAAGAGTGTTCACAGGAAGTCGAAATTTGCCACAGGCCGATCCTTCCTCCCAACTATGTTTTTAAGCGAATTCAGACCAAAGGGCCCATTTGATATGAAAAACGTTTAAAAAACTTTAGTAAGGCCGATTGCCAAACTATCTAAGCAGAAAGATAAAAATGATTTCCCCAAAAGTAATTAAGCAAGTTCAATTCTCACGAATCGAATTGACTTGGCTGGTTCTTGGCTTAAGAAATTTAGCTAAGCATGATATTGATTATCATACTTAACTTGTTTTTGGAAAAACAGTCGAAAAACATAAAATAAATGAAACAAGGAAATAAATGAAAATGAATTTCGATTAAAACTAAAATGTTTACAAGGATGAAAGGATTCAAAAGCTAGAAGATGATCTTAAGCCTTCACCAAAGGTTGGTATTTATAGGCTTAGATTTACAAAGATAAAGTGATGAGATAATTTAAAATAATAAACAAAAGATAAAACAATTCAAATGTTTTGAAATTTAAATGCAGGAATCTAATCGGATAAGCTGATAACATCTTCCAGAACGTTCCAGAAGCTTCTAGAAGTCGCCACGTCATTGCCACGTCACTGCCACGTCAGACGCGTCGTGCCCGGTGTCGTGCCCATGATGCCAGTCATGACAGAATTATAATAAAAACTGCAGAAATGCCCCATTTTCACTGCTATTTCCAGAATTGGATCCCTGCACAAAATATAACGAAAACAACATGTATTAAGCAGCAAGAAGTCCAAATAACTAGAAAAATAGCAAATGAAATATGTCATATTTGAGAACTCATCAACAGCATAATAGATTTTTAGCAGCGTAATAAAAACGCCGCGAAAAGCACCGTTATATACCAAGTTTGGTGTAGTGTACACACAACATATGCTGGAGCATTGATGTTTTATAATTTTATTGGATGAAGCAAAATCTGTTGGTTGAAATGGTTAATTGCTGACTGAATTTTAGTTCGATTATAAGATTGTTGTAACATTTAAGAGGGTATGGATTCGAACACACTTAAATACTTTACCTTCTAATTTTAAGTGATTTCATAGATCTCTATAATTTAGACATCATTTCCAAAAACAAAATATATCTTAAAAAATTTAATTAATTTAAACATTGTATCGAAAAAAATTACAAGTTTCTTCCTATAACCCGAGATGAGCGACTCTAGGCCTGTAAACGAACCGAACGAACACGAATGAGGGTGTGTTCATGTTCGTTCGTTTAACTTTAATCGAACAAATGAACGAACACAAAATTTCTTGTTCGTGTTCGTTCGTTAAGAAATGTAGCTTGTTCGTGTTCGTTCGTTAAGGAATGTAGTTTGTTCGTGTTCGTTCATGTTCGTTCGTTTAAATGATAAACGAACACAAATGAACATAAACGTATAAAAACAGATATAAACGAACATAAATAACATATATAATATGTTAAATATTTAATATTTTGGGTTAAATTGATTAATTCAGTTAATTAACCGGTTTTAAACCGAATTAATCGATAATTAAAATTTGAAAAAACTCTTAATCATTAGCCGAACCTAAAATTATCTAACAGATTAACCAATTTTATTTTGGTTCGGTCGGTTGGTTCGGTTTAACCGAACAATGAACACTCGTAGCCGATAAGAAGTAAGTTTTTAACAAGTCATAAAATAGGACTTGTCAACTCGAATAACTCGAAATTTTTTGACCCGACTCGATTTGATCTAATGCTCACCCATAGACATATGTGAATAAATTTAAACGAACACAAATGAACAAACATAAACGAACGAATTACCGAACGTTCACAAACATAAATGAACTAACGAGCCCTTTGTTCGTGTTCGTTCATTTAATTAAATGAACAAAAAATCATGTTCATGTTCGTTTAATAAATAAACGAACGTTAACGAACTTTCCGCCAAACAATTCGTTGGACGATAGATTTGTTCCCGCCAAATAATTCGCTAAACGTTCGATTTGTTTACGGCCCTAGGTAACTCTAATTCGGAACAATGAAGGGGACTGGTTATGGGGTCATATGGACACATTTCGGAAGCCTTAAGGTGAATTTTGACGTTGAACTTATTACTCTAGTCGTGATAAATCTCGTTATTAACAATATAAGTTATAGTAATTATAATCATGAGACGTGATATAGTGGTTGAACTTCTTGTTCTTGAATCGTGTAATTAAAAATTTGATCTCTGTCTATAAAATTAGAGTATATTTTAAAATCGGTCGTTTATATCTTCCGACGACATCCGAAACGAAGAGATTATTCGCATTCGGATCCTCCTTTTGCTTAACAAATCCACATGACCTGACCAAGAAGGATCAATTCCTTCCCATCCGGATTCAATACTCATTTGATTCTTCATATTATTTTGTAAAACTAGAATAATTCTAAATCAGATTAAGCTCTTAACATCTCAGGTGATATCTCATTTCAAGCCCTTACTTCACTCGCAAGATACCGATCGTACAACGAAGGATGGAAACAACGTGAGTCGGAAAACAATCCGACTCCAGTTTTCTCCAAGTATTCGTATCCGGACACTCATGATAATAGGGCTCTAATTCAGAAACCTTCGAAATACAAAGAAAATCTATACGAAAATTGAAAATATCCGTGTCGGAGAACTCGAGTCTGACTGAATGAAGTAGATTAATCCAGAGTCAGGGCTCAAGAAACAGATACAGCATTATAATATTCAGATTTGTAAATCAACTTGAGTGTTGATCTCAAAATAATTCAAATCAGATTCTCCAGCAAGAAACATAATCATTATACTATTATTATTTTAAATCACACAGTTTTAATGAACATGGTGGATCTGGGGGGAAAAGAACACATGATCCTACAACATAAGCTGTCCAGGCTTTAGGATAATTATTTGAGAACCATGGCCAAAAAATTTACACGGTAATTTTAACTCGACCGCACCAACTTCGAATAGCATACAAGGGTCCAGGGATATATTACCGCGGAAGTCGAAAACTCTGGAGATTCGACGGTTGTGAATACAGAACGTTGTCCGGTGAAATGGCTTTGATGGAAGGCAGCAGCAAGTACTTGTCCCTATAGCCACAAGTAGAGGGTTCGAAATCATATTTTTATCCAGAAGATCTTTTCAGCTTTTCCCGAGCGTCTAAACCCGCAACCTGCTCCACTAAACTACACAAGGGGAAGCAGATTTGGAATCAGTTTCACAGCACTACGATGCTTCGACTAATCTTAATTCAATTTACGAACCAAAAACGTATTCAAATGCAATGATAAATGGTCGTCTTGCCACTGTAATTACTGATACATACTAGGGAGATTCTGAATCCGGTTAATTTGGAATGCCGGCAGATGGTTTCCCTGAGAACTGGACTAAAATTAGACCTCTGTTCACTGCTCCGGCTCTGGCTGGCACATGAGATCCTTGGTAACTTGTCGGTCTACCTCCGGAAGACATTCCTGCACAAAAACAACAAACAAATTTTATGCTATATCCGAGCAACTTTACCGGCAATCACGAAGAAATTAAGCCAGAAACCATCAAAAGGGCAAACACCAAGAATGGTGCTATAGCATTGTTGAATCCAAAACACCATAAATAATACATACTCTACTATAGTGAATCTAAGGAAATATTACCTTGAAAGATTATGACAATACAAAAGATGACGGTAAACACGGTGGCAAGCATGTTGTTGCTGTGAGAAGTTGTTCCCTCAGCAGCCTTCATCTTCTTCAAAGCTTTGATCCGCTCGATTCTTGCGCGCTTCAATCTCGCAAGTTCCGCTATCTCCTTAATTAACTTCTGGTCGGCAGCATCCAAGGAGGAAGCTCTTGGAGGTCTAGGAGGCTTAGGAGGTTTCTTATGGCCCAAGCTACTACGTTTCTCCTTCAATACTAATCTACTCTCCTTACCATCCTTATCGCTACCCGTGCTCGGCACTTCCGGAAAACTCACCACATACACACCACCACAACTCGAGACATCGCCGGACAACAACGGCACCTCGAAATCGCCTCTACCGTTAACAGCTACTCCATTTTCAAGGTCAAATTCTAAATCTTTATCTCTAGGAGCCATCTAATCTGTCACTACAAACTCTCACAGTCTTAATCACAAACACATTATAAACATTAACTTGAAGAAGCAAAAATGGGGACTTTCCTCAGATTTAAACTCACAAAAAACAGCTCAATAAATGCAAATTTAACTTAGTAAACACGCCAATGAGCAGACCCTGCATCCATCAACAGAATATAAAAAGTTTTTCAATCACAAAATACTAAAAATTTCCCATAAAAAGCAGTAAAAATCAACATTCCTTGGTAACAGAGCCAAAAGGAGGAGGCTTTGATGCATAAAAAGAAGAAGAAATATACATATATATAAAGGATTGAAACCCAGAAAATGTACCAATCAAAACCCCACATTCATCAATACCCAATAAAGTAAAAAACTTGTTTTTTATAAGAAAAATAATAATTAGTATAAAAAGAATATACCTTTCAGAGAAAGCAAGGAAACCCCAGATCCGATGCTAAGGACAATGCTCCATAAACCAAGTTTGAAACAAGAGAGAAGCTTTACTTAGTTCAATATAATATATATATATATATATATATATATATATATATATATATATATATATCAATTAAAAACAGTTAAAAATATAGAAGTGTGTCAATCAATATTGAAAACCTTAGAACCGATCACATGTTTTGAATAAAGTTAGTGACAGCAAATCGAAAAAACAATAAATTGGATAATATTTTATACATCTAAGTTCTAACAATGTATCTAATTTATTGGCAATTAATATGATTCAATTACTCCAAAATATTATTTTTCATGAACCTAAAAGATTTAATGTTTTCTTTGCTCTCCTATTTTTCATCTTATTTTTTCTTCTGTTTTTAGTTTTGAATAAATAACTTTACCCTTGTGGCACAATTTATTTTATTTTTTGGTATGTTTTTTTTCTTTTGGCACGCTAGTTTTTTCTTTGCCGTTCGTTTGTTGTTTTTTCATTTGATTTTTATTAAGGTTGAATTTGACGTTGTCACGACCGATCAAGATGGCGTTATGTTGGTTGTCCTGTTAATCTCTCTGTTTTAGACCCTCGAAGTGGATTTGGATACGCACTCAAAATCATTGTTTCTTGTTCGAGATATTGTAATATGCATTTTAAGTTGTTTATTGATGGTTTTCGAAATATTAGTTTTTTATTTCAATGGTTATAGGAATATGTCTAAAGTAGGTGTTTTGTTTACTGAAACGTAAATTTTTATTGTAATTTTGATTATAATATAATTCAATAAAACTAACGGATTTCAATTAAAAAATTAATGTGGACAAAAAATATGATTAAATTAAAATAATTATCAGACTAAATATTACCAAAGATAAAAGATAGTATATAATACATATTGTCATCAGCCATTACTTTTTTCGTAAAAAAATATGTCTAATAAAATGTATAGCGCCATCATTTATATATTTTAAAAAAAAATTCGATGTAAAATTATTGTCCTGGTCTCTTTTCAGGTGTGAAAATATTCAGAGTCATAACAGAGGTAAAGAAAATAATGAGAAATAATGTGTGGGGAGTTGGATTAATTGCAGCTTTGGTCATTGCTGTCTTGTTGGGAAGCTTTTTGGACCCATTTTCCTAAACATCATCAGATACGATGTTTGCTGCAATAATTCATCCATGCAGATCAGATCCATCACTATTCAAATAATAACTCAAAAATCCGACCATCAACTTTTACATATTGAAATCTAAACTTTCATCATATTCAATTATTTTCCCAGAAAAACAAAAGTTGAATGACATGATAAAATAATGTACCGATACAATTATCAGTTGGTTTAGCGAAATAATGTTTTGATTTTTTTTAATCAAGGCAATGACCGAATTTGAATTATGGCGTTATAAATAAAGCAAATTAAGAAAGAAAGGTCTCTTCATAATAAACATGTACAATATTAAATCCGAATTAGTTGATTATTAGATCAGATATTGTAGAACTTATGTTTTGATATAATAATTGAAAAATGTTTTGGACTAATTTGAAAAGAATTTAAAACTTGGTTTTAAGTCCAAACAACTTGAAATTATGTTTGAGGCATTTTAAGAGGTTTTTGGCAAAGATTTTTCATGTTTTTAAACAGCCAAACTTGTGATTTCAGAGCACCAGTATCGATACGGTTGTACCCGTACCGATACCATTTTGCCTCAGTTTGGCCACTGTCAAAACCCGTATCGATACAAGGGTTTAGTGTATCGATACGAAGAGGGGTTGTTTCGATACGCCACGTCAGCGTACCGATCTTTTTCAACTACCCCAACGGCTATTTCCCAACGGCTATTCAAATATGGACCCGTACCGATACGCCCTCAAGCGTATCGATACGCCTATACTAGCAAGAGCCCAACGGCTATTTCCTTAAGAAGGCCGTATCGATACCGTTCCACGTGTATAGATACTGGTAGCTGCAGAACAGCATTTATGAAGGGAAATAAAGTCCTCAACGGCGCCAATTCATCCCAACGGCTAGTAACGGCTACAAACTCATTTGGGAGTATAAAAGGGACCTCTGAGCATCAAGAGAAGGTTAATGCTCATATTGTCAAACATCAAATGATCAAGAAATTGTCTTAGTGCTTAATTTGTCATTTCTTGTATAGACAAACACTAGTGAGCCAAAATTGTCAAATTTGCTCAAGTGTTTTAGGTTTGGGTGAGTGCTTCATTGTGCAAACAAACACCTATTAGAGGGTTTAAGTTTGCTTTTCATTATCTCTGTAAAAGAGGGTTTTGATCAAGGCTTGGGTAGAAGCTTGATCGGTTGTAAGGGTTTCCTCCTAATCTTAGAAAAGGGGACGAATCAATTAGTGGATTGATTGTGAAATCCTTAGTGGGGAGCTAAGGTAGTGGATGTAGGTGCTTGTTAGAAGGCCGAATCACTATAAATCATTGTGTCTATTTTTCATTCTAGCTTCCTAAACCCTTCCACTCAAATTTTCACCTCTCCACCACTTGGTGACCTAAATTGGTTGATCGAATCGAGCCCCACTCATCCCAACAGATATCAATAATTATACAACAAATATATAAATACGGTAGGAATAATTTGCTGTATCATTTTTATTTCTATGCCCTACCATGTGAGATCCTTTGATTTGATATTCAAAAAGTAAAGTAAGACAGTTTGATTTTTTATCTATACATGAATGCAAGAATAACAAGAATATCATTTTTTAAGTTAAATATTAGTGAAATAAAAATTTTATCTCTTCTAATTTTTAAATTTTACTCCGTACTTAATTAATCTTTAATCCCTCATAATGTTTAGTTTTAACTCCGTTTATGGTTAGGAAAATTATTCTTATAAAAATTTCTACAATACTATATAAATTAACATGGTAATAAATTAAATATCGATAATTATAATAACGACAAACGAAAAATTAAATTGTAGTCCATTTAATAGTTCACATCAAAGGAGAGGTGGAGGGCCACAGGGCGGAGGTTGGGATAATTTTTTTTAATATACTGGTATAATTATAAGTGGTATAATTATAAGGTAGTATCTATTTAATTTTTTTAGTCTTTAAATAAGACACATACACCGTGCATACATGATGCTCGAACCCAGGTCACCTGAATGAAATACATTATCCTTTACTATTGGAATCACTCCACGAGTTCGAGATTGGGATAATTTTGAACTTTATTTAATGGTGCAAAGGCACGTGGGCTTGGATCTTTTCAATCCACTATGGCCCATTGGAGACCACATCAACCATTTTCTACTAGTTTTTTTTCATTCAATGAACCAGACCTTTCGGACTGATTAGGAATGCCAGCCGGTCCCATGTAATGTAGAGGTGAACAGTTGCGGATCTTGATCTTATAGTTTGAGGGTTTAATTAAAAATTTTAAAGTTTTAAGGGTGTAACTAAAAAGTTTAAAAGTTTTGAGGGATTTAATGCGAAATTTACCTTTTAAATGTGAGTGTCTAATTAAATTTTCAAAAATTTTAATGATTTTTTATAAATTTTGAAGGTCCTAATTAAAATTTCAAAAATATTTCAAGAGTATAATATAATTTTTCGAAAAATTTGAGAGTACCAAAGCCCCCTCTGGCTCCATACACCATCCGCCCCTGGAGGTGAACAAAATTTGTTTTCTAAACCAGTATATTTTCTAAGCCTGTCCGACTCCGATCAAGTCAATTATAATGGGATTAAAATATATTGATTTTGAATTCTTCGAGTTGTTTAAGTAGAAAAGAAAATATTATTGTTTTTAAAAGATTTGAGTTCGAACAGTTTATTTATAAAGTTATATGTGTTATCAAAGAGTTAAGAAACGAAGAGATAGTATTATGAATCGAAGATTGTTTATTATTCAAAAGCATAATATACAACAAAACAATCAAATTCTATTAAATTTTGTTGTTCTTCATTCCTTTGCTAAAAAAAATAGAAAATGTTTTTGGGACAGAAGGAATAAATAAGTGAAATAAATATACTAAAGTTTAATAATAGCAGCGCCACTTGAAGGCTTTGAAGCAAACACATAGAGACCGAGCTCATTCTTGTTGATCACACCTCTGTCGATCCTAGATTGATAGAATTTTTCCTGAAACATAACCAAATTTGTTAATGTTTATGTATACAATCACAGTGTCTTTAAAGCGAAACGAAAAACCGTCGAGCTCGAACGGACGGATGGTTATACCTTCAAATCGAGGATGAACTGCGGTACGATACTCTCTTTTACTAAAGAGACCGAACAACCACCCCATCCAGCTCCGGTAAGCCTCGCTCCCAATGCACCGCTGTCTCGGCATACTTTTACAACTTCCTCTAACTCCGGGCAGCTAGTTACAAAACAAAAGATGAAGATAAGTGAATGATACCAACCAGCAGACCAATGTGGACTTGCCATCAAAAGTAAATACAATCACAGTAAATCGAAAATCTCCCATAAGCAAAACAAGCCCGTATTGCCTCACAATTCCGAGAGTCGAATCAATATGGACCGGTACAAAAAGAAAGACTGAAAGAGACTAGCAAATCATCTTGAAAGATGATGTGCATCCTAATAGTTGTACCTGCATTCATAGAGAACACTGCAGCTGTAGTGGCTTTCGTTCATAAGATCGCCTAGCTTCTTGAGCTTCTCCTCCTCGCTGCACAAACGTGTTAATAGTTATTATCCATCAGTAATCGGAACGACTTTAGCATTCGAACAGAACATAGCCAAATGTTAAAAAATTGAAGGTCACCTTAAACTCGATGTCACCGCATCCTTGAAAGCATAAACACGCTTAGCTTCGGAGTACACATGAGCAGCTCTCTGAAGATGTAGAATCAAATGATAAATAAACACAGCTTAACGTAAACCGATAAATAAACAATCGATTTTGCTTCAACCAAATGTACCTGATGCAACTTAAAGTTCTTGGCTGCTTTTAGCACATCCAAAGAAGTTGGATTATCACACAAGATTGATGGAAGACCCTTCTCAGTGATTTTCTCAACTTCCTCAGCTGTATATGGCTCCTCTTTCAAAAATTCCTGCAGCAAAGGTACAGATTGAAACCTTAACGGAATTCTTAACGGAAATAATAATAATATTATGGAGGTAGAAAATCAACAGATAGAAACCTTGACAGCAAGGACAGGATCATTAGAACCATGACCACTGGCAAATTGAACACATAAACCTTCAACATCCGAAAGAGTTTTGACTTTTGATATTGCCTCCTGTGGCTCCATTCCTAGCTTTATACCGAGCACGATCTGAAAGTTTGGAAAGACAAAAAAAAATGAACATTGTGAGTACCCAAAATCAAAGACAGTAGAATCACCATGATGCAAATATGCCCCTGGCACATTCAGGTAAAAGAATGTAACTTACGGCTGCCAGTCGGCATTCAACAAGTCTGTTATTATAATTTGTAGCAGCCGTGACAGCTTTCTGAGATTCTGCCAATGAATGGGCTATCACGAATGTACCACCAGCAGGGAGTTGCACATCAGTTGCACGAATAGGGTTGAAATCTATTAGCTCAGCAAACCCGTTTTTGGCCATCACGGAGATTGCCTGTCATATTAAAACAGGGTGATAAGTGACGCAAAATTTTTAATAATCACAGAGTAAATTTAACCAACTTCAGAATATAATTTGGTAGAACCTTTAACATCACTGCAACACAGTAAAATCAAATGAAATCATGAGTAGTAGGAAAAAAGTGTAACCTGGTCCATTCCACCTGATTGTGTTCCAATGTGTTGTTCACAGTCACAAGTTACTTGGGCAATTTCTTTCTGTTAAACAAGCAGATATTAGAATTTCAAATAAAGACTTGTGGTTACCATTTACCAAAGCGAAGATAGTAACCTTTGGGAAGTTAACACCAAAAGCAGCCATAACAGCAATTGTAGATGAGCAAACGAAAGCTGCAGAGCTTGATAGGCCAGAACCTGGAATAAAAAGAGACGAGACCCAATTTCAATAAAGAAAAAGAAAACTACAACCATGTGAAGTTCAAATTTTATTCAATTACCATCACAGTCATGTAAGTGATGTAAAAGAATACCTGTAGGAACAGTTCCATCAACAAGAACGTCAAGGCCAACCGGCTCGCCTACATTCACTCCTTTTGACTTGGCATATTCATAATAACCCTTATACCTGGAGAACAAGAACAATAAAACAATGTCAATATCTATATCTATATCGATATCGATATCACTCTGAACCGTTGTTGCATATTTGGGGAAAAGACCAGTAGATATAGGGAGCAAAAGAATTTAATATCTCACCCGCAAATGAAATAATGCCCCCATTTATGATTCTTCAAGTCAATTTCCTGCACAATAAACAATTTCGGTTATTTTCGTTCAAACTAAGAGCAATCCTTAAGCTAACAAACCGAAGGTCCGAAGCAGAGAAGAAAATTGGTAAAGTCACCTGGTTAGGATCAGCAGGATAAGTACAGGTAGCATACTTGTCATTGACATTAGCAATTTTTAGAAGCTTGTCCGTCTCCCCTTCTTTGTGCTTTCGGATTGCCACAATCGTGTCTTGCCTGATTGCCATCGGCAACACCGAGTATCCTTCATAATCGATGTGTTCTCCAATCAAGTTCACTCTCCCTGAACATAAATAGCCATCAATTAATCAACCAAATCCAAAATAAGTATGCATTTTATTCTCCTGGCGATTTATACAGTAAACGAAACCTAAATCCAAATATTCAAATTCATGTTCTTAAACATACCGTTTGAATTTAACAGAAGTAGAGTTTTGAACTTGAAATATTACAAATAATGCAACTAGTGTACAAATACAAATATTTCAAGATCTATGCCTATTTACTCCATGAAAGTCAAACATATAATCAAGCTGAATCTCAACTAACTTAAGCACGCATTCTATTCTCCAGTAAACAAAACGAAATCGAAATCTTGAAAATCATGATCTTAAGAGAAAAGCAGAACCTGGAGATCGAGCGAAGACGTCGGGAGGATGACCGAAGACTTGGAGAAACTTGGACTTCAATTGACTGAATCGGAGCTCAGCTTCTTCCAGCGGAGATCCTTCGCCGTAGACCGGTTCGAGTGAAGAGTAAACCGGAACCGGGAGCTCTTCGTGCTTCGCCATTGCTGTCACGGTTTTTTCTTTCCTTTGGTGTGATTGACGCTCTTCCACTACGAATAAAAACAGACCGAATCACATAAATCAAACGAATTTCTGAACCAACGGTATCTTTTTAATAATTGCTCTTTTATTGTTGTCTTTATTTATTAGTATGTACGAGAAACAAATTGAGGTAAATAAAGGTAATGAATTACCTGTTAAAATCTGAAATTCTGAAATAAGAGAAGACATAAATCTAATCACGGTAGCACGATGTCGATTTTTAAGACAACAACGATAGCACTTCGACCTTTTACTTAGTTCACCCAGTTAAAACGAATAACTAAAATTGTCTAAACTGTTTAGAAAGTTTATGCAAAAAAACATGTTTAGGCTTTTAGACCTCATCCCTTTATATAACCTTTCTAATTCTAATTTTACTTATATTATGATTACATTATATATATATATATATTAATATTTTGTAATCCTAATCATATTAGTATTATATTATATATGATAATTTAAGTTGAATTATATTATAATATATATATATATATTAAAAGAGTTATAATTACAAAAGTTATTTATGTATATATGTTAACGTTAATTAAAGTCGTGTACAATAAATTTGTACATATATAATTTGTGGTGACGACGATCGTTTCGTATCGTCAGACGATCTCTCGAATCCACATCCACCACCAGTGAACGATGCTCCTACTTTGAATCATTTCCAGAAGAAAAAGAAAACTGGTTTGCTGCTCATCATTTGCAGCTGCTTCATTCGACGATGAAATAAAATATTAATATTTAAAATGTAATTAACTAAAATAGTTTTAAAAATGTTAGAGGAAATGTAATCATATATACATATAAAATATGGATTAACATCGTATACATACACAGGCGGTGGAAACTGAAAGTTCCACAGACGTTTTAGTTTTAGGGTATTTTAGGGTATAAGGTTTAGGTGTGCGGGGTTAGAATTTAGGGATAGTTGTTTCAATTTAAGGTTTAAGGTTATAATTTAGGGTTTATAGGTTAGGGTTTAGGATAATATGGTGATGATTTAGGTTTTAACCTATAAACCCTAAATTATAACCTTAAGCCTTAAATTAAAACAACTATACCTAAATTCTAACCCCTACAACTAAACCCCTAAACCCTATACCCTAATCTAACTCTCTATACTTTAAAAATAAGACGCTTGTGGAAACTGAAAGTTTTCACCACCTTTGTATATAATATTTATCCATAAAATATTGTTTAAAATGTAATGATTACATTATAAAGTAGAAGCAGTTCTAATTTAATAAGTCCTGTACAATATCCAAATTATTTAGAAATAAGTCAAATTTAATATTCAAAATTTATTTGAATAATTTTTTTTTTTGGAAAATGACGGGCCTCGTTAAAATATTTGAACAAATTTATTTGGCCACATCTCGAGTAGTTAAGTGTACAAGTTGGATACAAACACGTTATTTTAGCCCCTTTTTTTTGTTCAATTCTTTTAATCGGTAATCTGCAATCAATTTTCGTATTGATTCAGTTTTTTATTTTTATTTTAATAAGAATTTCTACTTCTGTAGCACGTTATTTCTCTGTCCTTGTGACACGCTTCTTTTTCTGTCTTTGTGACATGTTTTTGTTTTGTTCTTTTGGTTTGGTTCATTTATCTCCGTGGCAGGTTTTAGCATACCCTAGCATTCAATTGTTGTTCGCACATAGATTCACTCGGCGCTATTTTTTGATTCATGATGTTGTCGGTGGTCACTTGGAATGTTTTATCACCACTCGTTGATGGTTGTTTGCCGATAAAATCAGTCCTAGATAGTAGTACCTTTTGCTTGACAGAATGGATCGCGAACCACTCCTTCCTTCTTCATGCGTTTCATTTGGACAGAGACAATGAGATTCAGGAAGATTTTGAATTTTTGTTGGTATGCGTATTTCTATAGAAATGTTCGTTTTCATTGTTTTTGAGTTGTAAGAATTTTTTAGGTTATTTTAACCCCTTTTTTTTTAATTGCGTTGTAATTGAGTTTTTCTATGGTTTAATGAAAATTCAGTAGCTATTTCAGAAGGAAAAAAAAAAGCAATGTTTACCAAGTTAGTTCAATTTTTTTTGACGTTTGTCTCTATAATTTAACCGCTTATTTTTTGTCCAATCCACGACAAAATTAATTTTGTTGTTGGTCGTTGATCGTCGGTGATTCGTGATCGTCGGTGGTTCATATTTTTTTTCTTTTCTTATATTTGATTTGTTTTTGTTTTTCTGCGCGTATATATCTTGTTATGCTTTTCTCTGACTCTATAGCACGTTTTATCTACTTTTATGGCACATCTCTTGCCTATGACATGCTTCTATGATTACTTTTGTGGGTGTTTGGTGTTCGTACAGTGATTCTCACAACACTTGTTCCTGATTCGTGTGTGTCGGTGGTCAAAAATAACTTGATCCCATCGTACAATTATGTTCTTGTTTTAATTTTGTTTATCAATAAAAGTATCTGATTGATGTATAAAAAATATTGTTATTATTTTTTTAAAGACATGACATGTAATTATTATATGTTTGTTCCTAATTAAAGAATAAATATTACAATGTAATTTCTTTTACTTATTTAATTTTGAGTTTTTAAATTTCTCGAAATAATTGATGCAATTGTTGATCCTTTTTGGAACGAAAACAACACTTCTTTGAAAGAGAGATTAAAAAGGCCGATTTATTGAACAATTAAATAGTTTTCCCACTACCTACACCACTAAGAGAACTTTCAATGGGACACATCTCCAGTTTTCACCACCTAGACTATATTTGTTCATGAATCGATCGGTTTGGTTCGAATTTAATCTGAATAATGAATGTTTATTTTGGTCTAATTCGAATGAGTTTCAACAATGTTTTTTACAATTAAAATATTTAATAGGTTTGTAATTTAAATTTTAAAATATATAGGCCTTGTTTGGTAAAGAGATGTTTGAGCAAAAATTAGAGGTTTGAGGCATAATTTTTTTTTTGCTCGGCAATAAAATTTATTGAATTAAAAAACCTGAAATGTGAGCCTCATTAAAATTAGAGGTTCGAGGCATAATTAGAAGTTTGACCAGTCAAATCCGCTAATATTGTTGTTTGGTAAATAGCGGATTGAAAGAGCGGATTGGGGTGAAACCGCTAATTTTATAAAAGCTCGTAATATGAGCTTTTTGAGATTAGATATAACACCCTTCACCCGGATTAGGGGCAAGGAGCGTTATATTAACATAAACAGATTCGTATTAGAAGGCACAGCGGAAGGGGTTTATCTTATTACAAATTCGTGTAGCATTTTTTTTAACACTTCGAATACAACATGTATTCTTAATCCTTTTAATACATAAACAATACACAACGAATTCCATATACAAACAATCTCAATCATAAACATACCACATAATCGTTTTAGTCTAGCTTGTACCATTCGGCCAACATCAAAAATAATCCACAAACCATTCTAATTATTTTTACCATTAGCAACATGTATCGATATACACAAGTGAACCATTTCTTAAAATTTCTAAGTTCAATAATTACAACTAACTTAATAAACCATACATATCTTATCGAATTGGTTGTCATACATGTAAGTTCAATCGATTTAATTAACCAACTATGTTACAATTGCTATTCTACTCAATTAATCGGTTTTAGATTCTCTTTTCATTCGATTAACACATAGTCGACATCATTCGACTTAAACATCTATAGTTTCTAATTCTCTCAAACAATCATTCGAATAGCATACATACCATACAAATCATATATAGCCGAATCATACTTCATACTTATATATTTTTAAAACATCATACTTAGTTCATACAAACCATAGTCTTCGTTTCCCTTTACAAAAATACTCGGGGTGTCGAATGGCTAACCTAATGGTTGCCTAACAAAACGTGACTATCAACAAAAAGAATCAAGCCCTACATATATACGGGCGATCTATACCCCAACATTTACCCCATTACTTACATAACAAAATATAGGGAAACATGTTAAAAGTCTATGTAGAACCGAAATAATAATTCATAAACATAACCAACAAGCCGAACTGCACTAGCATGCCAAACGCTAAGCCACCCACCATGAGTATGACAAAGATAGGGAAAATCATACTTAATCTGAGTACGGAAAAGTCTCGGGTTGAGGTTGACGATGCTAGAACCTGAAATTTAGGGGAAGGCAGGAAGGTTCGAGTGGTAAGTACATTTCGTACTTAGTGAGGAAACCCTATTCTATCCGGTTTCCAAATTAAGCATAGTGATCAAACACATTTAAGTTTCACTTTGCACATTAATCCATTCGAATGTATCAAGCAAAATAAGCAAACAACATTATCAAATCATATATCAATCATTCGAACATGTGCATAAGGAAGCCAAGTAATTCCATTCGAATACATGTCACTAAATAACATTTTTCATAATCCAAGTACACATACAAGCCATGAAACCTAAATTAACTTTCAATTATCAATTTATCACAAGTCAAATTTCATAGCATATCAAGCATGACAAAAACACCAAATTTAGCATTTCATTTGAATGCTTCCATGATCAATTTCATCAATTTGCTTCAAATTTCAGAATTCATAACTTTAATCATTTCATTTAATCAATTTGCAATGCCTTGGATAGTATAGTTTGATAGGTAATCAAGTCACATATAACAGAGGTTGTGAATCAAATTCACCATGTTAAGGTACCACGTACCAATTCGTATCACATATAACATATTATAATGTCCGCAGACATTAACAAGTAGGTACACTTACGTACCACAATATCGAGTACACTAACGTACCGATTTCCTTATTGAGCTCAGACTCTAGGCTAGCCGTACTACCTAAACAGACTGTACACACCAAGGGCTTTGCATTTAAGTCTTTAATTTAATCGGATACAAAAAAAAATCAATCGAATTTTAGAAATTCTTAATTAATCCTTTCGATTAATTGCTTATAATTTCAATTCCATGTACATACTATCATACACGATCATATAACAATAATACATGCTCAATTCGCATACTTCCAATCAATTCTCATATAATCCATGTTCATATCACATAAGTCAAAATCATATCTCATAGTTCAACATTCAATTGAACAAATCAAGTTTAAGCATATATGAAATAGTCATCATAATCATATCTCATAATCCAAGATCATGATATTCACACATATCTTATCACAACAACCAAAATCAGCATTGTTAAGTTCATAAACAACCAACACAAGTGTCAATTGGTCAATTTCAGAATCAAACATATCAAACATCAATTTCACATTTAATCTAATACATAACAATATCATATAACACAAGCATCCAATCAAATTTCCATTTTTCCTTCTTCCCTTACTAAGTCGAATAGTTAATTAGTCAATTTCATGCTTATTATAATCAAAAATCAGAATGAGATAGTTGGAACTCTAATTCCAACTCTAGAGATTTGTTTCACTCACAAATCGCCGAGCTAGTTCGAAATCCGTACGCCTTTCGCCCGATCCGTATTCGATCCCAGAGTAGCCTCTTCTTCTATCCTTTCACTTCTAAGATCTAGAGAACTCAATACAACAAATAACACATTTTCAGAATGCAATTCGTGCAAATTAAGACTGAATTTCTCAATTTAATCGAAACAGTCCCTAAATTATTTAATCCGATTCGACAATTTCCTAAATACTCTAATTCCTTCAATTAACTCCTTAATCCTTCAAATTGACCACCAATTTTACTCAATTTCATACCCCTCAGCTTATGACTCGACTTAACAATGCTTCATAGGCTTCAATTTTACTAATTTTATAACTTTTAAATCCGAATTTCATATATTTCCAGTTTTGCTCAATTCTGACCACCTAGATTGACACCCTTCGCTCTCCTTGTATACAACCCCAAATTGAGTACCGTTTGTTTCTAATTTCAGATTATATTCCCAATTTCAACATACTAAAAATTCAGATCGAACCGCTTAGTAGATTATTTTCTACAGATTTTCAAAGTCCACTGTCCAGCTCGAGTTAAGGCTGGACAGTTTTGCATGCTTTCATATTTTACACTACCAGATTTTACACAGCCCTTAGAACCTTGTTTTATCATTTTTCTATTATTTTAAACATGTTAAAGTAACACATATCTAAAATCTAGCATCAAACTCTCTTTATAGAATTTTCTATGAATTTTCAAAGATGCATGTCATGAACTTTAAAATCTGCCAACATACTTTGCATGCATGTTCTTAATATTTTATGACTCTTAACTCTTAAGAATTCATATAAATTTCCAGATTTCCAGCAACCACACTTAAGAGTATCATCTTTAATATTTTATAAACACTTTATAACACTTGATTTATTAAACCAAGTACCATAATCGGATTGAGAAGAGGATGATATACTTACTTCCGATTTTTCCTTGATTTTTCTAAGGAATTAACACCAACATGCAAGCTTCTTCTTCTTCACCGAGCTCTCAACCCTCTCTCAAATTCTATATGATGTTTTGAGTGTGTGTGAAAGAGTGAGGAAACTTAGTTGGTGGGATTTGGTGTAGCCGGCTAAGGAAGAGGAAGTGGAGAGCAAATTAATTGGGATATGACTTTCATGTCATATCTCAACTAATCTCCCTAATTATTCATACTAATAACACCACTTTAGTCAATATAAATCATATATATCTTATAATTGCAGGTAATTTCATGATTTAAAACCATATTCTTTTACCTTAGCATGCAAACCTTATATTTTCCACCTTGTTCGAAATGGTCACTAATCAACTTGACCGAATTCTACTTATACATTAGTTCACATTTTAATTTGGTCCATAATGAACCAACTCCAATTCGAAAGTTTAGGAATTTAATCTAGTTTTTTTTTAATTAATCATTTAATTAGACCTCTAATTCTTCTAGGCTAATTTTGGGATGTTACATTTCTCCCCCCCCTTAAGAAAAGAATTCGTCCCCGAATTCTTACCTGAATCAAACAAATGAGGGTATTGGTTTCGCATCGTTTCCTCAGGTTCCCATGTTGCTTCTTCCATCTTGTGATTTCTCCACAAGACTTTAACAAGTGCAACATTTTTGTTCCGAAGTCTTTTGATTTCCCTATCCAGAATCTGAACCGGTTCCTCTTCGTAGGACAAGTCAGGATTTAGTTCTACTTCTTCCGGCTCTAAGATATGAGATGGATCGGATCTATATTTTCTGAGCATAGACACATGGAATACATTGTGAATTTTATCGAACTCACTAGGGAGTGCAAGTCGATAAGCCACTGGGCCAATTCTTTCAGTAATTTCGAATGGTCCAATAAAGCGAGGACTGAGCTTTCCTCTCTTTCCGAACCGAAATACTTTCTTCCATGGAGAGACTTTAAGAAAGACTTTGTCTCCCACATTATGCTGAATATCTCTTCGTTTCAGATCAGCATAGGCTTTCTGTCTATCAAAGGCTTGCTTTAGACGAGAATGAATGATTTGAACTTTCTCTTCTGTTTCTCTGAGCAATTGGGGTCCCAAAACTTTATTTTCACCAAGTTCGGACCAACACAAGGGTGTTCTGCATTTTCTGCCATACAATGCTTCGAAAGGAGCCATCTGAATAGACGATTGATAGCTATTGTTGTAGGCAAATTCAACTAAGGGTAGGGACTTCTCCCAATTTTTCCCAAAGTCAATTATGCAAGCTCTAAGCATATCTTCAAGAATTTGAATTACTCGTTCAGACTGACCATCAGTTTGTGGATGAAAAGCCGTACTTAGATTCAATTTTGTTCCCATAGCTCTCTGTAATGTTCTCCAAAATCTAGAAGTAAATCTTGGATCACGATCAGAGACAATGGAGATAGGAATTCCATGTAGCCGGATTATTTCCTGAATGTACAGATTGGCCAAGGTCTCCAAACTGTAATTAATACGAATAGGAATAAAATGTGCCGATTTAGTGAATCGGTCAACAATCACCCAAATAGCATCATATTTTCTGGGAGAACAAGGAAGACCAGTCACGAAGTCCATAGTAATTCGTTCCCATTTCCACTCTGGCAGTACAAGTGGTTGGAGTAGTCCGGTGGGAACTCTATGTTCAGCTTTGACTTTCTGACAGTTGAGGCATTTAGCTACGAAATCATTGATAGCCGCTTTCATACCAGACCACCAATACAAAGATTTGAGATCTTTATACATCTTAACCGATCCAGGGTGGACCGAAAAAGAACTCTGGTGTGCTTCTTCTAGAAGATCTCTTTTCAGACTTTCATCATTTGGAATACAAATTCTATCTTTGAAGTAAAGGAGACCGTTTGGGTGAATACGGAATCCTTCACTAGACTTTGTATCCAGCTTGGAAACAATATCCTGAAGTTCTGGATCAGCTTTCTGAAGATTTCCAATCCTTGAGATTAGACTGGATTGAATTTGAAGTTCGGACAGAAATCCTTGTTTCTGATATACTCGAAGATGAGCATTGATAGCAGTTGGAGCTACAAGAATAAAATACCACTTTCTAATCAGAATTTTTATTAGCGAAAGGTACCACTTTATAAATATATATTTATTTTGATTCAAAGGTTAGAGGTTTTTACCCAATGTCGGTTTACGACTCAAGGCGTCAGCAACCACACTGGCCTTTCCTGGATGATAGTCAATGACTAAATCATAGTCCTTCAATAACTCCATCCATCTACGTTGTCTCAAATTCAGATCTTTTTGAGTTAGGAGATACTTTAGGCTCTTGTGATCAGTGAACAAGTAACATTTTTCACCATACAAGTAGTGTCTCCAGATTTTGAGAGCAAACACAATTGCAGCAAGTTCGAGATCATGTGTTGGATAGTTCAATTCATGAGATTTCAGTTGGCGTGAAGCATAAGCAATCACATTATCACCTTGCATTAGAACACATCCAAGACCCGCATGTGAAGCATCACTGTACACAGTGTAATCTTTACCCGGTTCTGGTTGGATCAAAACTGGGGCATGAGTCAAGGCTGCTTTAAGTTGGTCAAAGCTTCTCTGTTGCTTGTCAGACCATTCAAATGGTTGGTCTTTACGAAGAAGTTTAGTCAAAGGTAAGGCTATAGAGGAAAACCCTTTGACAAACCTTCTGTAATAACCAGCAAGACCAAGGAAACTTCTTATTTCACTGACATTTCTGGGAGGTCGCCAATCCATGATTGACTGAATTTTCTTCGGATCAACTTTAATTCCTTCTGCAGAAATTACATGACCAAGAAAAGAGACTTCCGATAACCAGAACTCGCACTTGGAAAATTTTGCGAATAACTGGCGTTCCCGGAGAGTTTGCAAGACAATGCGGAGATGATCAGCATGTTCTTCTTTGTTACGAGAATAGATCAAAATGTCATCAATGAAGACGACGACAAATTTATCAAGATAAGGCTTGAATACTCTGTTCATGAGATCCATGAATGCTGCCGGAGCATTCGTCAATCCGAAAGGCATTACCAGAAATTCATAGTGGCCATAACGAGTTCGGAAGGCTGTCTTGGATACATCCTCCAGTTTGACTCTCATTTGATAGTACCCAGATCGCAGATCGATCTTTGAGAATACCGAGGCGTCCCTAAGTTGATCAAACAGATCTTCTATTCTTGGGAGCGGATATCGGTTCTTGATTGTGATCTTGTTCAATTGACGGTAGTCAATGCAAAGACGCATTGCTCCATCTTTCTTCTTTACAAATAGAACAGGTGCACCCCAAGGAGAAGTGCTGGGTCGAATGAAACCCTTGTCCTGAAGTTCTTGAAGTTGCTTTTGCAATTCTTTCAATTCAAGAGGTGCCATCCGGTACGGAGTGATAGACACCGGATTTGAGCCAGGCTGTACTTCAATCCCGAATTCAACTTCTCTAATCGGAGGAAGACCAGGTAGTTCCTCGGGAAACACATCAATGAATTCAGAAACAACAGGCATTTCAGACATTCCAAATTCAATTTGATCTCGTAAGACCATGGATGCAAAAATGGAAGTGGGCTTTTTATCAATTAAGAGTATGGATTCTTTTCCTAAACCCTGAAGATACAATCTTTTATTCTGACAATCTACCCAAGCCTCATGTTTACTTAGCCAATCTAAACCCAGAATTAAATCGAACTCACAGGAGGGTAATATGTAGAGATCAATAAGAAATGGCAGATTGCTAATATGCAATGAACAGTTTCTACATATTAGGTTAATGTTCGAAGTTCCTCCTAAAGGGTTTGAGACTATCAGACTCGTTTTCACATTTTCAGGTTCTAATTTCAACCTTTTTACAACAGATAGACATGTGAATGAATGAGTAGATCCCGAATCTATTAAGGCATAAACAGGATGTGAGTTTAGCTCAACAGTACCTGCAATCACTTCAGGAGACTCTTCATCATCTCTACCACGAATGTGGTAAACTCTAGCAGGTGCTCGAGATTCCTGATGAGTGGTAGCATTAGAATGAGTACCCTTGCCTTTCTTCTAATAACTCGGCTGGGCTGACTTGGCATTCCTATTCCGATTAGAGGATGTCGGACTAGGAACCACAGTATTACGAGCTGGCATAGGTCCAAGCTTTTGAGGACAGTCTTTGATGTAGTGATCATCACCACCACAAGCATAGCAGAGATTTGCTTGAAGTCTGCACTGACCTCGATGTGGTTTCTGACAGAACTTGCAAGGAGACATCTTTTCAGAATTTCCCGTACTATTCACAGACATAGTAGGTACTGAGGATCTGATCACTGTAGCTGGTTTAGAAGTGTAATTGCTCCTCGGAGTAGAAGTGAAATTAGAAGACCCTTCTTTCTGAAATTTAGGCCTCTTGAACTGCCATTGAGACTTGTCGTCTCGCTTCTGCTTTTTGTCAGGCTTATTGCCCCCTTTTCGCTTTTCAGCAGCTTTCATTCTAGCTTCGGTTGCAATAGCCCGATTAACAAGATTTTGGAAATCATTGATTCCCAAAGCAGTGAAGATTGGACTCAATTCATCATTCATGCCTTCAATGAACATTCGGCATTTATCAGCTTCAGTTTTGATGTACTCTGCACCGTATTTGCAATACTTGCAAAAGTCTGCAACGTACTGCTCAATGGGACGGTTGGCTTGTTTAAGGTGCAAGAACTTCTTTCTTCTTTCAGCCAAGTACTGTTCACTGATATACTTCTTTTTGAACTCTTCGAGGAAGAATTCCCATGTCACCAGTTCATCCGAAACAGTAAGAGTAGTGGTTTCCCACCAATTCATAGCCTCATCAGCTAACAGGGCTACAGCACACTCCAATTTATGGTCATCGGAGCACTGTAATTGTCTGGTTACCACCTTGGTGGTGTTTTCAAGCCAGTACTCTGCATCTTCTGGTCTTTCTTCATTAGCACCAGTGAAAGTATAAGCTCGATGCTGAGAAAGCTTATCTATCGGTGCTCTGCTAGGTGCAACAGGGGCAGAAGTAACAGGTTTCTCTTGTTTCAGATTTGTCAGGAGTTGATTGAACATCTCCTTCATGCTGAGGAGACATTCCCTTTGGGCAGACTGGACCATAGGGTTTTCAGGTAGAAGTTGTTCGGTGTTCTGAACAGGTTCCTTGTCAGATTGCTCAATATTCTAAACGGGTTCAGTGACTTGAGCAGGCTTTTTAGCAATTTGCTCGGAAGTCTGAGCAGGCTCTTTGTTTCTCTCCTTTCTAGGAGTTTCAGTTCGAGTAGGAGAATTATCACCCAATCTCACACTTTCACCTTCGCTCGAAGATTCGTGCGAGCTCCCATTCTTTGGGTCTTTTGGGTCCGTCATATTCTATTATTCAGTCAAACACAGAAAGTCAGAAAGCTCAGTAACAGATATCTTGTCATACAATACATGGGTGGCAAACCTAAATGATGCAGATGTATGCAGACTCGATTACAGCTTTTAGGACTTAACCTAAAAAGCTCTGATTACCAATTTATATAACACCCCTCACCCGGATTAGGGGCAAGGAGCGTTATATTAACATAAACAGATTCGTATTAGAAGGCACAGCGGAAGGGGTTTATCTTATTACAAATTTGTGTAGCATTTTTTTTAACACTTCGAATACAACATGTATTCTTAATCCTTTTAATACATAAACAATACACAACGAATTCCATATACAAACAATCTCAATCATAAACATACCACATAATCGTTTTAGTCTAGCTTGTACCATTCGGCCAACATCAAAAATAATCCACAAACCATTCTAACTATTTTTACCATTAGCAACATGTATCGATATACACAAGTGAACCATTTCTTAAAATTTCTAAGTTCAATAATTACAACTAACTTAATAAACCATACATATCTTATCGAATTGGTTGTCATACATGTAAGTTCAATCGATTTAATTAACCAACTATGTTACAATTGCTATTCTACTCAATTAATCGGTTTTAGATTCTCTTTTCATTCGATTAACACATAGTCGACATCATTCGACTTAAACATCTATAGTTTCTAATTCTCTCAAACAACCATTCGAATAGCATACATACCATACAAATCATATATAGCCGATTCATACTTCATACTTATATATTTTTAAAACATCATACTTAGTTCATACAAACCATAGTCTTCGTTTCCCTTTACAAAAATACTCGGGGTGTCGAATGGCTAACCTAATGGTTGCCTAACAAAACGTGACTATCAACAAAAAGAATCAAGCCCTACATATATACGGGCGATCTATACCCCAACATTTACCCCATTACTTACATAACAAAATATAGGGAAACATGTTAAAAGTCTATGTAGAACCGAAATAATAATTCATAAACATAACCAACAAGCCGAACTGCACTAGCATGCCAAACGCTAAGCCACCCACCATGAGTATGACAAAGATAGGGAAAATCATACTTAATCTGAGTACAGAAAAGTCTCGGGTTGAGGTTGACGATGCTAGAACCTGAAATTTAGGGGAAGGCAGGAAGGTTCGAGTGGTAAGTACATTTCGTACTTAGTGAGGAAACCCTATTCAATTCGGTTTCCAAATTAAGCATAGTGATCAAACACATTTAAGTTTCACTTTGCACATTAATCCATTCGAATGTATCAAGCAAAATAAGCAAACAACATTATCAAATCATATATCAATCATTCGAACATGTGCATAAGGAAGCCAAGTAATTCCATTCGAATACATGTCACTAAATAACATTTTTCATAATCCAAGTACACATACAAGCCATGAAACCTAAATTAACTTTCAATTATCAATTTATCACAAGTCAAATTTCATAGCATATCAAGCATGGCAAAAACACCAAATTTAGCATTTCATTCGAATGCTTCCATGATCAATTTCATCAATTTGCTTCAAATTTCAGAATTCATAACTTTAATCATTTCATTTAATCAATTTGCAATGCCTTGGATAGTATAGTTTGATAGGTAATCAAGTCACATATAACAGAGGTTGTGAATCAAATTCACCATGTTAAGGTACCACGTACCAATTCGTATCACATATAACATATTATAATGTCCGCAGACATTAACAAGTAGGTACACTTACGTACCACAATATCGAGTACACTAACGTACCGATTTCCTTATTGAGCTCAAACTCTAGGCTAGCCGTACTACCTAAACAGACTGTACACACCAAGGGCTTTGCATTTAAGTCTTTAATTTAATCGGATACAAAAAAAAATCAATCGAATTTCAGAAATTCTTAATTAATCCTTTCGATTAATTGCTTATAATTTCAATTCCATGTACATACTATCATACACGATCATATAACAATAATACATGCTCAATTCGCATACTTCCAATCAATTCTCATATAATCCATGTTCATATCACATAAGTCAAAATCATATCTCATAGTTCAACACTCAATTGAACAAATCAAGTTTAAGCATATATGAAATAGTCATCATAATCATATCTCATAATCCAAGATCATGATATTCACACATATCTTATCACAACAACCAAAATCAGCATTGTTAAGTTTATAAACAACCAACACAAGTGTCAATTGGTCAATTTCAGAATCAAACATATCAAACATCAATTTCACATTTAATCTAATACATAACAATATCACATAACACAAGCATCCAATCAAATTTCCATTTTTGTAACCCCCTCGTCCCGGTCTGGTCGGATGACCGGTCCGAGTGGGCCACACGGGGAAAACCGAAGCGAAACCCGTTAAGGTTCCCCCTCGGTTAGCAACCTTATTTTTTTTCTTTTAACTTTAGTCTTGTCTAGATGCATATTTAATTCCTATGTGGAACATAACAGCGGAAGAAACAATCACGAAACAAATTCACCAACCAAACAACATAAACAGTCTATTTAACTTGTTCCAGCAGGCCGTTTCGAAACACTTATAGGGTGTTCCGAAACGCCCTGACCTGGTCAACGAGCCTGGGTCAACCACATGGTGTCCGTTCCGAAACAGGGGTGACCCGTATCGGAACGACCTTGACGGTCAATATCTCGTGGTCAACGAGATTTGACCGTTTCGGAACTCCAAAGGCCCGTTTCGGAACGGCTTCATCTCGCCAATTTCTCAAAATTCCAGAGGCGAAAACGTTCCGGAACGACCCTCATCCGTTTCGAAACGGCAGGCCATATACGCAGGGGTCGTTTCGGAACACGGGGACCCGTTCCGAAACGCCCCCTGTCTGCAGATTTTTCTGGGCTGTTTGAGGCACAAGGATGCCCCAAAACATCCCGTAGACACCATACAACAGCCAAGCAACATCAAGACAAACAACTTAAGGCATAGCAACCATACAAGCATACATATAAATAAGCCAAGGGAGTCAATCAAACATGGATTAAAGCATTCATACACTATGCAACCTAAACACTCCAAAGCATGCCATCAAACATCAAACATTCATCATAGTATAACATGCTTACAACCCATGATCAAACCAAAAACGACATCAATCAAATGAGTCTCGCAAGCTCATACAAAGACCCTTGCCACATTGCTAGCTATTACAAAATCGATAACCATACTTGAGCTACAAACTTGGAAGCCCTTCTTGCCTTGCCTCGAGCTAACGCCACGCTAATGATCTGCATTGTTGAACATAGAGAGCGTAAGCTATAAGCTTAGTGAGGGTGCTCTAAAACGGAAAACAACAACAATGCAGGGTCCAAGCATGTTAATCCTCGTCTACATACCTCAAACATAGGCATATTATCAAGTAGACTTAGCTAGTCTTTCAAGTGGCATATATGGTCTCTCAATCCTAACAAGCTTGATCATCAATATAATCAACATATATCAATACCATATATCACACTCACATAACACCATCATATATCACATTTCATGATTTAAGTTTAATTGGCCACTTTAATTACCCCGATTGTGCGGATTTAAACCTTGACAACACTTTACCTCGGTGGGATTCCACTCATCACCGGACCTTGCATGTGCGGGATTCCACTCATCGCCACATGCCCTACGGATGGGATTCCACTCATCATCCCGTAGAAATATATGAAATAGCTTCCGGTGGGATGTTACATCACCGTACTCCTCCTTGATGACTTAACGCCATCAAGGCCACGTACGTTTTGACTCAATTTGTGTGCACACTATCCTAATGATCGATCATTTACAACCGGTAATTTTTAGTGCCAATTATCACAACCACATCATATATAACCATCATCATCCACAATACATGCTCATCACATATCTACTCATCATGACATATATACATGTATCAATCAACCACAATCAAGAACATAACTAGCAAGCACAAAGCATTTAAGGATATCAAAGCTAAACTAGCAACTTGAATTAAATGGAAGTGGCCTACCAAGCACACTTACACACACACACTACACATGCTCGAGCCAAACTTAAAAACAAGTTGAACCACTACCGCCCTTCCTTAGCAATTCGAACCAATCTTCCTACGAACCCGGATTCGGTCCCAAAGCCTCTTCCGCGCTTCCACTTGCTTCTAACCAAACAAAACATACATATTACTTCCCAATTCAATGCTAAACTCAAACATCAACATACTTTGCTAGCACAACTCAAAATCCTCAATTTCTCAAATCTCAAAATCTCCTAAAACCCCAATTTTCGGGCTCCCTCAAAAGCTTGCTGAAAATTTAATTTCCAAACATCCAAATGACTTCCAAATCATCCCAAAACACCCTCATACCATAGGTAGACCAACAGCCCATCAAATTCAACACAAAACCCACCAAAAACTCAAGTTTTACAACCTTAAATCTAGCCCTAAGACCTTACTACGAATTTTTATCAAAATTCAACCAAATTAAGGTATATGGTGTATTTCATTATGCTTAAACAAACCCCCAATACAATTTATCAAAACCATTTGAAAAACCCCATTGAAACCCCAAATTTCCATATGAACCCTAATTTCCAAAACACCATATTTTTGAAATCTAAAACAAAGGATAGATAGAGATTGAAAAGGAGATTAAGAAAATGTAGTTACCTCTTAAAACGGGGTTGAAATCGAGTGGTAGGATCCATGGAATAGAAGCTAGGGTTTTGAGAGGTTTTTAGAGATGGGGTTTCTTTTTTTTTGAAGTTGTAAAGAAGATGAAAAGAAGATGACAACTTTTAGTTAAAGTTGTCTAGCTTTTTAAAACTTTAGGGTCAAATTACCTCATAAGCCCTCCCATTTCAACAAAAGTTCAATTAGGTCATTATTTATAGTTGGTTTATTTTAATTAAATTTTATTTGACTCGAACTATAACCCGGCTAACTCCTAGCCCCAAAACACGGGTGTTACAATTTTTCCTTCTTCCCTTACTAAGTCGAATAGTTAATTAGTCAATTTCATGCTTATTATAATCAAAAATCAGAATGAGATAGTTGGAACTCTAATTCCAACTCTAGAGATTTGTTTCACTCACAAATCGTCGAGCTAGTTCGAAATCCGTACGCCTTTCGCCCGATCCGTATTCGATCTCGGAGTAGCCTCTTCTTCTATCCTTTCACTTCTAAGATCTAGAGAACTCAATACAACAAATAACACATTTTCAGAATGCAATTCGTGCAAATTAAGACTGAATTTCTCAATTTAATCGAAACAGTCCCTAAATTATTTAATCCGATTCGACAATTTCCTAAATACTCTAATTCCTTCAATTAACTCCTTAATCCTTCAAATTGACCACCAATTTTACTCAATTTCATACCCCTCAGCTTATGACTCGACTTAACAATGCTTCATAGGCTTCAATTTTACCAATTTTATAACTTTTAAATCC
Organism: Hibiscus tridactylites; assembly: GCA_958450335.1. NCBI lineage: Eukaryota > Viridiplantae > Streptophyta > Magnoliopsida > Malvales > Malvaceae > Hibiscus > Hibiscus tridactylites. The sequence goes on along the minus strand of OY288288.1, from coordinate 73,845,862 downwards.
GAATTTCATATATTTCCAGTTTTGCTCAATTCTGACCACCTAGATTGACACCCTTCGCTCTCCTTGTATACAACCCCAAATTGAGTACCGTTTGTTTCTAATTTCAGATTATATTCCCAATTTCAACATACTAAAAATTCAGATCGAACCGCTTAGTAGATTATTTTCTACAGATTTTCAAAGTCCACTGTCCAGCTCGAGTTAAGGCTGGACAGTTTTGCATGCTTTCATATTTTACACTACCAGATTTTACACAGCCCTTAGAACCTTGTTTTATCATTTTTATATTATTCTAAACATGTTAAAGTAACACATATCTAAAATCTAGCATCAAACTCTCTTTATAGAATTTTCTATGAATTTTCAAAGATGCATGTCATGAACTTTAAAATCTGCCAACATACTTTGCATGCATGTTCTTAATATTTTATAACTCTTAACTCTTAAGAATTCATATAAATTTCCAGATTTCCAGCAACCACACTTAAGAGTATCATCTTTAATATTTTATAAACACTTTATAACACTTGATTTATTAAACCAAGTACCATAATCGGATTGAGAAGAGGATGATATACTTACTTCCGATTTTTCCTTGATTTTTCTAAGGAATTAACACCAACATGCAAGCTTCTTCTTCTTCACCGAGCTCTCAACCCTCTCTCAAATTCTATATGATGTTTGGAGTGTGTGTGAAGGAGTGAGGAAACTTAGTTGGTGGGATTTGGTGTAGCCGGCTAAGGAAGAGGAAGTGGGGAGCAAATTAATTGGGATATGACTTTCATGTCATATCTCAACTAATCTCCCTAATTATTCATACTAATAACACCACTTTAGTCAATATAAATCATATATATCTTATAATTGCATGTAATTTCATGATTTAAAACCATATTCTTTTACCTTAGCATGCAAACCTTATATTTTCCACCTTGTTCGAATTGGTCACTAATCAACTTGACCGAATTCTACTTATACATTAGTTCACATTTTAATTTGGTCCATAATGAACCAACTCCAATTCGAAAGTTTAGGAATTTAATCTAGTTTTTTTTTAATTAATCATTTAATTAGACCTCTAATTCTTCTAGGCTAATTTTGGGATGTTACATTAGAGGTTTGATATTAGAGTTGTAAAGACTTTTTTACCCTTACCAGTTACCAAAAATCTCAAAATAACCTAAATTAAATATTTTCTCACTCTATTTATAAGTTAATCTTATTTACTTATTTTCTTTTTATTATCACATATTTATATATGTATTTAAATTAATTAATTAATTAAATTATATTGAAATAATTATATAAATAATAAATTAATATATAAATCATTCGAATATGTTTAGAAAAGTTATATTAAAAATAATTTTATAGATCTAATTAATAATAATTAGATACAAAATATTGATAACTAATAAACTATTCAAACAAGTATTGAATATAATCATGTCCTTATATGTTATTTTGCTTGTTTAAATAATCTAACAGCTATCAGCTATCAGTTACTTTTACCAAACATTTTTATACAATCTGCTAATGCGCGCAATCAGCTATCAGCTATCAGTTAATGTAATCCGCTATCCGCTAATTGTCAAAGAGTGCCGTAATCTTTTTCTTCATATTCAAATTATATCTTTTTCATAAATAAATAATACCGGTGAAGTAATAATATATTAGTATGGTTTGATTTTTTTTAACAAATCATAAATCTAATCCTAATTCTACCTAGAAGAGAGAGGAAGGCGACTCTAAGGGAAGAAAGGAGACTGCTCCTAGTGTCTAGAACTTATGACCTAATGAAATATGACAGACCAAAGATTAACAGCTTGACCAACTAACCAAATGTATCGAGAAGAATTGACTATCGAGCCGTATGAGGTAGGAAACTCTCAATTACAATTCTAAGGAAAGGAATTGAACCGTCTATTTTCACTGGAAAAAAAGGCCATTCGACAGAGAGATTCAAAAATAGCGGAGGCTTGGTACGAGCAAATCGTTAAGTATTGGAAATAGACTATAACGCTTACTCCTGATAATTATATTAAAGCACATAATTAGTTAAAAATTACGATGCGTTTTGAATAAGAACAAGAGCGTGCTCGGCTAAAAATCCGTTTGTATGTCATTATGAGGCATATAATAATATATTTTGACTACGATCAGTTAACTAATTATAAGGTTAAGTTAAATATTTATATATAAATAAATCTATTAAGTGATTTTAATAGTAAAAAGGTGAAATATTCTATAATTAAAATTCAAACAATTGAATTTTTATTGTTTTTAGCTTGTCGACTGAGACATCAGTTTTAAAGTTGGTTGTCGACCGCTAAGATCTATCGTTTTCTTTGCTCTCTTATTTTTCATCTTTTTTTGTGTGCGTTTTTTAATTTTGAATAAATAACTCTACCCTTGTGGCATGACTTATTTTATTTTTGGTATGTTTTTTTTTCTTTTGGCACGCTAGTCTTTTTTTTGTCATTCGTTTGTTGTTTTTTCATTTGATTTTTATTAGGGTTGGATTTGACGTCGTCACGACGGATCAAGATGACATTATGTTAGTTGTCCCGTTGATCTTTTTGTTTTGAACCCTCAAAGTGGATTTGGATACGCACTCACAATCATCGTTTCTTGTTCGTGATATTGTTATATGCATCTTTAAGTTGTTTGTTGATGATTTTTGAAACATTAGTTTCTTGTTTCAATGGTTATAGGAATGTATCTGGAGTAGGTGTTTTTATTTACTGAAATGTAAATTTTTATTGTATTTTTGAATATAATATCATTCAATAAAACTAACGGATTTCAATTAAAAAATTATTATGGACAAAAAATATGATTAAATTAAAATAATTATCAGACTAAATATTACCAAAGATAAAAGATCGTATATAATACATATTGTCACGGGGTATTATTTTCTTCGTAAAAGACATGTATGACAGGATGTGCAGCGCCACTGTTTATATATCTTAAGACGTCATTTTTTTCGATGTGAAATTATTGTCCCGTCTCTTTTTAGGCGTGAAAATATTCAAAGTCATACCAGAGGTAAAGAAAATAATGAGAAATAATGTGTGGGGAGTTGATTAATTGCAGCTTTGGTCATTGTTGTCTTGTTGGGAAGCTTTTTGGACCCATTTGCGTAAACATCATCAGATACGATGTTTGCTGCAATAATTCATCCATGCAGATCAGATCCATCACTATTCAAATAATAACTCAAAAATCCGACCATCAACTTTTACATAATGAAATCTAAACTTTCATCATATTCAATTATTTTCTCAGAAAAACAAAAGTTGAATCACATGATAAAATAATGTACAGATACAATTATCAGTTGGTTTAGTGAAATGATGTCTTAAATTTTTTTAATCAAGGCAATGACAGAATTTAAATTCTGACGTTAAAAATAGAGCAGATTAAGAAAGAAAGGTCTCTTCATAATAAACATGTACAATATTAAATCCGAATTAGTCGTTATTGAATCAAATATCAATAGTTATACAATAAATATATAAATACGGTAGGAATAATTTGCTGTATCATTTTTATTTCTATGCCCTACCATGTGAGATCCTTTGATTTGATATTCAAAAGTAAAGTAAGACAGTTTGATTTTATATATATATATATATATGAATGCAAGAATAACATTAGGGTTTGGAAACTTTGCATTCTCAAGTTCATATTTTATTTCGTGTGAAATCTATAATTATGTATGGATAGAAGTTGTTATAGAAAAAGTTGAAGTCTTGAAATTTTAAATATTTAAATTTAAAGTTTACCATGTTAGCAAACATTATAAGAAGTTTATGGAAAAAATAATTAAAAATCATAAAAGACACCGACTATTAATTGGTCTAACAATAAGAAGAGCTAGCTATTTAATAATATTTAAGATTAAAATCTTGTTGATCAATTTTTTTTTTTGAATCTTGAAGTTAAAAATATAATAAATTAGATTGGGAGCAGGGACGAAGCCAATTTTAATTAGAAGGGACTATGACACTTCTCAATTTTTTTTGGTATAATGACATTTTAAGTTAAATATTAGTTAAATAAAATTTTTATCCCTTCTATTTTTTAAATTTTACTCCGTACTTAATTAATCCTTAATCCCTCATAATGTTTAATTTTAACTCCGCTCATAGTTAGAAAAATTGTTCTTGTAAAATTGTTTACAATACTTTATATAAATTAACATGGTAATAAATTAAATATCGATAATTATAATAACGACAAACGAAAAATTAAATTGTAGTCCATTTAAGAGTTCACATCAAAGGAGAGGTGGAGGGCCTCAAGGCGGAGGTTGGGATAAATTTTTTTAATATGCTGGTATAATTATAAGGTAATATCTATTTAATTTTTTTAGTTTTTTAATAAGACACATACACCGTGCATATATGATACTCGAACCCAGATCACTTGAATGAAATATATTATCTTTTATTACTGGAATCACTCCACGGGTTCGAGGTTGAGATAATTTTAAACTTTATTTAATGGTGCAAAGGCACGTGGGCATGGATCTTTTCAATCAACTATGGCCCATTGGAGACCACATCAACCAATTTTCACTAGTTTTTTTTTTCATTCAATGAACCAGACCTTTCGGACTGATTAGGAATGCCAGCCGGTCCCATGTAATGTAGAGGTCAACAGTTGCGGTCCTTGCAAATGTTGACTTTATAGTTTGAGGGTTTAATTAAAATATTTAAAATTTTAAGGGTATAACTAAAAAGTTTAAAAGTTTTGAGGGATTTAGTGAGAATTTTATTTTTTTTTAATGTGAGGGTCTAATTAAATTTTCAAAAATTTAGTGAATTCTTTTAAAAATTTTGAGAGGTCTAATTAAAATTTTAAAAATCTTTCAAGGGTAATACAATTTTTCTAAAAATTTGAGAGTACCAAAGCCCGTACACCATGGGATTAAAATATATTGATTTTGAATTCTTCGAGTTGTTTAAGTAGAAAAGAAAATATTATTGTTTTTAAAAGATTTGAGTTCGAACAGTTTATTTATAAAGTTATATGTGTTATCAAAGAGTTAAGAAACGAAGAGATAGTATTATGAATCGAAGATTGTTTATTATTCAAAAGCATAATATACAACAAAACAATCAAATTCTATTAAATTTTGTTGTTCTTCATTCCTTTGCTAAAAAAAATAGAAAATGTTTTTGGGACAGAAGGAATAAATAAGTGAAATAAATATACTAAAGTTTAATAATAGCAGCGCCACTTGAAGGCTTTGAAGCAAACACATAGAGACCGAGCTCATTCTTGTTGATCACACCTCTGTCGATCCTAGATTGATAGAATTTTTCCTGAAACATAACCAAATTTGTTAATGTTTATGTATACAATCACAGTGTCTTTAAAGCAAAACGAAAAACCGTCGAGCTCGAACGGACGGATGGTTATACCTTCAAATCGAGGATGAACTGCGGTACGATACTCTCTTTTACTAAAGAGACCGAACAACCACCCCATCCAGCTCCGGTAAGCCTCGCTCCCAAAGCACCGCTGTCTCGGCATACTTTTACAACTTCCTCTAACTCCGGGCAGCTAGTTACAAAACAAAAGATGAAGATAAGTGAATGATACCAACCAGCAGACCAATGTGGACTTGCCATCAAAAGTAAATACAATCACAGTAAATCGAAAATCTCCTATAAGCAAAACAATTCCGAGAGTCGCATCAATCGGGACCGGTACAAAAAGAAAGACTGAATGAGACTAGCAAATCATCTTGAAAGATTATGCACATCCTAATAGTTGTACCTGCATTCATAGAGAACACTGCAGCTGTAGTGGCTTTCGTTCATAAGATCGCCTAGCTTCTTGAGCTTCTCCTCCTCGCTGCACAAACGTGTTAATAGTTATTATCCATCAGTTATCGGAATGACTTTAGCATTCGAACAGAACATAGCCAAATGTTAGAAATTTGAAGGTCACCTTAAACTCGATGTCACTGCATCCTTGAAAGCATAAACACGCTTAGCTTCGGAGTACACATGAGCAGCTCTCTGAAGATATAGAATCAACTGATAAATAAACACAGCTTAACGTAAACCGATAAATAAATAATCGATTTTGCTTCGACCAAATGTACCTGATGCAACTTAAAGTTCTTGGCTGCTTTTAGCACATCCAAAGAAGTTGGATTATCACACAAGATTGATGGAAGACCCTTCTCAGTGATTTTCTCAACTTCCTCAGCTGTATATGGCTCCTCTTTCAAAAATTCCTGCAGCAAAGGTACAGATTGAGTGATTGAAATAATAATAATAATAATAATATTATGGAGGTAGAAAATCAACAGATAGAAACCTTGACAGCAAGGACAGGATCATTAGAACCGTGACCACCGGCAAATTGAACACATAAACCTTCAACATCCGAAAGAGTTTTGACTTTTGATATTGCCTCCTGTGGCTCCATTCCTAGCTTTATACCGAGCACGATCTGAAATTTTGGAAAGACAAAGAAAATGAACATTGTGAGTACCCAAAATCAAAGACAGTAGAAACTAGAAACACCATGATGCAAATACGCCCCTGGCACATTCAGGTAAAAGAATGTAACTTACGGCTGCCAGTCGACATTCAACAACTCTGTTATTATAATTTGTAGCAGCTGTGACAGCTTTCTGAGATTCCGCCAATGAATGGGCTATCACGAATGTACCACCAGCAGGGAGCTGCACGTCCGTTGCACGAATAGGGTTGAAATCTATTAGCTCAGCAAACCCGTTTTTGGCCATCACGGAGATTGCCTGTCATATTAAAACAGGGTGATAAGTGACACAAGTTGCTTGCAACACAGTAAAATCAAATGAAATCATGAGTAGTAGGGAAAAAGTGTAACCTGGTCCATTCCACCTGATTGTGTTCCAATGTGTTGTTCACAGTCACAAGTTACTTGGGCAATTTCTTTCTGTTAAACAAGCAGATATTAGAATTTCAAATAAAGACTTGTGGTTACCATTTACCAAAGCGGAGATAGTAACCTTTGGGAAGTTAACACCAAAAGCAGCCATAACAGCAATTGTAGATGAGCAAACGAAAGCTGCAGAGCTTGATAGGCCAGAACCTGGAATAAAAAGAGACGAGACCCAATTTCAATAAAGAAAAAGAAAACTACAACCATGTGAAGTTCAAATTTTATTCAATTACCATCACAGTCATGTAAGTGATGTAAAAGAATACCTGTAGGAACAGTTCCATCAACAAGAACGTCAAGGCCAACCGGCTCGCCTACATTCACTCCTTTTGACTTGGCATATTCATAATAACCCTTATACCTGGAGAACAAGAACAATAAAACAATGTCAATATCTATATCTATATCGATATCGATATCACTCTGAACCGTTGTTGCATATTTGGGGAAAAGACCAGTAGATATAGGGAGCAAAAGAATTTAATATCTCACCCGCAAATGAAATAATGCCCCCATTTATGATTCTTCAAGTCAATTTCCTGCACAATAAACAATTTCGGTTATTTTCGTTCAAACTAAGAGCAATCCTTAAGCTAACAAACCGAAGGTCCGAAGCAGAGAAGAAAATTGGTAAAGTCACCTGGTTAGGATCAGCAGGATAAGTACAGGTAGCATACTTATCATTGACATTAGCAATTTTTAGAAGCTTGTCCGTCTCCCCTTCTTCGTGCTTTCGGATTGCCACAATCGTGTCTTGCCTGATTGCCATCGGCAACACCGAGTATCCTTCGTAATCGATGTGTTCTCCAATCAAGTTCACTCTCCCTGAACATAAATAGCCATCAATTAATCAACCAAATCCAAAATAAGTATGCATTTTATTCTCCTGGCGATTTATACAGTAAACGAAACCTAAATCCAAATATTCAAATTCATGTTCTTAAACATAGCATTTGAATTTAACAGAAGTAGAGTTTTGAACTTGAAATATTACAATTAATGCAACTAATGTACAAATACAAATATTTCAAGATCTATGCCTATTTACTCCATGAAAGTCAAACATATAATCAAGCTGAATCTCAACTAACATAAGCACGCATTCTATTCTCCAGTAAACAAAACGAAATCCAAATCTTGAAAATCATGATCTTAAGAGAAAAGCAGAACCTGGAGATCGAGCGAAGACGTCGGGAGGATGACCGAAGACTTGGAGAAACTTGGACTTCAATTGACTGAATCGGAGCTCAGCTTCTTCCAGCGGAGATCCTTCGCCGTAGACCGGTTCGAGTGAAGAGTAAACCGGAACCGGGAGCTCTTCGTGCTTCGCCATTACTGTCACGGTTTTTTCTTTCCTTTGGTGTGATTGACGCTCTTCCACTGCGAATAAAAACAGACCGAATCACATAAACCAAACGAATTTCTGAACCAATGGTATCTTTTTAATAATTGCTCTTTCTTTGTAGTAATAGTTTTATGTTGGGTAATGTCGGTACACGGCGGAAAAATTATTCGAAAATTACTTCAAGAGGTTTATGTACGAGGACTAAATCGGAGTAAATAAAGGTAAAAAAATTACCTGTTAAAATCTGAAATTCTGAAATTAGAGAAGACATAAATCCAATCACGGTCACACGGTGTTGATTTCTAAGACGCAACGATACCACTTCGACTTTTACTTAATTCACCCAATAAAAACGAACAACTAAAATTGTCTAAACTGTTTAGAAAGCCTATGAAAAAAAGCATGTTTAGACTTTTAGACCTCATCCCTTTATATAACCTTTCTAATCCTAATTCAACTTATATTATAATTACATTATATATATATATACCTTTTATATAACTTTTGTAATCCTAATTTAACTTATATTATAATTAAATTATATATATATTAAAATTTTGTAATCCTAATACGAGCTTAAGATTATTTTATATATATATTAATATTTTGTAATCCTAATCATATTAGTATTGTATTATATATAATAATTTAAATTGAATTATATTATAATATATATATATATATTAACAGAATTATAATTACAATAATTATTTATGTATATATGTTAACGTTAATTAAAGTCGTGTACAATAAGTCAAATTTAATATTCAAAATTTATTTGAACAAATTTATTTGGTCACATCTCGAGTAGTTAAGTGTACAAGTTGGATACAAACACGTTATTATAAGTTTTTTTTAATATGTTGGTGTGATGCAAAGGGATATGTGTGTAGTTCAAGTTCTCGCCTGATTTATCAAGGAATATTTTAGTTAGTGCTCGAACCCGAGTCTCAAGGGATGATGAACATCTACTTTTACCACCAAGACACAACTCACAAGGGGGTGAACTATTATAAGTCAGTTGAATTGATTAAGACTGATTAGTATGTTAATTTTTAATAAGCAATGTTTATCAAAATAGTTCAATTTTGGCGTTTGTCTCTATAATTTAACCGCTTATTTTTTATCTAACCGACGACAATATTAATTTTATTGTTGGTCGTTGATCACCGGTGATTTGCATTTTTTTCTTTTTTATATTTGATTATATTTGTTTTGTTTTTTTTTCTTCGCGTATCTTATTATGCTTTTTTCTGCCTCTATAATACGTTTTCTCTGCTTTTATGATACATCTCTTGCCTATGACATGCTTCTATGATTACTTTTGCAAGTGTTCGGTGTTCGTACGGTGATTCTCACAAGCTTGTTCCTGATTCGTGTTTGTCGGTGGTCAAGAATCGTTTGATCCCATCGTACAGTTATGTTCTTGTTTTAATTTTGTTTATCAATAAAAGTATTTGATTGATGTATCAAAACTATTGTTATTAATTTTTTAAAAAACACATGACATGTAATTATTATATGTTTGTTCCTAATTAAAGAATAAATAGTACAATGTGATTTCATTTTTATTCAATTTTGAGTTTTTAAATTTCTCGAAATAATTGATGCAATTGTTGATCCTTTCTGGAACGAAAACAACACTTCTTTGAAAGAGAGATTAAAAAGGCCGATTTATTGAACAATTAAATAGTTTTCCCACTACCTACACCACTAACAGAACTTTCAACGGGACACATCTCCAGTTTCCACCACCTAGACTAGATTTGTTCATGAATCGATCAGTTTGGTTCGAATTTAATCTGAATAATGAATGTTTATTTTGGTTTAATTCGAATCGAGTTTGAACAATGTTTTTTACAATTAAAATATTTAATAGGTTTGTAATTTGAATTTTAAAATTTATAATTTTTTCTTCATATTCAAATTATGATATCTTCTTCGTAAATAAATAATACTGGTCAAGTAATAATATATCAGTAATGGCTAATTTTTTTTTAACAAATCATAAATCTAATCATAATTCTACCTAGAAGAGAGGGGAAGGGGACTCTAGGGGAAGAAAGGAGACTGCTCCTAGTGTATCTAGAACTTATGACCTAATGGAATATGACGAACCAAAGATTGGCAGTTTGACCAACTAACCAAATGTATCCAGAAGAATTAACTATCGAGCCGTATGAGGTAGGAAACTCTCAATTACAATTCTAAGGAAATGAATTCAACTGTCTATTTTCACCGGGGAGAAAAGGCCATTCGACATGGAGATTCAAAAATAACGGAGGCTTGGTACGAGCAAACCGATGAGTATTGGAAATAGGCTATAACGCTTACTCATGGTAATTATATTGAAGTGCATAATTAGTTAAAGATTACGAGGCGTTTCGAATAAGAACAAGAGCTTGCTCGGTTAGAAATATGTTTGTATGTCATTATGAGGCATATAATAACATATTTTGATTACGATGAGTTAACTAATTATAAGGTTAAGTTAAATATTTATATATAAATAAATCTATTAAGTGGTCTTAATGGTAAAAAGGTGAAATATTCTGATGATTCAAATTCAAACAATAAAATTTATATACATGAGTTCATCTAAATATAAAACCGAACTAAAATATTACCCTATAATATATATATGTAAGAGAAAACGGAAAAGGTTGGCCTAAATCACAATCACGAGTAATGGTGGCCAATTGATTAAGTCCTTTGCTTTTGTTTTTTTATGGTTTTATTTTACTTTTGTTTTCTTGGAGTTCAGTGGACAAGGCATGACCCCTCCATGTGCGTTTAGAACACTTTGTTTAAATCATGTTTCTTT